>CM032452.1:22171574-22209074 GCA_019049505.1 Pachyrhynchus sulphureomaculatus | reverse complement strand
TTTATTTAAAAAAGAAAACGTTTGAACCATCTTGTCCCAGAGTAGTCAGCAATACAAGAATATCAATATCTTCACAAACGATTGTTACAAAATCAAAGTGTTGACTTTCCTGAAGAGCAGTATTTATGATTAATGAATCTGCGTCTTCTTTCTGCTTGATCTATAGTATAATATGATGTTGATAATTCTTCCTTAAGTAAATCTATAGAAGCTTTTTTTATTATTTTGATTTTTTAAGAATTTTTCTGGTGCCACTGTTGGGACACTAGAACTATTACAAACTACGTTAGCAGAACTGTGTTTTTTAAATCTTCTTAACCGTTCCCATGAGTTGGTGACAGCGATGTTAAGATCATCAGAGCATCCATGAAAAATAATGGTAACAGATAAACCATAGTGATTTTTGATATGAGATATATTACGATGGTCGATGACAAAATGTTTTCTTAGACAAATATCAATATTGATTTGACAAATGACAAAGGAAAATCACCGACTGATTTTTTTCTCACACACATTCGTTGAAAAATTAGCAGGGGATTAATGAAAAGTCGAGTTTTGTCTACTTCAGTAGAACTAGAAAGGGCATTTAAGAGAAACACTTTATTTTTTCTTTTAAACGTCAAATCCTGAAAGTTGGAATCATGGGTTTAAAAATCATTCATCAGTTCCAATTATACGTTTTATTTATACGACAGTTAATGTCATCATGAGCAACAACATCAGGCAAAAGAGATATAAACTCTGATCGCTCCAGAAATGGATCGTGTGATGCAAACCAATGGTCCAATTTTTCAGCATCTTCATTATCTCTGTCTACTCGTGAATCCCTGTGAACTACGTGTTGATCAGAGTTTTCCATGGTAACGTCACAAAATACTTTTATTTATTAGCAAACGTCTTGTGAACATATCATTCCTAATGTCCAGAAAGCAAGGGTACTGTGTTATCTCACGTCCATGAGTTAATTCCTCAGCTGTTTTCATCTTATTAATTTTTGCTCAATGGGTTAATCAGTCATTGCTCCACACCAAAATTTATCCATTTGTTTGATAGTAAATTGACCACCGGTCGTATATTCCTCAAATTCTCCCGGAAAGATTCGCTTGTGGAGTTCTCGCCTGTTCTGGTGAGCTAATTTTGCATATATGAAATGACCACCAGAATAGAATACTGGTAGCAGTCTTTGTGCTTTAATTGTATCCAGAAACAGTGGCCAGTTGCCTGAATGTCCGACTTTAGTGAAATATTTTAGAAGCGTTATCATCTTAAAATATTGAATCTAAAGTTTTATTATTGGACGTCTAGACTCCAGCATTTGCTCGAATTGACCTGCAATGGTGTTAAATGAAACGATTTCCATTGCTTCTAAAATTGTTATTCTGTCAATTTCAGTTAATATATCATCCATTATATCTCGGTCTTCATTAGCAAAATCGACAATATCTCGTGTTTTTTTCACCAAGGTTTGAGCTCGCATAGTTCTTGCTTATGCTTAGCTAGGCATGATATTATTAACACAATTTTCAGCGTAAATTAATTTTAATAAATTTTCTAATCCACTGTCAGACATGATGTATTCAATTGAGCCGATAAAAGACATAAGAGAATGTATCCCTTCCATCAATAGTATTAACGTTAAAATTAGCATTGTCAAATACAAATTGCGAGAATGCATGTGATAAAATTTGTCGTGCAGGGCGAACACCACAAAAATTCAAACTGAGGTACAGAAGTGTTCTAAACAGAAAAACTCAAGGATTATAAAACATCAATAAAATTTTTTTGAAAGAAAAGTACCAACTCGAAGTAATAAAGGAGAAATAAAAGCAGAACGTCATATTGCCGCAATAATAGTATTCTTTTTAATTTCTTAGATGATCGACGTTTTGATTTCCATATAATACTACTAAGTAAAGTTGTTAAAGTTTTAGGTACAACATCGTCTACATTTTGACGAAAATCATTTCAGGGTGGATATTTTTTAGTTTCGTTCAGTTTAGAACGTATATTTTCTAAAATAATTGCACCAGCTTCAAGAACTACTCGTAATCTTTCTTCAAGAGGATTGAGCTTTTTACTTTGATACCAGGAATTAGATAGAACTTTATATCTGGAAAACCAATTATTGTCTCTCGTGATGGTTGATCCCAAATCCAAATGCCGTTTCCATATTTATCAGGAACGCAATTTTTTTCTGACTTTTATTCAATAATTTAAATTGATGTTCATCTGAATTCCCGGTAATATCTCTCTCTTTCTCTCTCTCAATCCTTTCACCCCAATAGGAGTTCGATGATACTATGCAGTTGCTGCCTCAACAGTCATTCTCCAGGCATCTCGATCTTGCGCGACCTGACTTGACTTGTTCATACCCATACCAAGAAGAGATTTTACTTTGTTGTACCATCTTGATGGAGATGGGCCCCTTGATCTTCTACCTTCTAACTTTCCCGTTATTATAAGCTTTTCCATAGCATCCACTTGCCTCTTAATTTGACCAAAATATTTCAGGTACTGTCTATTAATTTTATTTGAAAGTCGGTCATTTATACCAAGCTCTTCAAGAATAAATACATTAATACGGAGATCGGTATATGATACTCTAAGGAGTCTTCGATATGCCAACATCTCAAACGCATCGATTCATCTTTTGTCAGCTGGTTTAATGGTCCATGTTTCCGATGCATAAGTTGCTATAGGGAAAATAAGACTGGACAGCAATCTTAATTTTGTGTTTTTGTGACTGCTGGATCTGTCTAGACCTTGATCAGTGTGATCGTCGAGTTTCTAGCAATAGCCAAACGTCTTACTTTCGCTTCAGAACCACCATTGTTAGTTATGAGGGATCCCAAATAATTGAAATGGTCTACAACAGTGAAATCAGCAATTTTATTTATGTGAACTTCAATACGACTAAAAATCATTACCGTCGTTATTGCTCTATTAATTGTCATCCATAGTTTTTGCTAGTGATTTCAAAGCGCTTCATAATTGATTCTAGGTCTTGTATTGACGTTATAAGTATAACAATGTCATCCGCATATCCAATGTTATTAAGCTTTTTTCCACCGGGTGTTACACCCCCATTCTAATCATCCAAAACAGACCTCAATATATGTTCACTATATATGTTAAAAAGTAAGGGTGACAGATACCTGCCTGATACCGGTTTCTATGTTAAAGGGATCGGAAAAAGAATTATTCAGTTTAATTCTGCCATTTGTGTTCTTACACACGGATCGGATAAGGTTTACAGTGTTTTCATGCTAATTAGAATCGACCAGACTTTGTTCCATTGTATGCAGTTGAAAAAGCTTTAGGGTAGTCTATAAAACAGATATGTGATGTTATTTTGAATTCTCTGTCATTTTATATTATCTCGCGTATGTTGAGAATATATTTTCCAGTCCCTCTTCCTGGAATGAAGCCTATTTGTTCGGTAGACATTTTCAGCAGCAGAAAAGTTTTGAGCTTTTCGTTTACGATTCAAAGAAACACCTTAGCAGTGTGTGATACCAGAGCGATTGTTCTATAGTTTCTGCAATCCAAAGGGGATCCCTTCTTATGCAAGGGTATAAATGCAACTTCGCACCAGTCTTTCGGCCATCTTCCAGTCTGCCATATCACATTACACAGTTAATGTAGCATAGTCACGGCGGTTTCTCCCATCATCTTTATTATTTCCGCAGTTATCTCGTCAGTACCTGCTGCTTCTCTGTTTTCTAATCTTACTAAATTCAGATTTAAGAATACATGGTTTCTGCTCTTTTACGGCTTCGTTATCGACAATGCAATCGCCCACAAGTTGAGGCCCAAAGAGTTCTTTACAGTAATCTTTTCAAACCTCAATGATTTCAGGCAGGTCGGTGACTGTTCTACCTTCCTTATCTTTAATTATTTGTGTTTTAGGTTTGAATTCTTTCGATACATCTTTAGCATGTTGTTCTAGCTCATCACATATATTATTCAAGTATACGTTTCTGTCCTTTTTACAAGCCATTTTGATTTCTTGATTGATTGATCTGATTCTCTCCTGACGATCCAATGTGTTATATTTCTTCTTGTTTCCATAAGCTTTAGGGTATTATCGGTCATCCAATGTTTTTGAGGGTGTTCTTGCATATTTGCCGAGCATTATGTAGCAGCATTTCTTATCTACTTCTTAGTAAGGTACGAGTATACATATTTCATGGCTTGTTCAATCTGATCATTTCCTTGCCCAGTGGTTTGTTCAGATTTTATTTTCATCATGTATAATCGTTTACTATAACTACATTTTGCCTGAACAGCAACCAAAACTTTCATGCGATTAAAAATGTGTACTGCAAATTCATCAGTACGTTCACTTAATAAATTTAAAATAGAATTTTTAAAGTTGCTTTGGATACGACACAGATTTTTCTTTTTTGAGTGTCTGATATATTAATTCCACTTTTTATTTCTTCAGCATAAATTAAACAGTTATTTACAAAACTAAAACTAGGTGGACGTATTTCAGGTAAAGCAACTGACGTTGAATTACTACTACTACGTCGATGGCGAACAACTTAGTTAGTTCTGTTATCGGAATAACATTTATACCACCTGGTATGAATAGTAACTTCGGAAAAATTGCACAAAAATCGTTCATGGTCCTTTTGCCCCTCTGCAATACTCGTTTCAAGTAGAGATTTCACTCCTTTGTTTTCACTGTAATAGATTTCTCATTACTAAGAGTGTTTTACAAATAAAACAGTTATTCATTTCCACGAACTAAATACGTCAACGCGCTGTGAGAAATAGAATGCAACTGAATGCTAAATATTTCACTCAACTATAAAGTATACAACTATACAGCTATGAGTACTGTACTACCCAAGTGACGAAAGTAGGAATAGTCTTTTATTCAAAAACCGGTTTTAAAACCCTTTATTGATCTATTATAGCATAGTCCTAGGTACATTCTCATGACAAAGATTTTGTTTTTAATAGTCTCTTCAGCAAAATACGATTTTCAACAGGTGGATAGTCTGGAAAGTAATTTAATACAAATAAAATATATCAACATACATTGTATTAATAAATTATTATAAAATATAATCGTTAATTATATATTTTAATTATTATATATTAATATAAATTATAATAATGTAAAATAATAAAAAAATATATAAATTAATAAAAATTTAAATATATATTAATTAAAAATAAAATGATGTTATTATTAAAAAATATATTGATAAAAAAACATAAAACATAATATTTATGTAAAAATAAAGGAAAACTAATTTTTTTGCCTATATACCTCACTTACCTTTAACTTTCCTCCGTTTGCAGCTCTAAAAATCCTTAGAAATAATCAAAATCATAAAGACTAGTAGATCAAAAATTTTTGTTATAAAATTTTCTATAAAAAAGCTCTGATGCATTTTTTTATAAAATTAATAGAAAAAAAAGTTATTAATAATAATAGTTTTTCATCCTCTAAATTTTCATTAATTTTTGAAGTAATAATAGAAAGGTATTAAAAATGGTTCTAGACTATTGTATAGTCTACAAAAAAGCCCTTTACGAAATTTTTGTCAGTCTTACGGTTACCGAGATATACGAAACAAACATTTACACTCCTATTTCCAATATCACCCGATTTATTTGGCGTTAACTTAGAAACAAATATATCTTGGTATCTTCTTGTTGTATGTTGCATGCAAAGAAAATTTCTCAAAAGCTCAGGATATTATTTCATGCTCAAAAACCCTTAAACCTATATAAAGCTTAAACTGGTTGATGTTTTTTTATGAAACCTTTACTATCAACATTGGTATATCCAGAGCACGATGTTGTCTCATACTCACGTCATACTTTACATAATCATCTGATGAGAAGAATGAAAAATTGAATCTATAATTTTGTTGATAACAGTACGCTTCTTTCGTCATTTATATTAAACGCTCGAGTTGAAGCTATTTATGCAAATATCTGCAGACAGTAGAAAGTTACACAACTTAATAAAAATCTGTAATAAATTTTGTCTTGAGGTGATCAAGTATAGTGTAAAAAATCCGGACAGAACTTTGTCTCAGAAAGGCTAAGTTTACAGGACAGTAACATAGTTATGTTACTAGAATCGCCGCTCAATTTGTTTGGCTTTAACTTGGGAACGAATATCTCTTTGTATTAACCTATGGCATGCTGCGTGCAAAGAAAATTTCTCGAGCGCTCGGCATGTTATTTCAGACCAAAAAGCTCTTAAATGTACAGAAAGTTCAAATTTACCCATTAATGAATTACTGTCTCATGTTTGGTGCTCTGTTCCAAAAAATAAACAAAATGAAAAATGCATGTCAAATTACATGGAAAATAATTAGCTTAATTTTCTATGTAATTATACATAAATATTTATTTCTACCGTGGAAAATTTTAAAACTCTTTATGTTATAAAGCAAACAGTAAAGTTAAATATCTATGTATTATTACAACCATAATGGTATGTAATATTTACATTATCAGACATATAAATCAGTCGATAACCAATGCAAATGAATTATGCTTCGTATTCAGGTCTGCGCTTTTATTTGAAGCCGTAGACGATGGAAGGATTTAGAGTTGCTGGTGCTGTTGAGAGTTGATTGATGGGGTGTCTCAAGATATTTAGACACCCATACATATATATTTGTTTTCATTATTAAATTTAAATTATCAGCTGTTTTTTGCCTACGCACATAGTGGGACTATCATTTCATGAAAATATCTCTAAAGTTATTGAACAGGTTAATGTTGCTAATTTTATTGTTTTAGAATGTACAGTAAGGTAATAAAGAACTTCCAGTGATTTTTGGTGTATATAATTTCCCAATTCCTTCGGTAGGTTCTATAATAAAATACAATATATATATTTTAAATTTAAAATATTTCTGGAATAAAATTTTACGTAAATATATGGAACCCATTACATATTTTATGGTAGTATATTCCACAGATTTATGTAATCTTCTTTACATAATTATGGGAACTTATAACACTTACATAAAAGCTTAGACGGTTACACTTTTGTATAATTCCATCAATGATTCATGGTTATCACTGGATCTAGAATTATCCATCCGAGAAGAGCTGTTTATCTGATTGTGGATCTAAAATTGACTAGAAATCTTGATTAACTGGAACATTAAGAAAAGTTAATAACTTGAATCTATCCTATCAAAACTTTCGAAGTGTTTCATATATGTAGCCTGCTTGACACCACCCAGAGTGATCCGTATTGGAAGCCACTTTTAACTTCCCTATCACTTTTTTTCGAAAACTTCTTTATATAGAGAACCTCATATATTCTAAAAAATAATAATAATCCTGGGTAAAGTTATGATCATCGATTTTTTACGTAACTATACCCATGTGACTTCCCAAGTCTTCATGTAATCTTCCATAAAGTTATGTAAACATTACATAGATATGTAGAATATATTTAAAAAATATTTAATGAAAAAGGAATATTTTATATTTAAAATATATAAATTACATTTTATTATATGATTGGGAAAATTAAAATTAATCTTAAAAAACTGTGAAGTTCTTTATTTGTGTATAAAATTATACACAAAACTAAAAACACAAGCAAATTAATGTAAAACTTACTAATTTCAATAATAAATTTAATTCAAATAAAACTTCTTTAAACTTTTTAAACCGTACATTCTAAAGCAAAAATAAAAAATTTAGCATTATTAACAAAATAAAAATGTGGACAGCCATCTTAATCTCATAACTTTGAAAATAGTTTTTCAGAAGTACAGTCCTTGGCAAATATAACAACATATATTAATAATTTAAATTAAATAATAATTAGTATTCAATACAAAAGAGTAACTTTTTTAAGGTATAGATGTGTAAATATTTTGAGTCACCAATTCCCAATAATACCAGCAAAACTAAATGGTCGTCAATGGTTTTAGACAACAGCGTCAATTGGATGACTCCGCCTAAGAGCCAAATTATACATTTTATATTAAATATTATGGAGATTTACACAAATAATGCAGTATCATTAATTTATTCAATTTTAAGTAATGGATATGGACAGGGGCATATCAAACTTTACAATATAAACGCAAGTTGTTTAGCTTTTTTCGGTAAAAATTTCTGTAAAAGTCTATGGAAAATTTGGTTAATTTTTCACATAATTTTCCTTACCTATACTTCAATAATTCTTGTAATTTAATTAGTGGACTCTGATACGAACTGACACACCGCTATTATATAGCTACATGCATTAGTAAAAATAAATATAAATAACGAATGATCTATTAAAAAAAATCCTCCAGCTTTTAATTTTTTCTTTTTCATTTGAAACGATTTGTCAGCAAGAATTTGTAGTTGCTTATGCATTTCTTGGTGCTCTCTACGAAGATATATTTTATCCTGATATTATAACAAATATGTACTGTTTTGTTTATCTCTCCTGATAGTTCTTCGCCGATCACTGCAAGAGATGTAATGTAAACCTAAAAATAAAATAACCGGTCAAGGGCAAGTTGGACTTGCGCAATCAGTGTTCCGAAGGTTAATTGCTTTTAATATAACAATTTTTGTTACGGAGGTATAAAATGATCAGTGACTTCACGAAACGCATCCCAAATGAATACTCAATAAGGTTTTTTTCAGATCTTTACTGAAAACTGATGACCTTAAAATTCTTATTTTTTTTTTTTATTTTATATACCAAATAAATTATTAAAGGTAATGCACTCGTGATAATTTTCATTCAGTCTACACCCTGTGGATAATATTCAAGAATTTTTTCAAAATTTTTTGATCAGTGCTTTTCGAGATAAGGGAGGGACAACAATTTTTCGTAATTCTTTAAAAATAATACTAAGAAAAGTGTGCGCAAGTATTATATTACATATATTTTTGAACTTGTGTTTTTACAAGCTTTCATATGACACCCCACTCGAATTTTTTTTTCCTATTTTACCCCCCAAAACTAACTCCTTAAGTGAAAATTTGACTTCCAAAACACCACGGCTCTGATGAGGCCATTAATATTTATATTAGTGCCAACTTTCAACTTATAAATTATTTATATATATATATATATATATATATATATATATATATATATATATATATATATATATATATATATAATATATATATATATATATATATATATATATATATATATATATATATATATATATATATATATATATATATATATATATATATATATATATATATATATATATATATATATATATATATATATATATATATATATATATATATATATATATATATATATATATATTATATATATATATATATATATATATATATATATATATATATATATATATATATATATATATATATATATATATATATATATATATATATATATATATATATATATATATATATATATATATATATATATATATATATATATATATATATATATATATATATATATATATATATATATATATATATATATATATATATATATATATATATATATATATATATATATATATATATATATATATATATATATACTATATATATATATATATATATATATATATATATATATATATATATATATATATATATATATATATATATATATATATATATATATATATATATATATATATATATATATATATATATATATATATATATATATATATATATATATATATATATATATATATATATATATATATATATATATATATATATATATATATATATATATATATATATATATATATATATATATATATATATTCTGTGGGGGAGCGGGATAGAATATCTCCCCCGGTACGTTCTGCCTGTCGTAGGAGGCGACTTAAAGAAAAATCTAGATGGTAGATGCCCAGATCCCACCAGCATCGTCCGGTGTGATACCATCGCATCGGTATAAGCTGCGTGAAGTTGCTTAACGTTTCGTGGCTGTGCCGATGTCCCGGACTGTGGGACCAAATAGCATGACCTGGATACAAAAAATTCCGGAGGTAAAATAGCCTCCCATTCGGATCTCCGGGTGGGGGCTGGTTCAGGTGCGTCGACATGCAGAGATCAGAATTTTAAAATGGATTTTTGCAACATACGAGGTTTAAACTCGAACATAAATTCAGTGCACCAACACCTGCAATCAAATAAACCTCATGTATTCACTCTCTGTGAAACCAAGGTCAGTTCATCGACCAGCACAGTTAACTATCTTTATCCTGGATACGACTTCTATTCCCGATTTAGGCGTAACTTTGGAATCTGTCTTTTTGTCAGAAGCGACCTCTCTTGCCAACGAGAAGAGGCTCTGAAGCCCCCAAACTTTGATGATATGTGGTTAAAAATAACGACTCAACCAACCACGAGGTTCATCTGTATCCTCCATCGACCACCAAGCGATACTACCTTTAGAGCACTTTTCGCTTCTTTTGCAGACACCATCGATTATTTGCAGATTAACTATCCAAATGCCGAAATTGCCATCCTGGGCGACTTTAATGTCCACAACATCCACTGGCTTAAATATTCAAATACTACCGATGAACAAGGTCGTACAGCCGAATCATTTTCAATCAGTTGTGGCTTAACTCAGCTTATTGACGAACCAACACGGATCCCTGATCGAGACGGGGAATTCGCCAGTCTTCTTGATCTGTTTTTAACCACCAATCCGGAGATTTACACGGTCAGCGTAAATCCGCCATTAGGTTCTTCCGACCACAAACTGTTATCGACATCGAGTATCCTACCAATCAGTGACAGAGACGCGCCTAAACCTGCTAAATGGGAAGATCTCATGGAATATTTTCGAACTTTCCCTTGGTTAGACGTTTGTTTTCGATCCGATGACCCATCTGACTGCGCCAAGGAGGTTTCCGATGTTATTTTGGCCGGTATGGAGGCTTACATCCCTTTTTCGAAGAAATGCCCTTCCAACGACAAGCCTTGGTTTGACCGAAAATGCAAAGAAGCTGTTGCTTCTAAACATCTTGCATGCCGACATTGGCGTGAAAATCCTAACACCATAAATCGTAACACCTTTGTTCGTGCCAGGAACAGATGCAAAGAAATTATCGACGAAACCAAGGAGGCACAGAATCAACGGATTAGAAACAAACTTCTCGCTTGTCCCGACAATTCCAGGTCCTTTTGGTCAGTCGCTAAGGCAGTTAGTCAAAATTTCACCAAATCCACCATACCACCACTCACACGGCCAGATAATTCTATTGCAACGACACCTGTCGAGAAAGCGAACTTGTTGGCTGAACTCTGCTTCACATTCTACTGTCGATTTCCAAGGAAAAACACCACCTAATATTCCCATAGTGCAGTCAAGGATGCCCGATATTGTCTTCAGGCAGCGTATCATAAAACGTATTTTGATGAACCTAGACACCAAAAAGGCTTCTGGCGCTGACGGAATACCTGCCATAGTTCTAAAAAACTGTGCGAGGGAACTAACATTAGTTTTCTGTAGACTTTTCAACCTCTCTTACAGAAAGGGAATATTTCCTTCCTGCTGGAAATGTGCCACAGTTCAGCCAAAACCTAAAAAAGGCAAGAAGACCTTGCCAAATAACTACCGACCAATCGCACTGCTTTCAATAATATCGAAAGTCATGGAAAATGCTATCAATCAGCATCTTCTAAAATATCTTGAAGGATTCAACATTATTAGCGATCACCAATTTGGCTTTCGTAAAAATAGATCAACAGGAGATCTCCTGACTTATGTAACACATGTTTGGAACAACGCAATTGAACACTTTGGAGAATTTCGAGCGGTTGCTCTTGACATATCCAAGGCATTCGACCGTGTTTGGCACGATGGGCTGTTGGCTAAGCTACGTTCTTATGGTATGTCTGAAAAGTTCTGTTTGTGGCTCTCGTGTTTCGTCAAAGAGCGTTCTTTGCGAGTGGCAGTCGACGGATTTCTTTCTAACACCTTCACTATCAACGCCGGTGTACCTCAAGGCTCCATACTGTCTCCTACTCTCTTTCTCATTTATATTAACGATCTGCTGGAAAAGACCGAGAATCCAATCTACAGCTTTGCAAATGACAGTACACTTATCTCTTCATTCACTTTGAACGCTCGGACATCGGATACTCAGACGAATATCCGCAGACAGCAGGAAGTCATTCAACTTAACAAAGACCTGGAAGAAATTCTATCATGGGGTGACAATAACCAAGTGGAATTTAACGCTACAAAAACCCAGGGGGCAGTTTTTTCTAAAAAAGTTAACGTTGCTGAACCCGACATAGTTATGTCGGGGCACTCCATTCCCCTAACATCGTCACTCAAATTGCTGGGCGTTAATTTGGGAGCAAATATGTCCTGGCATGAACATGTTGCAGGCATAGCAAGGAGAGCTTCTCAGAAGTTGGGAATATTATTTCGAACCAGAAAGCTTTATACTTCACAACTGTTAATTCTTTACAAAGCTCAAATTCGCCCAACTATGGAATACTCCTCCCATGTTTGGGGCTTCGCTCCCAAACATACACTGCATTTGTTGGATTCTATTCAGAGAAGAGCTGTTTGTCTGATCGGAGACCCGGAACTGACAGGTGGCCTTTTCAAGCAGTCATTTATATGGAGAACATCATCCCTTTGGAATAATTTGCCCAGGACTGTGTTTCCCACCGGGTACAATTTACAGCGATTTAAGAACAACGTGAATCGTTTTCTCCGCACACGTGTCGCTCCTGTAGCGCTTTAGGGGCTTCCCTGTAGCACGTGTGCTAGACCCATAAAAAAAATACACCTTAAATAGCGGATCTCAAAAATAAAGGAAAAAAATCAAACCGAAAGATGTGATGAATGAATGTGACATGACCCTACATCTCCATCTACAGTGTTGTCAGATTTAGCTAGATCTTTCACAATAAACTTAATAAAAACAAATATATAAAAATATTCAGTATTATTATCTTGTAAACATTTTTATCCAGAGATGATCACTTACTAAAAAGTTTAACCCATTTATTCCGGAATGGTTTTTTATTGTAAGAATAACTACTATTACAAAATTATAATCTGTCTAAAACAAGCCATAGGGGAATCTAATATATTAAAATTTCTTATAACATAACTTCAAATTATTCAAAACACTTAAAAAAAACAAATATAATTAAAAAAAATAAAAATTTTTACCTTTTAAAATAATTACATCGTAACACCAACAAATTAATTACATAAGTTTTCGAGGAATACCGTCAAAAATCGAATTTTGTTGAACCATCGCTTGAAACGTAAAAATTTTAACACATATAATACAGTAAAATTTAATTTCTTTGTGCTTTGTTTGAGACAATATCTTCGTTTTCTTCCCATGCCTTCTTCTAATGGAGGTTGACGACAACTAAATGTTTCTCTGTCTCTCGTAATATGAAACAACTTCCCTATATTCGTGCTGGTCCATTCTCTGATGTTTCTCAGCCAAGACTGTTTCTTCCTACTGACACCTTTTCTACCATCAACTCTTCCCTGCATGATAGTTTGCAATAGTAAATATTTGTTATTTCTGAGTACATGACCTAAGTCAGATGTTTTTCGTACTTGATTGTCAAGAGTTTTCCGCCTTGGCCTATCCTTCGTAGAACTTCCTCATTAGTGATCCTGGTTGAGACACATTTCAAATAATTTTAGCTTCTTAGTAACGTATTGCTTCAACGTCCATGTTTCGGCTCCATACAAAAGTTGAGACCACACGTAGCATTTCAGGGAACGTAATTTTAGAGTGTGGGATAAGTTTCTGTTGCAGAACATTGTCCGGAATTTTAAAAATGATTTTCTTGCAACCTCTATGGTTTTAATTTTAGTGTCTTGGTAAATGTCGGATGTGATATAGGTGGCTAAATATTTCTACACGTTTTATTTGTTTTCCTTCGAGGAATAATTGGCAATTGTGGGTTTGATGTTTAGAAACGACCACAAATCTTGTTTTTTCAGTGCTTATCGTCAGACATATTTCGACACTTTCTCTATTTACGTTGTCAACTAATGCTTGCAGGTTTTCTAATATTTCTGGTGAGATCACGGTATCGTCGGTAAAGCGAATGGTGTTTATCAGTTCACCACCTCTTCTGATTCCTTCATTCCCATAATACTTACTTGAAGATGACATGGGAATATAAGTTAAACAATACAGGTGACAGTACGCAGCCTTGCCTGACTCCTGGCAAAATCGGTATTTCATCTGTTACTATTTCATTTACGGATGTGTCAATATAGCCAGTTTTTATGGTCAACTGGTCCTCGATAAAAAATAAAATATTCATATGTTTTTAATTAGGACATAAATTGAATCCCTTTTTTTAGCTATTCTGATTTGTTATTTAGCATAATTAATTTGAAGTTCTTCCGGACTATATTTTGGAAAGTTAGTATATGTTTCTCGTATATTTTCAGTTGTTTAACAGATGTTAAACGATTAATTTTGAGAAATAAATTTTATTTTGCCAATGTAAACAAACTGTATTAGCAGCTGACGGGCAAAAACGTCAAATATCTTTCACGTGGAGAAGAAGCTCAAGGTGCTTCACGTTGATTATAAATTGGTCGTTGCTTCTGGTTTAGGTGTAAGTAGTAAAACTACATGTGAGAAGCGTGCCTCAGTGGCTCTCTGTTGGTTCGAAGCTTTTCCATTTTTTCGTACTGTTGATATTTATATATTTTATATTGCTACTAAGACATTACCTTCTGTAAGCACTACGTAGCGCATTGAGGTAAACCAAGATCCATAGTTTTCTTGGTAATTGGTTAAATTTCAGATAGGTATCACCCAGTTTAGCTGCCGTAGACCTCAAAATTTTTTTGTTGTAATAGAAATAGATTTTAAATTTTATTTTAAATAGTGTAATATACTTGACGTATAACAAATAGAACTTTTCTAGAAAATGCAACTGTATGGAGAACTACGAATACTTTCGTAGTTTAACTCTTGAACATACCCTACCATAATAGCGATACGAATAACGAACTTCAAATGACCTTTTCCAAATTTTTCATTTGGGCTATTCGTTTCTTATTTATTTTTTTACTATTTTTATAAATATTTATTATTTGCACTTCAAATCATAACCATTATCAAATAGAAATTCTAAAAATGCCTATAAAGCAGAATCCACAAATCAAATGTCGGTGTCAAAATTACTTAACAATTGACGTTTTATTACGTAAAATTATAAATAGAGTATGTCAAAAATTGCAATATAAAGTGGTGTTTAGTTTATTTAGTAATTATGTCACACGTGACATAGGATATTAGAGTCACTTATTAAGAGAAAATTACTTTAAGAATCAACAAACTTACTTTCAATTTTGATAGTGAAACTTTTTTTTTTTCAAATTTTCACTTGCAAAAATCTTCTTTTATTATTATATTGGCGAATAGTACATGACATGTTTCGTTTTTTTTCACTATCAGAATTGAATCAAATGGATTTTCATCAAGTAATAATCAAGTCAATTATGAGCTTGCTTTTGCTTGTAATCAAGGAAATTCTTTTAATTTAATAGATAAGAAATTAAGTGTTATATATATATTTTTCAAAAATTTTAGAATTTGATAAAAAAAGTATTGAATATGCTTCCACAGGGCCCCATAAGTAACCCATTTCAATATATGTTGTGAATTTCCTAACACTCTATATACATGTATATATATATATATATATATATATATATATATATATATATATATATATATATATATATATATATATATATACGAGGCTGGTTTGAAAAGTCCGTGCAAAAATAAAAACTACTTATGTGTTTGGGGTAAACCTTTTTTATTTTTCGACATAGTCTCCTTTTAGGCTTATACACTTCGTCCAACGATGTTCTAGTTTGTTGATCCCTTCCGAATAATAGGATTTGTCCAAGTCTGCAAAATATCCATTAGTGTCTGCAATCACCTCCTCGTTTGAATAAAATCTTTGTCCCGCCAGCCATTTCTTCAAGTCGGGGAACAAATAGTAGTCCGAGGGAGCCAAGTCTGGAGAATAGGGGGGATGTAAAACGAGTTGGAATCCTATTTCCATTAATTTTGCGACCGCAACTGCTGAGGTGTGTGCTGGTGCGTTGTCGTGATGGAAAAGGACTTTCTTGTGGGCCAATCGCGGGCGTTTTTCTTGCAGCTCGGTTTTCAAACGGTCCAATAACGATGAATAATATTCACCTGTAATAGTTTTTTTACCCTTTTCCAGATAGTCGATGAGGATTATCCCTTGCGAATCCCAAAAGACAGTCGCCATAACCTTTCCGGCCGAAGGAACGGTCTTCGCCTTTTTTGGTGCAGATTCCCCCTTGGTAACCCATTGTTTAGATTGTTGTTTGGTCTCAGGAGTGTAGTAATGTATCCATGTTTCATCCACAGTGACGAAACGACGCTTAAAGTTCTCCGGATTCTTCTGGAACAGCTGCAAACCATCCTTGCAACACTTCACACGATTCCGTTTTTGGTCAAGCGTGAGCAATCGCGGCACCCATCTTGCGGATAGCTTTCTCATGTCCAAATGTTTATGCAAAATATTATGTACTCGTTCAGTCGAGATGCCCACAGCACTAACAATCTCATGCACCTTAACTCTTCTGTCATCCATCACCATATCATGGATTTGATCAATGATTTCTGGAGTCGTAACCTCCACAGGCCGTCCAGAACGTTCAGCGTCACTTGTGCCCATATGGCCAGTCCGAAAATTTTGAAACCACTTATAAACTGTTCTAATCGAAGGTGCAGAGTCACCATAATGTTTATCAAGCTTCTCTTTAGTCTCCTGAGGCGTTTTGCCTTTCATAAAGTAATGTTTAATCACCACACGAAATTCTTTTTCGTCCATTTCTTGAAAATCACTCGACTTCCTTGATTCACACGAATGCCAAACACAAAGAAATAGACCAATATGGCTGAAACTTGGTATGCGTTCATTCAAGAGATGCTACTAACTAAATATGACCTCGATACGCGCCGGTGGTGCCATCTCTCGGACTTTGCACGGACTTTTGAAACCAGCCTCGTATATATATATATATATATATATATATATATATATATATATATATATATATATATAATAAAGAAGTAAAGTTTGTGAGTTTGTTTGTTTGTTATAGGTAATCCCTGAAACTACTGATATGATTTAAAAAATCTTTTACTGGAATGTAACTTGGACGTTTTTAAATGAACATAGGCTATAAATGAGGTTGTGATAAAAGAGAGCTGATCGGTGACAATTTGAGTGACACAAGTTAATGTAAAAATGGTCAAGCGGACGACTTTTTGGCAAACACTGCCTTTACAGTAATATGTATATATATATATATATATATATATATATATATATATATATATATATATATATATATATATAAATGGAGTATAGAAGAATTGTAGAACATAAAGGGATCTACAATAAATCCTCAACGGTGTATGTCTAGCCCACAAAATTGAAGCGTAGGTCTTAAAAACAGACGTGACCAAGTAAAAAATCCGCCGAGAGTTGTCTCAATAGATTGATAGACAATTAAATTCTTATCAAAATAAATATGTTCTTCGTTACATATATTTCATGTAGATAATTTATATTTTACGGCGTGTTTTTAAGTAGAGGTACCTATACATGAGCGACACAGTTTCAAAAATATTACTATCTTGGAGGTCAAGTCGGGAGGAGTAATGTTTTGTGTGGAAGAATTGTAGGCCTTAATTTCCAATGTTAGGGGTGAGGGGTGATTTTAGGGTCATACTATATCACGTAATCTAGGTAAAATGTTCAACACAGCATGGGGGGCAAGACGCGAGTGGGGTGACCGACTTGTACTGAGGACGACGCAACTCGTAGACTAGCCGATGAGCTCGCGCGGTCCCGCGGATTTCACATTTGTAGTATTATAATTCAATATATATATATATATATATATATATATATATATATATATATATATATATATATATATATATAGAAAGAGAAAGAGAGAGAGATAGAGAGCGGGAGAGAAAGAAAGAGATTTAAGGTAGGCCTTAAGTGATTTTAATTTTTAAAGGTCGAACTAAGAATATATTTAAAAAGTTTATAGTTAAATAAAGAAAAAAATGAAAATGCCCTACACCAAAGGGCAAAACGTCAGTTTAAGTTTAATTTTGAATACTAAATATTCATAAAATGAACCCAAATCCCAAGAATTGGAAATATATATATATATATATATATATATATATATATATATATATATATATATATATATATATATATATATATGCTGATTTTCTACTCTTTCCAATAATGCCAAAACCATTTCGATTTCCAAAAAGTTTTACTGATTAAAACGGTTTTACTAAATAGAACCGTTTTTGCTCGCTCAGCAACGTACTCGTTGCGAGCTTTTCATTCCTATAAAAACACATGTAACTGAATTTTCCTATCATTCCTTTATCGGAACTTGAACCGTCAACATTTTTGCTATCCCTGCTCACTAATTACGTCATCTGAAAATGAATACCACCCCTAAAAAAATGGCACAAGTTGTTGCTTCATTGCAAGAACGTGTCTACAGATCTAACCAGGAGACTGGCGTCTTTACACATAGACCAGGATCAGGAAGAAGAAGGTGTACCATCGCTAAAGGATTTAAAAGTTGCGATGGCGGTAGAGTGGGGAATCCCACATAGACAGTGGCTGACCCTCTATTGATTTTGGCTTTTATCAATAAAATTAATTGTTAAATTTAAAATTTGTTTAATTTTTCCTTTCTTTTACCCCTACTTTCAATCATTGTTTCTCTTTCAGCCATTTTTATTAGTAAAAAGCATGCGGTATGCTATGGAATTTGGCATCATTAGAAAGAGGATAGAACGTGCTTTCAAATATTACTAAAATCCGTAAAAATATGTAAACAGTCTTGGGTCCGTGTTAAATAAAGCCAAATAGTTTGTGAGTCGATTTTTTTGCTCCCCAGTGCATATATACGAGTATATATATATATATATATATATATATATATATATATATATATATATATATATATATATATATATATATATATATATATATATATATATATATATATATATATATATATATATATATATATATATATATATATATATATATATATATATATATATATATATATATATATATATATTGTAACTTTTGAAAACTTGCCCGCACGTTGTGGTGTCATTTTGTAGCCTATGAAAATGTCCTCAGTTTGAGGCATCTTTTTTTGTACCCTGTGAGAAGTTGTTTGTCCCACGCTTGAGCGCAATTTTGTTGCCTATGAAAAAGTGTTTAATTGCGCCCCACGTACACTGCGTCATTTTGTACCGTTTGAATATTGGATGCCCCAAGCTTGAGCACAATTTTCTTGCAGCCCCGCTTTAATTTCTGATAATGAATTGAGTGAATCCTGATTTTAAAAGAACTAAAGAAATTAAACACACACTAGCTCAGTTTTCCTTGGTAGAGAGATATGGGTAAGAGATAATTTTTGTACGTCTTTTTGGAATTTTTTCTATTTTTAAAAAGCTTCAGTTGTACAAGTTTTTTTGGGCACCATTCATTTTAAAATAGAAAGGATCTAACTTCAGTTAAAAAAATTAAAAAATACTGAAGGGTTTTATGGGTATTACTAAAAAGAATTAGTCTAGTACAACTTATCCCGAAAAGAAAAATAGGTATTCAGTGAGACACTAGCTTTAATCAACAAAAAGAAAATTTATTCATGTTTTTAAAAATAAAAAGTTCTAACCTTTGCAGTTTTACAAAAAAATTCTAGCCTAACTAGTAGTTATGACATTTAAATTCTAAACTATGACTACCCCCGAAGACGAAAAATAGTGCTTTTCACTTCACTTTTTAGTCAGTTTAAATTGCTGTTAAGGCACTACTCAGGGATAGGTCTATTGAAGGATGTTTTGGTAACTTACTGTTCTAATTCCGGTCTCGATGGAACACGACCGATTTCACACTTTTCTAGTAAACACTTAGAGAGCCCACTACGGCTTTTCGTTAAAACTTGTGCTTTATTTAACTCGCATGATGGTTGTTAGGAGCCTTTACTGTAGCTCAGTCGAAGGAAGCCTACTTGGCGGCTCCGATGAAAATTAGCCTGGCTGCGGCTTGAAGGTACTAACCCGGCTGCGGCTAGATGGAAAACAGCCTCGACAGTAGTTTCTCGGACCCTTAAATAAACCGTGCAAACTCTGCCGGTAATATCGCGACGCCGGAACCATCCATCGGATACAAATTTTTCACCAATCGCGGCGTAGCGATAGATTCGGTCAGGAACCCGCACTGCACAGTATATACCGAACGTCTTGGAATCTCTGTTTAATATACCGTTCGATACAAAAATGAAAATAAGTACAATTTGAAGTGAAAAATCAGTAACATTACATGGTCTTAAAATCTAGGAAAAAATGAATGTTACAATATATATATATATATATATATATATATATATATATATATATATATATATATATATATATATGTATATATATATATATATATATATATATATATATATATATATATATATATATATATATATATATATATATGAGGGCCACCCTCATACCCAAAAATAGAATTAATGAAAAAAAGTTCAAGGATGTCAATTTCTTCGTTGAAACGTAAGCTTTCAAATGCAACATGGCCCTTTTCAAAAAAATAAGATGGTGGCTCAATATGGCGACTAGAAACAAAAAATTTGGATAAAATACAAATAAATAATAATTTTTAAACAGAATTAAGTTAATTGAATTTCAAATCTCCACCTAACCTTATCTAAGGCAACTTAACCTAACCTAACCTGAAGCAGCTTAACCTAACATAACCTAAGGCATTATAGCTTACACAACAGAAGGGCAGCCTAACCTAGCACTACCTAAGGCATCTTAGCTTACATAACAGAAAGGCAGCTTAACCTTGTACAACCCAAGGCATCATAGCACCTATTATATAATTTTATTAAGCAGCAATTCGATACCCGGATGTTTATAATGTGTATGCATAACGAAAATATGTGTTTTATTTTAGTACCCTCTTTTAGCTTTATTCAGAATCATTTGTATGAGATCTGTATTATCTCATGTGTGTGTATGTGTATTTCTGTGTGTGCATATTCAGTAATATTCTTTTGTTTACCTAATATTTAATGGTCTCAATAGGCTGACAAACGACATAAGCGTTTATTTAAAGTATTATTTAACAAAATTTTGTTAAAAGAGTAAATTTTAGGATTGTATTGGATTTTTAAAATATTATCCCTATTAAACTTATTTAAAACTGGTACCTTTGAATAATTGTAATAGATATGTTAGCTTAACTTGCCTTCTCGATATCTAAGTTATGACGCTTTATGTTTTTTTCGATTAACATGCCTTAGGCTAAGTTAGGTTAAGCTTACTTAGACTAATTTAGGTTAAACTGCCTTAAGGTAGAATCTGCTGCATTAGATTAAGTTGGGTTAAGCTTTCTTTCTGGTTTGTAGGTTATGATGTCTAAAGGTTTATTACGTTAATATCCCTTTCTGTTGTGTAAGGTAGGATACATTCAGTTTTATTAGGTTAAGTTGCCTATTTTTGGAGTAGGTTAGGTTACGGTAGATTGTTAATTTCTATTATTTGGGGAGCCTCCGGTAAGCAATATATATATATATATATATATATATATATATATATATATATATATATATATATATATATATATACATATATATATATATATATATATATATATATATATATATATATATATATATATATATATATATATATATATATATATATATATATATATATATATATATATATATATATATATATATATATATATATATATATATATATATATAGGGTGCCCCATATGTATGAAATAATGATTTCATAGCATTTATTAACCAATGTATCAAAAAAATGTTTAAATAAAAGTTATAGTATGTTATACGGCCCACATGCTGGCCTTGACAATAAAATGTTTTGAACTGTCAGTTTGAAGAAATTACTCCATCTTAAATTTTTTTAAATGGAAAACCCTATATATTATTTTATTTTTGAGCCCTACTAAAATTTCTAGATATTATTTGTATAATTTACCATATGTCTAAATTGAACTGTTTTAGAATAATTGATATTGAATCAAATTAAATTGTTTTTTTTTTAAAGCTGGCCTGTGTCAAACATTTACTATCAGGTAACGACTTAACGCGTCCAAAAATGATTTCTTGACGAAAACTTTTATTGCTACATTTTGTGAAACTGCAATTTAAGCATAATATCATAATGGTACATTTAGCAGAAACTGAAAAAATCACTTTGTTAATGATGGTTGGTTACAGAGACCGTAGGAGAACACAACAGGAGGTGTATGATGTTTTTAACGCAGAATATCCAAATCGAGAACTTATTACTCAGTCCGTAGTTAGCAAAACGTTAAAACGATTTAGACAATCAAGTCATGCTAAGGCTCATTCTAGATCTGAACCTCCAAAAGTTAAAACAAGCGATGATAAAAAGTTAGATGTTTTATTGGAAATTACAGAAAATCCCCATGCAGCCACTGGTCAGGTTTGCCTAGACCACAACATAAGTGAAGATACCTTAAGTCGTATACTGAATGAACAAAAATTGCATCCATACAAACCCATTCTATTGCAAGAATTATCTGAAGATGACTACGATAGACGCGTCGTGATGAAACGAATCAATAATGATTCTAACTTAATTCTCAATATTGTTTTTTCTGACGGGGCCAATTTTGTCTTAACGGAAGAGTTAACAGGCATAACTGCCGGTACTGGTCTATTGAGAATCCCCACTGGACAGTCGCCAGTCATTCACAAAGACCACAAAAGATAGACGTGTGGGCAGGGATTTGTGGACGTCGTATTATTGGTCCTTTTTTTATCGATGCAAATCTTACAGGACAGCGGTATTTACAGTTACTCCAATGTTTATGATGTCTACCCAAATAAGCAGAATTATACATAAAAATACAATACAAAAACCTAGGGGGCAGCTTTTCTAAAAAAGTTAACGTTACGGAACCCAATCGTCACTCAATTCGCTGAGCTTAAACTTGGGAGCAAATATATTATGGCATGAACATAACAATTTTTAATGCTGTACAAAGCTCAAATTCGACCATTGATGGAAAATTGTCTCCATGTTTGGGGCTCTGCTACCAAACATACAGTGCCTTTGCTGGACTTTATTTAGAAGAGAGCTATTCGCTTGATTGAAGACCCAGAACTCATCAGCAGCGTTGATTCCTTGGAACATCGAACAACGGTTGGCGATTTGAGTCTATTCTAAAAGTGTTTTCAAGGAAAATGTTTAATCGATGTAGCCTGCTTAATTTCTCTCAGAGCTATGCTTGCTAAGAATACACGTCGCACTAATAGATTACATCCGTATAAGATTCAGCTTGTCACTCCTCGTACAACCCTTGTCAAGTAGTCTTATATGGAGAACCTCATTGCTTTGGAATGATTTCCCAGGACGCGTTATCCACCTAGTATGATTTACTGCGACTCAAGACCAACGTGTATAGCTTTTTCTGCAAATGCGTTGCTAGGGTAGCGCTTTAGGGAATTCCCTGCAGCACGTGTGCTAGGCTCATAAAAAGTATTTTTTAAGTTATTTACCTGTTAAGGAGGAAAATTTGTTGATTTAAAAAAAATGTTTCTAACAACAACCCACATTAATACACTTAGTTCGGCATTTCTCCAATTGCTTCACCCGATCAAAAAATTCTTTAGTTTGTGCCTCAAAATACGACGCTTTCAACTCATCATCTCAAGAAAATTTTCATCTTTTGAGGTCTTTCTTCAGATGTTTATACAAAAAGAAGGCAGAGTTGGCTAAATTAGGGCTCTAGAGTGGATGTTTTACCTCGGTAAATCCTCAGCTTTCATTAGTGGGCTGGATAGTGAAGGTCTCATTGACCTTATAGTTATCGTGAAAGATTTTGGTTCTCCATTAATTAGGACGTTCTTCTGTAATGGCCAGCTTAAGATTTTGGATTGCCCTTTAATTACACAGCCCCACAAAAAAAAAGTGGGGTATAGTTTTGATGCGATATATCAGATCCGTAGTATTTTTGCCCGCTGATCACGAATCTGACGTCAGAATATCGCCATCACATCTCAATTTTTTTCTAACCTCAAAAAATAGGTAAAAATTAGTAAAAATTAAGAGAAAAATATACTCCTAAAAAATTGATTCAAGCTTTTTCATGAATCCAAAGATGTATTAATATGTATTCGGACACGCTAAGCTAATATTCATCGGTTGGATTAAGCCATACAGTTCTGTTTTCTTTCTAACCTCAATAAATTAGACAGATATAGTGCTTCTCGAATGCAAAAACGAATTCAAATTAAAATTCAACCGATCCTTACCAAATTTGGTACACGGGGATTTTTTGGGTCGCTGATCACGAATCTGAGGTTGGATTTGCAAAATTCAAGATGGCAGATGTTTTCGCGCCATTTTGAACGCCGAGAAAATTCATCGGTCGATTTTTATTCTTCTACCTGCATCCAGGGCACCTCCACGTGGTGACGGTGGACAACGGTGTTACTCCACTAGCCGGCAGAGTCCCTGGATAACGGCTTAGATGCCGTCATGGCAGGTAGAAGAAAGAGAATTACGATGCAGGGACTCAGAAACCCAGTATCGGCGGTTGGTCAGAGTGGGAAAGCGGGCCCGCAGCCGTCGTCATCCAGCGACCGTAGCTCTTCATGTGTGGGTGACTTGGCTCATGTAGAGTATAATGCTACAAGAAAACGGTCTCACGGTACAAGGACTTTTTATAAGTGCGATAAAAACAGTGATTCATTTTGTTATAATTGCTGTCAACACGTATTGAGTAAAATGGGGTCACCGATAACGGATAAGATTAAAACCTTATATAAGGATTGTTTTAACATTGAAATACAGCACCAGGATACAGATTGGGTTCCCCACATCATTTGCAGTTCTTGCAAAATAATGTTGTACGTCAATAAGAAGGCGATTAAATATTCCAGTCCAGCAATATGGAATAGACCATACAGTGAAAATGATTGCTACTTTTGTATGAATGTTGTATCTAGGCATAACCGAAAAAATAAAAGCACTATTAGTTATAACGACAGTAACAAGACCAACTAAACTAATTCCGCCTCCTGAACCACTTGATGCTGATGTTATGGAAACAAATGATTTCACCTTATCAGTTCATGCCGAAAACATTGAGACTGTCGAAAAAGATTCAAACACTGTTACTAATGAATGTTCTAGTGACAACCTATCATATACTAGTGACACAGATAAAGAATTTCTACCATACAACCATAAACCAGAACCAATACTCGTATCACAGTCAGATCTAGTCAGAGATTTAGGCTTATCCAAAGATGGTTCAGAGCATCTTGCTTCCTTTTTAAAGAGAATACATTTACTTAAGCCAGAAGCTACGATTTCTTATTATAGAAACAGAGATGAAGAATTTCGAAAATATTCACAATGGACGAGGAATTGCCACTTTCATATTGTGCCGATGTAAAAGGTCTAATGGATGAATTTCAAAATAACTCATACGATCCTGAAGAATGGAGACTGTTCATTGATTCTTCTAAACGGAGCATTAAGGCAGTTTTGCTGCATAATACCAACGTTTACGCTCCCATTCCGATTGCTCATTCCACAGTTATGGAAGAGCAATATGAAAAAATGAAGCAGCTTTTGATAAAAATAAAATATGCTGATCATAACTGGAAAATTTGTGGAGATCTGAAAATTGTAACAATATTGCTTGGCCAACAGTGAGGGTTTACACTTTATCCCTGTTATAAATGTCTGTGGAATAGCAGAGACAGGGAACGTCATTATAAGAAAAAAATTTGGCCAACAAGAGAATCGTTCACTCCTGGGGAAAATAATGTATTGTTTCCACCATTGGTAGATCCCCCGCTTCACATTAAGCTTGGACTTATGAAGCAATTCACGAGAGCATTAGATACAAACGGCCCATGTTTCAAATATTTGCATAAAAAATTTCCGAAATTTTCTGAAGCTAAAATTAAGGCAGGCGTATTTGACGGGCCACAAATAAGAAAATTGTTTCAAGATTCATTATTTGTTACTAAAATGAATAAAGTTGAAAAAGCTGCTTGGCTTAGTTCTAAAGAAGTCACAACAAACTTTTTGGGAAATAATAAAAGTCCTAAGTACAAAGAAATAGTCGAGAAAATGGTAAAAAAATTTCAAACATTAGGTTGCTTAATGAATCTAAAATTACATTTCCTGGACTCCCACATCGATGATTTCCCAGATAATCTTGGTGACTACAGTGAGGAGCAAGGGGAACGTTTTCACCAAGATCTGAAAATCATAGAAAATCGGTATCAAGGACGATGGGATGACCATATGCTAGCGGACTATTGCTGGTCGCTAAAAAGAGAAACAAGTCCTCAAAAGCGTTTGGGCAGAAAGCCTTTGAATAGGTCATTCGCGGAAAAAAGAACAAGATACAGCCAAAAAAAGGAAAGTTAGGCGCGGGTCTAACCTTCGCAATTCTAGGGCTTAAGGGTCTACTATTTGAGAGTATATGGTTTAAAAGTCCTGGTTTTGAGTTTATTGGGTCTCATTTTTAAAGTTACAGGGTTATTAAGGTCTATTTTTTGAGGTTACAGGGTGTGGGAGTCTAAGGTTTCAGGGTTTAGGGTTTAAGAGTATCAGGTTTGAGGATTCCCGAACTGTATACCAAATTTGGTAGGAATCGGTTGGTTTTCAAAAATTTTGTCCGCCATCTTAGATCCGCCATTTTGAATTTTGCAAATCCGACCTCAGATTCATGATCAGCAACCCAAAAAACCCCCGTGTACCAAATTTGGTAAGAATCGGTTGAATTTTAATTTGAATTCGTTTTTGCATTCGAGAAGCACTATATCTGTCTGATTTATTGAGGTTAGAAAGAAAACAGAACTGTATGGCTTAATCCAACCGATGAATATTAGCTTAGCGTGTCCGAATACATATTAATACATCTTTGGATTCATGAAAAAGCTTGAATCAATTTTTTAGGAGTATATTTTTCTTAATTTTTACTAATTTTTACCTATTTTTTGAGGTTAGAAAAAATTGAGATGTGATGGCGATATTCTGACGTCAGATTCGTGACCAGCGGGCAAAAATACTACGGATCTGATATATCGCATCAAAAGTATACCCCACTTTTTTTTTGTGGGGCTGTGTTATAGATCCTTTTTCTACATATTCAATAAGCAAAATTCCTTTACATTCCCTGCCACTCTCAACTTTTCAGAAGAAGAGCTTTTGCCTTGTTTGGAGGTAGAGAGCCCTTAAGAATCCATTATCTCGACTACTGCTTCGTTAGAGGATCCCAATAGAACGCGCGAGTTCCGCCATCGATAAGAATTTCGCAAAAATACCTCTCAGCTTTCTTTAAAGCACCCAAATGTTCTTGAGAAATTTCTTTCCGGGTCAGTTTCTGCTCTGGTATAATGAGTTCGAAGATACGTCGAACTTATTACACCAGAAAATGTAATTTAGGATGCTTCAGCTTTTTTAGTACGCATTCATCGATTTAAAAACACCGCTCTTCCTGTACTGGGGTCATCTTGAATTTAGTCTCGGTCCGATCGATACTATATAGACCAACATAAGATGGGCCGTCACTGCCGTTACCTAGATTTTCTCTCGTAAATAAATTTTACTACATTCCGTTCTCTAGTGAGAAACTTTATCACTAAGTGGCATTCCAAGTTACTGAAGCAAAGAAATAGTAAAAATTGCAAAAAATAACGAACTTGTACAGAATCTCAACAAAATAGCAACAGTATTTTGACATCTAAAAATTTTTTGAGATTTTTTTTATCTAAGTAGATAACTTTAAAAAACCCTCGTGTGTTTATTGGTTGGAACAACCCATTTAACATTTAACTGTATCATTAAAATGCTGAAAATCTGATTGATATTATAACTGGTTAACATTGGAAATGGAAATTTCCGCCATTTCTGTTGAGTTAGTTCCGATTATTATCACATATTTTTAAATTCTGTTTTAATTTATTTAGGAGTGTTTAATATCTAGCGTATTATTATCTTTTTGTTCAAAATCTGTTTTTAATTTTCTTAGTCAATGGCATTTAAAAGAAAAATGTTAACCTTTTATATTTGTCATGTGCTTTGATCATGGTAATTTTTTTTGGTTATTGGGTGAGTATAGACCCTTTTAACGAGCGAGTTAGTTCATGTGTACCATTTTTGTTATTTACGTTCTCGTTTGTAGGGACTGAGCCCCGAAGGAGACCCATTTCTTAAGGCCGAAAGCGTTCGCCTGATTGACACTAGAATAAAACATTCACGAATATACAAATTTTCCATCTCTCGTCTACTATAACCTAATAACAGCCTAATAATAATAAAATGTATATACCTAGTAGGATTAGGTTTAAGCTGAGAGAGGTTTGTAGGGTTTGTAGCCCTCCACTTCGACTCTTCGATCTGCTAAGGCTCACGTGTACATTTTAAATTTCACCAAGCAGGTCCTGCCTCGTAATGAAACAAACACTTGTCCTTGGTGAGATCTATTTTTGATACCAAAAAATTCAATGTAAAGGATATTATTTCTAAATTAAATAGTCGTTATGACGTCGTTAGATTTACTTGTGAAATTGAGAACAACGAACAATTTGCATTCCTGGATATTTTACGCGAACGTGATAGAAGTGGAATTTAGGAG
Organism: Pachyrhynchus sulphureomaculatus; assembly: GCA_019049505.1. Lineage (NCBI taxonomy): Eukaryota > Metazoa > Arthropoda > Insecta > Coleoptera > Curculionidae > Pachyrhynchus > Pachyrhynchus sulphureomaculatus. The sequence goes on along the minus strand of CM032452.1, from coordinate 22,180,298 downwards.
ATAAGTTGTAATGATGGTAAAAAGAAGTATAGAAGCAAAAAATGTATGAGATAGGAAATTATTAGGCGCATATGAAAGTATTGAAATTATAAAATGTAACGATAGTCTAAAAAGATCGAGGACCTATTTCTCATTTCTCTGTATGGGCCGAGGATCTATTTCTCATAGTTCCCTGTATGGGATCGAAACTAATGCTCCATCTGTGATGGGTTGATTCCACTCGGGCAAATCATAATTTTAGTATGAGTAATAGTCTAGTTTTTATTCTTAGATTTAATCAGTCATCATTTCTGATGCCGGCAACATGGTTAACGAAACGTGTGTGGGGAGCAAAAAAAAAGTGTTTGGTGTAATGGTGATAACTGTTGTCTAATGTCATTGTGCCAAAATTCTAAAATCCCAACACAGACAAGTAAATATTCCGGCAAGTTACAACGAATTGCCTCTTTATTTCACTCTTTGTTTTCAGTAATATAAAACACGCTACTGAAACTGTTGCATCTAATTTAATTTAAATAGAATTTAAATTTAACAGATATAGTCGATCAAGTAAGAACGTGTCGGCTATTACTTATAGTCGGTAAAAAGAATTCCTTTTTTTTTTTGAGGTTATTCTTGGCACCTCTGCATACAATGCTTTCTGGAAAAATATTTATTTCTAACCTTATTTATTGTTAAATAATACATTATCAAACATGTGTGCTGCCTCCGCTTCGTGCTTCTGTAATCATCCAAAAGGAGGGAAAATGACGCCAACAGTGGCTGCTAAGTATATGGGCTAGTCAAGTGTACTCGTTAGCAAGTAATTGAAACGATATCAGAACGTGGTTCGAGAAGAAAAGTATCGAACAGTGTTTTCCCGAAATCCTCAACTTTGCGCCAAGAAGCGCAAAAACTAAAGCAAAAAGATTTGGATATATCATATGAAACGATTCGCACTCATCTACGGACTAAGAACTTGAAATGGTGTTGTACAATCAAAAATGGTTTCTTGATTGTACTCAGTGCTGAGTGAAAAACACAGAGGAAACATAGATTGAGACTACAACAATGTAATTTTTTCCGATGAAGCTTCATTTTTGGGGTTATATTTTCATCTCAAAAAGCTGATCGATTTCCACTAACGGATTGCTTCAGGGCACCGTGAAAAAGGAAAATTCGGTATCGTCACATTAAATCGACCATCCTAGTCACCCAGTGCAAGCCCAATCGAGAACGTGTGGTTATACATCAAGTAGCAGCTTCGTATTAAAAAGATGTACACAGTGAAGCAGCTGTTACGGACAATTCGGACAATTTGGAAATCTTTGCTCTAAGAAATTCTCGTCAAAAGTATTCCCCCAAGATGCCAGGCCATCATCAGCGCTGAGGAGGACTGGACGAACTAGAAGGTGTTCGTTCTTCAGAGGCTCATTTATCAATTTAATAAGACAGTAAGAAAAAAATAGATTGACAATATTGGCATCAAAAGTAAAGTATATGACAATATCTAGAATACTGTTACGATGTACGGTTGTTGTTGGTAAAAAAATTATACAAGAAATAAATTTTAAATATCTCAGCATGGATGCTTAATTGATGTAATATGACGAAATAAACTCCTAAGAATTGAAACGATATCTCAAAACTACAAGACCACTATTAGACGAACACTAACGTACAAAACGGAGATATCAAAAACAAAATAATTAATCAAAACCATAGAAATGAAAATAGAGTCCGCAAAATAGCGGAAGCGACTGTATTAAGTAGAGAAAAAACATCAGACATACATGCTAAAGAGATAATATGATTGACAAAATCTTAAAGAGTTGTGCGAACATATAGAAAGAATTACAGAAGAAAAATCGTCAGAAGAGGTAGACAGTCCCTATTAGGAACATAAACGTATCCATCGAGGGGCAGGGGCGGTAAATGCCCCCCGCCCTAAAGTTAGAAAATAATAAATCAGTCGAAACGAACAAACAACTAGAAGTTCTGGTAAAAAAATGCTATCTTAAACGAAGCGAACCATGAAAACAATGGATTTTAAATTTTATTTTAAATACTAGCCGGGCCCGCGGCTCCGCTCGCGTGAACTTGTTTCACCACTATCGTCACTGCTTATTCCTTATGTTACCCAACGTAATAAAATATCTCCCATTATTTCCCCTTATCTCTCAATATTTCTCCTTATCTCCCATTATCTCTACATAATTTCCATTATTTAGGCTTATCTCTGCTCATGCCCCATTATTTCTCCTTATCTCCCATTATTTCTCCTTATCTCCCATTATCTCACCTTATCTCCCATTATCTATCATTTCGACTTATCTCTCAATATTTCCCCTTATCTCCCATTATTTCTCCTTATCTCTCATTATCTCACCATAACTCCCATTATCTAGACTTATCTCTGCTTATCGCCCATTAATTATATCTATCTCCCATTATCTCACCTTATCTCCCATTATCGAGCCTTATCTCGACTTATATCCCATTATTTCTCCGTATCTCCCATTATCTCCCATTATCTAGGCCTATATCGAATTATATAGAACATATGTATAGATTTATAAAAACCCGTAAATCGGATAAGTGGTTCTCAAGTGATAAGCGCACTAACGGACAGACAGACAGAGAGACGTTGCATTTTATATATATACTAGATAGAAGATTATAGATAACCTGGTCAAAGAACCAATGTACGAATTAAAAAAAAAAACACGTAAATCAGATAAGGAATTCTCGAGTGATAAGCGCACTAACGGACAGACACACAGACAGAGAGACGTTGCATTTTATATATATTATATTCTTTGCTACATGATATTGTTCCATATTTAATGCTTTAGGCAATGTATTGCAAGAGAACGCGCTAGCGGCAAACTTTTCTCCGACTTGATTCACTATTATCGTCACTGCTTATTCCTTATGTCACCTAACGTAATAAAATATATCCTATAACCTGGTCAGAGAACATATATATGTTTAACAAAAAAGCACGTAAGTCGGATATGTGGTTCTCCAATGATAAGCACACTAACGGACAGACAGACAGACAGAGAGACGTTGCATTTTATATATATTATAGATATTCTTTTCTAAATGATATTGTTCCATATTTAATGGTTTAGCATGTTTAAAAAAAAAGCACGTAAATCGGATAAGTGGTTCTCCAGTGTTAAGCGCATAAACGGACAAACAGACAGAGATACGTTACATTTTATATATATTATAGATGTAATAAAATATATATCTATAACCTAGTCAGAGAACATATGTATGAATTTAAAAAATCACGTAAATCGGATAAGTGGATCTCGAGGAATAAGCGACAGACAGATAGGCGTTGTTTTTTATATATATTATAGATATAGATTAATATTATTATTATATAACCTGGCCAAAGAATATATGTATGAATTTAAAAAAAAAGACACATAAATCGGATAAGTGGTTTTCGCGTGATGAACGCACTATTGGACAGACAGACAGACAGAGAGACATTGCATTTTATATATTATAGATTATAGATTATAGATATTCTCTGCTACATAATATTGTTCCATATTTAATGGTTTAGGCTGTGTATTGCAAAGGAACGCGCTAGCGGCCAACTTTTTTCCGACATCATTCACTATTTGACGTTACTACTCATTCCTTATGCTACCTATCGTAATAAAATATAGCCTATAACCTGGCCAGAGAACATATGTATGTTTTAAAAAAAAAGTACGTAAATCGGATAAGTGGTTCTCCAGTGATAAGCGCACTAACGGACAGACAGACAGCCAGACAGACAGACAGAGAGATGTTGCTTTTTATATATATTATAGATGATACCGGTCCCACATCACCTGTGAACAAGTCTGCTTAGTGTGTTTTTAGTTAACTTTCTGTTTTGTTTTGTTTTGTATTGTAGCAGTAGTCAGATCTAATTTACCAACAGATAGTGCTCATGAATTCACAATTGTATCAACTATTAGACAGTGCCGTACTCAATGCACTGGACAAGCGATACTAGATCAAAATATTCTCAACTACCAACTTCTAAAGTACTGAGACAATTGTTAAATTGATGAGTGGGTTAGGGAACAGTGATATTGTGACGAATAAATTACATTGCATGGATTTTATATTTCTGGCGACATTGACAGTATCAAATGCATATTAAATTCTTTTTTTGGAAATGTAAACGATAATAAAAGGTAATAGTTATACCATTCCATCATTACGCTTTTTTTTTAATATAAATTGTTTAGTAGAAGCGTTTTATGTTACGTTCAGGAGGTACAAAAATTTATTCTACAACAATTATCTCCAATAGTAAAACAGATGCTATTTTTTCTATGAGATGCGAGTTTTTCAAATTGATGTAATCTTTATTTATGCTCACAGATTCTTTTCCAGCTGAGTACTGAACAGGATTGAAAAGCCCAATATTTTATTCCAAAATAAACTAGGACATATGTTTCATTTTCCATATAAAATAAATCATAAATAGTTAAAAATGTGGGTGTGAAAACGGACAACTGTCGATTTCTTCAGAATGTTTGGAAGTAACTGCCGAGTTGTTAAATAAATTCATGGGCTCCGGCCAAGAATTAAAATTTGGCAGCTGATGTAACTCATTTATGAAGACAATTTAATCATGCCTAGTTAGATCAATCCGCATCATGGTTAGTGTACTACAAACGACTGAATACTAAATTTTATTTCCTCTGCCATTGACAGTAATTCTATACTTCTCTGAAAACATAAATAAATACGGCATATAGTTTTCAATAACTTAAAACTTTCACTCTGGAACGCAAATTGCGTAAAAAGCAAAACTGAAGAACTTGTGTATTATCTATGTCTTCACAGAAATTACATTATGGTGATCATGGAGACAAAGCTAAATCCAACAGACAAGTTTAAATTAAGAAATTACGTTGTACATAGAGCTGATAGGAACGTGTTGCGTCTGTTAAGACGAACATTAATCACACCCCTTTAAATCAAAATTAATAAAGGTTTAGTAATTATAGGCAGCTACGCCCGACCCTCTCTACGTATTCAACGAATTGACTTAGATGAACTGTTTAATCAAGAAAACAGAGTTCTAGTTTTAAGAGACTTAAATGGTAGAAAAACTGCGTGAAGTAAACGAGGAAATAACACACGTGATAATGTTATCCACGATTACGCCATGCAAAATAAAATATAGATACTAACACCCTTGTCGTCGATTCATTATCCGGCAAATAAAAAAATATTAACAATTTACCCAACCCTGTCATATTTCATCGTATTACCTTCTACTGCTGCTAGACTGGAATGTCAGGGTGGCAAGAGAGGGTGATCCCTTTATATGGTCATTTGAAAGAGCCCGGGCTTTACAGACAATTATTACAAGAAAGAATAACATATCTATTATTAAAGAACTAGGGAATGAAGTAGCAAAACTAATTGAAAATCTCCAGTATGCCCGTGACAGGCTCGCAAAGAAAAGGAATATTAAATTTCAAGAAGATAGAAATAGTAAATTTAATAAAATTTAAAAACCGGATAAGGAGAAGGTAGCAAAGGAATAAAGACCGAGTCGACAGGCACAGAGTTCAAGAGATACAGCAGACTGAATCTCTTGAACTTTTAATTTTATTTTAACTTTCTGTGTCAAATAGTTTCGGAGAAAATTGGATGTGACTGACAGATAGGCTGACAGATACCAAAGTGGCCCAATAAGCGTTCTGCCCGGAACACTAAAAACAGTCTGTAGGGATTATCTTTGATCTCCTGCACTTACGAATGGAGTCTAGCGACAAGAAATTACAGTATCGCTTACAGAGTTATCATCAAAATGCCGTTTACTTGTCGCCAAAAATACAAAACGAATTAATTTATATGACGAAGTTATTAGGACGAATGTAACAAATGAGGCTAAGAAAGGCTTGGCTTGCGCAGTCTTAGCTGACGAAAAAGTCGACATATTTGGTATAATGAAAGCCAAGGGAAAATCCGAGAAGAATTCGTCACAAAACCTATTGTGACGCTGAAATCACGAGATGTCCCATCAATCGCAGAAATAATTGTGTTTTTCGTTTAGTTATAATTTTTCACCAGGATTTGATTTTACAGTGGCAGGCAAAGATGAAATAAATACACGCGTGTATTATTTTTTTATTATTCAAACCCAAAATAAATCTTGTGATCAATGTCGCAAATAATGTACCGGAAAATAAAAACATGATGTAAAGAATAATACTACAAACTTGTTTAAGGAGGCGACAGGAGGTGTAGGAATTTGGTTTTCATTCGGTCGAGAATGGACTAGATGGTTTAACAAATACATTTGAGTACTCGCACATAATTTCCCCGAGCTGGTCAATGCAATAGAAAAACTACCAGTTTAGTGAAATTACGTATTCGACTTTACCAAATCTTTGTTCATTGTTGCCCTAACTAGAACAGCATAATTGCAGTATTAAAACTAGTAATTAATGTCCTGCAAACAAAGAGCATGTACTTAGTCAAAGTGGCAAAATACATTAACAGAATTATTATTGATCGTGAAAATTCAAATTGAGTAGTTGACTAATTACTTCAAAAAGCACTAGACGTGACAACGCAATCGGAGATAGAGATTACTGTTCACAAGCAAATACACTAGAACAATCTGCCTTCAGACTTTAGTAATGACCACTGGAGGCTTTGACTAATTATACCACGTCTTGATTCCCTTACATGCTTTTTTTCTTTTTTCCTAAGGAGCGAACTCTCGTTTTTGAACATAATCCCAGTCACTACGGCGACCTTAGAACGTTCCTGCAATATAGGGAAAAACCTGACTGAGGAGTATTATGGAAGAGAAAAGACTGACTGGATAATGTCTGATCAGTTTGTATCCAAAGTTGGTTAAAGAAAAATCAGGAGGAATTCGAGTTCGTTTTAGAAGAATTTGCACCAAAACTTTTAAAACTGTTCGCCCAAAAATTAAAAAAATATATATAATAATTAGACGATAACAATAGATTCACAATAAGCCAGTAGTGTTTAATCGTATATGGGAATTAATAAAACGATTTTTTCCAAAATTTTGTTTTTCACGGGAAGTACAGATCATCGTGATATACCTAGCTAGTTCAGATTCCGGATACGCCGTTGAGTAGGATGGAGAACCATGGGTAGATCCTAAAAAGATAGAGTGACAACTTTCCTAATGTAACGTAGACGAAGACGGTATTAAATAGACAATTGTGCCTATACAAATAAGGAGAAGAATAAGAAGATAAATTTTTTTTCAATACTAAAAGAAATTTGTGAGTTTCCTAAACTTTCACTGCACAATTTCTTTTTTGCTTTCATTTAAGAAACAATATAAAAATATTGAGTTTTATAATCTTATAGGACGCAAGTGATAAATTCTAGTTCCCTTCATATTTTTTTCCTGTAATAAATAATAATACTTACTGCGAGGAAGAAGAAACTTATCATTTCTCCGTAGAGATTTGTACTGGAAAGTATAGGTTGTTGGAGTATAATTGGTACAGTAGTTATAATAATCCAATTCATCCATAAGAATATAAATGCCGCAATGATGGAACCAAATATGTCGTTAATTACTTCAATTAAGTTAAACATTTTAATATGCCAACGGTAATATTTTAATATCACTTGTATTTCTTGAAAATCTTAACCTATCATTAAACGTTTTCAAAAGATTTTTAGCAGCTAAGATGGTTAAACAATATACAAGAAGTACGGCTGTTTGTCTAAGATAGAGGGAAGTAGTTAATGCGTATAGAGGATTTTGTATTACCGCAAACAACTCAAAATTTACAAATATAAACATAGTTACTCCACATAAAAACCATAACAGAATAATTAATTTTGAACTATTTTTCAATGTCTTTTCCATGGATATATTATCTGCAAGCAATTCTAAACTTCTTATCATAGAACAGATTTGATTTCCCTTAAAACAAATTTTTGTTGATATAATAATATTATTGCATAAAGTGCAAATTTCGCTTAAAATGTACATAATTTTAAATAACCAGCTGATACTGTCAAATATTTTAAATACAAAATTTAAATAAATGACATTTAGACTGCAAACTGTGATATGAATTACTACATATGACGTGTATAACGATTTTAGTATCTTCGATTTACAGTAATCTGGTGGACATATCGCCAGTACAATACTTATTATCAAAAATATTTTGAACTTCATTATGCAGCTTAAGGAATAATGCAGTATCAAGTGAATATTAACGATGATAATATTATACTGACCGTTATAAATACATATTGTTACACAAACAGCAATAAGTACATATTGAAATTTATTTATAATTTCAAAGCCATTTATTTAAAACTAATATTGTTTGTGACAGAAAATTGATTGTAATGAAATACCCGAAGCAAAACTATATTATGTTAATTAATATTTTATTATTACTATTATTAGCATACTTTTAGGTATAATCTACAAGGTTCTTTAGATTCAGGAATCCATTAGAAGTATCCAAAAATATCAAGAGTTTTCATAAAATGAGATTATAAGCAGATTAGGAGATTTTTTTAGTTTTTAAAAATATTTTGTAAGATGTAATGTTTGCAGATTGTTCGTTGTATTTACATATTTGGATTCTAGATAAAACTCTAAATATAAATTATACTAGATGCCTCGTGTCTATAATTAATTGTTTTTAAGATATTGACATTAACTTGGTAGTTCTTTCGATTTTCACAGGC
>CM032452.1:22136574-22166574 GCA_019049505.1 Pachyrhynchus sulphureomaculatus | reverse complement strand
CAAAATTTCAATGTCTAACATAGTTAAATTTCTTATTGATGGCATTTTTTTTCATTTGTTATAACAAAAAATGTGTCATTTTTATATCAAATTGACGTATTCTCCATAAGACTATATGTATTGTTAATTTCGATTTTTATTTAAATAACTTACCTAAAGAGCTTAAATTTTTCATAGAAAATTTCTAAACTGATTAATCTATCGAAATAAATCTATACAAAATAGTTTTCATATTTTACGTTTAACGCCTCAACCTCCTTAAGGGGTTACACCACCTTGAGATTTTGAAAAAGTCGATTTATTTTTTTTTGGCTAGATAAATTGTTTATACTTTTAAGAATATTGTAAACGTTTAACAATTTCAAAATTCAAATTATTTCCGAAGTTATAGCAATTAGAAGTGAGCGCGGCAGAGAGTTGCCCCGAAACTTAGGTAGCGATCGGACCAGCATGAGCGGTTAAAGCCTTGACAAAGGATATTGTTCTTTTAGTCAATCCTTTATAAGAATGCTGTTTAGAAGGATACACTCAGAATAACAACGAAAGTGTAAACGCTGTCATTTGGTCTATGGCTCCAAAGGTGCATTACAGTGTCACAAAAATTCTTGAGATTGCATCTTATATTGCAGCTAATATATTTAATGATGGATCATCGCGGCAACAATGGAAGACCTCACGTACGGTCCAGAAATCGCAGATTGAAGGTAATTTAAAAAAATATTTGGTTTTAAGATGCTGAGGCAGTACTGTTTTTTCTTTTGCGTTTTTTTTCGAAACTACTTTTTTCAAACCGGTGTAGAAGATATCTTAAGATCTACTTAACCGATTATGTTAAAATTTACACATACAACATATATTTTTTATAATATTATCTAAGATGTAGCTTAGGATTTTTTGATTGGGTGCCATATTCATAAGTTTTAAATTTTTTAAAATCAAAATTTTGATAAAAATCAGAGTTTTTTTTTCAAACAGCTGTAATTTCTGCAAAAAAAAAATATAAATTTTATTTTCCTACGCTAAATTTTAGCTATTACTTTTCTAAATAAGAAAAAAAAATATTTTTCAGACGATGCCTGACATAGAAAATAAGAACACCATCAGCAAGGATTTTCAAAAGAGGATTCTACTTGATGGCTCATATCTCCGTCATTTTTTATTTTATTTTTTTCGTTATTATTTCAAATTATTCATAAAACTACTATGTATATGTGTAAAAGAAAAATTATTTTATATATTTAATAGCTGCGTCAACATTTTTTTTTATTTTTATACCTATTTTTTCGAGCGCCAAGCTGATGTAACCCCTTAAACATATACAATGCGAATATCAATTCTATCATAAGTGATCGGTGTTACATGTTTCGTAGAAATCGATAAAGTCGAGTATGGTGCACTGATAAAATATTTTTATTTAAATAATGGACCAGATAGGAACTTCGCGGGGATTCTGCATTAGCGCTCAAGACCATTTATTACTGGATAAATGTATTTAAACGTTGCTACTGGAGTTGCTGCACGTTCAGGACGCATAATTGAGGTTCTTTCTGAACAAATGGTAGTTAAAATTCATGGTATCGTCATGGAAGGTCGTCGCATTAAGCTTCGTGAGATTGCCGAGATGGTAGGCATCTCATATGAACGGATACATATGGTAATATCCTGCTGAAGTGCGTTTATTGACCTCCACTAGAATAAAGCGCCTGTTAACGTCGACCGTTGCAAAGACAGAAGTAAACGAGTTAGACCTATAATTAGTTTGCCATCCACCATATTCCCCAGATTTGTTTCAAAGTGATTTTTTTTTTGTTTCCTAACCTCAAAAGTTAGTTTGAAGGGAAGAAATTTTCGTCGAATAAAGAGGTTTGTGTTATAAATGAGTATTATGCACAGTGCAAAACATTTAAACGCAAACACAACAAATAAAAAAATTTGAATCCCACTAGACCAAATGTGTTGAGGTCAATGGAAATAATGTTGAGAAATAACTTTTTGCTTTTGCAAAAAATGTTATTTACCTTGTTTTTTTAGGAAGAAATTTCAATCCACCCTCGTATACAGGGTTATATATCCTATAAAATTTTCTTACTATTTTAAATTTACAATATGAGTGGGGATATATTGCAAATAAGACGCTAAATATCAACAAAATATTGGTTCTTTTTATAGATATTTTCATTTTTAAACAGTTACCGATAACAACATTGTACTGAAATTATAAAACTTTTGATATTCAAAGAGTCATTTTGCTTTAAAAAATATACATTATTTGACAGCGCAATGAGCATTATTATAATAATACATAGAAATGAATTCGTTTATTTGTATTGTATACCACTAATATTACAAATAAATAATTAAACGCGGTATTGAGGAAATAAACGTCAATATTTCCTATTTATAATTTTCTTCGAAGTTTCAGTATTGTTAAAATACCTGATATATTTTCTTCTTTAAACAGGAGAGGCAAGAAGCAACCATTGAATAGATCAAATTTTACTGTTAGTTCTGGTACACAAAATACACGTTTGTATACGAAGTTTGTCAAAACGCTTTTATTTGTGGCTCTCGTGTTTCTTCAGAGAAGATCCGTTACGGGTGGCAGTCGACGGGTTTCTTCTAATTCCTTCACTATCAATGCTGGTGTGTCCCAAGGGTTCATACTGTCTCTTACTCTCTATCATTTACGTTAACGATCTGCAGGAAAGAACCAGGAATCTAATCTACAACTTTAGAGAGGACAGCATGCTTATGTCTACCCAAATAAGTATAAATAAATACAATACAAAAACACAGGAGGCAGCTTTTCTAAAAAAGTTAGTGTTACGGAACCCAATCGTCACTCAATTTTCTGAACCTTATAACTTGGGAGTAAATATATCTTGGAATGAACATGTTGGATGTATAGCAACGAGAACTTCTTAAAAGCTAGGATATTATTTTCAACTATAAAGCTTTACACTATACAACAATTTCTAATTCTGTACAAAGCTCAAATTCGACCAACGATGGAATACTGCCTCCATGTTTCAGGCTCTGCTCCCAAACTTACACTGTCTTTGCTGGACTTTATTTAGAAGAAGAAAGCTATTCGCCCAGAAATCATCAGCAGCGTTGATTCCTTGGAATATCGAAGAACGGTTGGCGATTTGAGTCCATCCTACGAGTGTTTTCGTTAAAAATGTTTAATCGATGTAGTTCGCTTAATTTCTCTGAGCGACGGTTGCTAGGAATACACGTCGCACTAATAGATCACATCCGTATGAAGTTCAGCTTGTCACTTCTCGTCAATCCTTCTCAAGTAGTCTTATATGGAGTACCTCATCGCTGTGGAATGATTTCCCAGGACTGCGTTATCCACCTAGTACGATTTACTGCGACTCAAGACCAATTTGTATAGCTTTTTCTGCACATGCGTTGCTCCGGTAGCGCTTTAAGGATTTCCCTGCAGCACGTCTGCTATGCTCATAAAAAGTATTTTTTAAGTTATTTATCTACTATGAAGGAAAATTTGTAGATTAAAAAAAAATGTTTCTAACAACAACCATTCGCATTAATACACTTAGTCCAGCTCTAATTGCTTCAACCGATCTATAAAATTCTTTAGTTTGTGCCTCAAAATACGACGCTATAGCGGCTTTCAACTCATCTCAGGAAAATTTTCATCTCTTGAGGTCTTTCTTCAGATATTTATACAAAAACAAGGCTATATGGTGGATGTTTTACCTCGGCAACTCCTCAGCTTCAATTAGTGAGCTGGATAGTAAAGGCCTCGTTGACCTTATAGTTATCGTGAAACATTTTGGTTCTCCATAAATTCGGTCGTTCTTCTGTAATGGCCAGCTTAAGGTTTTGGATCGCCCTTTCGTAAACTCCTCCATTAATTATAAACCCTTTTTCTACTTATTCAATAAGCAACATTCCTATACAGTCCCTGCTGCAATTAACTTTTCAGGAGAAGAGTTTTTGCCTTGTTTGGAGGTAGAGAGCTCTCCTGCTTCGTAAGAGGATCCCAACAGAATGCGCGAGAACCGTCATCGGTGAGAATTTGCTAAAAATACCTCTCAGCTTTCTTTAAAGCACCCAAATGTTCTTGAGAAATTTCTTTCTAGGTCAGTTTCTGCTCTGGTGTAATCAATTCGAAGATACGTCGAATTTATTACACCAGAAAATGTAATTTAGGATACTCCAGCTTTTTTAGAGCACATTCGTCGTTATAACAATACCGCTCTTCCTGTACTAGGGTCATCCTGAATTTAGTTTCGGTCGATACTATATAGACCAACATAAGATGGGCCGTCACTGCCGTTACGTAGATTTTCCCTCGTGAATAAATTTTACTACATTCCGCTCTTTAGTGAGAAATTTCCAAATTATTGTGACTCATTTTTCTGAAGAAAAGAAATAGTAAAAATTGGAAAAAATAACGAACTCGTACAGATTCTCATCAAAATAGCAACAGTAATTTGACAACTAAAAATTTTTTGAGAGATCTTTTTTTTTATCTAAGTAGATAACTTAAAAAAACATCCTGGTATGTTACTGGTTGGAACAACCCACTTAACATTTTTTTTAAAAAAGAAATATAATTTAACTATACCATTAAAATGCTGAAAATCTAATTGATTTTATAACTGGTCAACATTGGAAATGGAAATTTCCTCCATTTCTGTTGAGTTTCAGATTATTATTATATATTTTTAAATTATGTTTTAATTTATTTAGGCGTGTTTAATATCTAGCGTATTATTATCTTTTTGTTCAAAATCTGGTTTTGTTAGTCAGTGTCAGTTAAAAAAAAAATGTTAACCTTTTATATTTGTCATGTGCTTTGATCATGGTAATTTTTTTTTGATTATTGAGTTAGTGTAGATCCTTTTAAGGAGTGAGTTAGTTCATGTGTACCATTTTTGTTATTTGCTTTCTCGTTTGTAGGGACTGAGCTCCGAAGGAGACCCATTTCTTAAGGCCATAAGTGTTCGTCTGATTGACACTAGAATAAAACATTCACGAACATACAAATTTTCCATCGCTCCTCTCCTATAACCGACTAACAGCCTGATAACAATTAAACATATATACCTAGTAGGTTTAGGTTTAAGCTGAGAGAGTTTTGTCACAGTAAACACACTATACAGTAGCGAAACTCAAGGATAATCGCATAGGAAAATCAGGTTCGTTTTCAGAAGGTCACGTGGCAATCCGCCATGTTAAAAGTGGACCAGCGCGAGATTTGAACTACAAATAAAGTTGTGCAAAGCTTTATCATTCAAAATCATAGATATAGAAATGTTTGAAAATTTTTGATTTGTTATTTAATACAGCATGAGTAATATAAAAGTTAATGCAGCATGAGTAATATAAAAAAAGAACAAAAAGAATGGAGCACTTTGTTAGAAAATAAATGAGTACAGGTGAAAAACTTAGGAAGGTATTTGATGGAATTCTTCATATTCAACTTCAGTTTTTAATAACCTTATCCAAAAATTCAAAAGTCTATCAAAGTTAAACGTCACTGTTTGAGGTTAAAGTTTTATTTACATCATTTTTCAAGTAAATTTGTGATTAAAGAAGTTTTTTAAGGACTAAATTAATTTAATTTTAATTGTCATTACTAAGATGTCGACATCTTCTAAAATAAGAGTATTTTTTTCTAAGCAGTGTTATGTGGTTTGGTGTGATAGATCTCTCGTTAATTAAAAAACACTGTATCTACTTTTTTGGTACTTATTTTTTCTTAAACTACAAAACTATATTGTGTAACTTCGCGAAAGGTTAATATAATATTATTAATGAATTATGAACGTATCTGTATAGACCTCTATTTTCTATGGGAATGATTCTTAGAGGTTCTATACCATTTTGTGTTCTGTTATCTGTATTACTTTTTGATAATGTAATTAACGCTTACTTTTATTTACAATGAATTAATATTTAGATCAAAGAGTCAATACAATAATTTCGTAATTATAGTTACATACAATACTTAGTTATGACCAAGCTGACTTGTCAATTACAACTATATTGGGAATGTGGAATCTTTGGCACAATGACGCTACTCAGTATATATCACCACTACACCAAACACTTTATTTTTGCACTCGACGCGCGTTTCGCTAACCATATTAGCTTCATTAGGAGAAATGATTGAATCATCAAAAATAGAGTGTTTGGTGTAGTGGTGATATATACTGAATAGTCTCATATATACTGAGTATTATCAATTACAGTTGAAAAGGAATATAACTATATTTAATTTATAATATAGGTATACAACAATAGAAATGAGTTCTTTATAGGAGGAATATTAATAACAGGTAACTAAATCTTCAAAATTTTAATAGTAACCATAATTACCATCAAAATGAACTTCGATTAGGTGTACTGTCCATTTAACGAACTTATTTTCAGAATATTTTACCCTCTGACACACATCGTCTGACAAAATCATATTACAAAAATTTGTTTGGAATCACATTAAAATTTTTCTTATTTTAATAGCATATTTGATTCAATAATCCATTTATATCAGTTATTTCAATAATCCCATTCCCCAGTGGTTTTATGATCTCAACACGACACTTAATATTTAAACTTTCAAACCCAGCTTATAAGAAAATAAAATATACTGTCTAAAATTTGAAGATAATAAATATGTTGCTATAGGTTCTGTATTCCTTACAATATATTCACAGAAACTTTTGAAAGATGGGCATGAAAAAGGAGCAATGTAATTTATAGAGAAAAATAGAAAAAAAAGTCACTTTCAGAGTATTAATTGTACTTGCAATTAAACAGTGTTGAATTTATCAGGTTTATTATTAGAAAAGGTGTGTCAAACAATTAATTCAGACGAAGTTATTGAAAACTAGAAGCCTCTTGAGAATACATCTTTTAGAAAAAAATAATATGTTTTATTTATAATTTATCAAATATAAATAGTTTTAAATAACTGAATACTAGTTTACACAAAAATAAATCTTTCTAAAAACCAGAATTTGGAGGATTATTTATTAATCATTAAAAAATTACACAGGCACACAAAAAAAGTTTTTCATTACCGAACAGATCGACCGAACAGATTTTTAGGCGCTGAAACCGAATTCGAGGTCAGAATTGAGCAATCACGTCAGGATTTTTCAATAACCAGCCGAACTAAGTTTAGAAATAAATTTCAAGCTTTAATGACCAAATCACTCTACCAATACGAACGTTTTATTAAATCAATCAAGGTTCCCTGGAAGGCCGTCTCTTGAGCAAATACGCCTAAACAAAATGTACATTAGTAATGATAATATTATTTCATGCATATAGTATTTTTTCAAAAATGCATTTAAGATAGTGCAAAGTTGTCTTGTGAAAGCAAGCAATAGAGATTTATTAAAATAATCAACAACTCCAACAACTTTAATCGCATACCATGATTTCTATGAAATCATTGTTTCAACTAAAAACAGAGAAACTGCAAAAAAAAATCATTAATGCAGCAACTTAAACTTTGACGGATAATACTGTTGATGATTACATGTGATGTAAATAAGGCATAATTAAATTTAGTTATGATTTAGAATAATAGTCTTAGCGCGCCCTGATTGAGTTAGAAATTTCTTATTTGCAAATTTTAGAGCATAAAAAAGTGTGACTCGAGCAAATAATTTGCGAAAATAATTATATGGAATATTGCAATTCTCAACGGCACAACAATAACCCCCTTTCCCCATGATTATATAAATTGTTTCTCAACCTCTTCACTTACAAACGTTTTTAATTCTCTTTTTCTACAAACTCTCTTTTCCTTCTGTCTTTATATTCATATAAACTGCAGTCACATCAAGAAACGATGGACAATACATTTCCAAAGACACATTCCGAGATCGGATGTAAACACTGAGCGGCCATTTTGAAAAAGGACCCGTCGACGCACGCGCCGTCAAAATCTGGTCACCAAATTGAAGCTCAGTTTCGCTACTGTAGTATGTTTACTGTGGTTTTGTAGCCCTCCACATCGACTCTTCGATCTGCTGAGGCTCACATGTACATTTAGATTTCACCAAGCAGGTTCTGACTCGTAATGAAGCAAATTATTATCCTTATTGAGATGTATTTTTGATACCAAAAAATTGAATGTAAAAGATTTTATTTCTAAATTAAATAGTCGTAACGACTCTGCTAGATTTACTTGTGAAAAAAACGAACAATTTGCATTCCTGGATACTTTATGCGAACCTGATAGAAGTGGAATTTATGAGATAAGTTGTAATGATGGTAAAAAGAAGTATAGAAGCAAAAAATGTATGAGATAGGAAATTATTAGACGCATACGAAAGTATTGAAATAATAAAATTTAAAAATAGTCTAAAAAGGCCGAGGACTGCATAGTTCTCTGTATGGGCCGAGGATCTATTTCTCATAGTTCCCTCTATGGGATCCGAACTAATGCTCCATCTGTGATGGGTCGACTCCACTCGGGTAAATCACAATTTTAGTATGAGTAATAGTCTAGATTTTATTCTTAGATTTAATCAGTCATCACTTCTGATGCCGGCAAAATTATTAACGAAACACGTGTCGGGTGCAAAAATAAAGTGTTTGGTGTAATGTTGATAAGTAAAATCCCAACGCAGATAAGTAAATATTCCGGTAAGATACAACGAATTTTACCGAATATGCATACCTAGTATTTCACTGGAGGCTGACACAGGGAGCCACAAGCCGACAGAGTGGTTGGCACAACCAACACCAATGGTAGGAAGCGTGATTTACGAGGGATCAACCTCAGACCCTATGTGGTTTACTGAAAAACAACTAAAAATAGGCAACGCCCATATTTCAGTAGTCTACCCACTGTTCTCTTATTCGTCCATCCATCCCGAGACGCGTTTCGCCATATCGCGGATAATCAGTCGAGCTAGGATCGACAAACAAGAGAACATAATTTCTAGTACTTATTCCGTTAGTTACAGAACACAACATTAAGACACAACGAATTGTACCAAATAACCAGCCTATTTTTAGTTCTACAATAAACCACACAAGTAAATATTCCAATTATTTTTATCAATTAGCATAATTGTGGTATTATGAGATCTTTTTAGTGTTCCGTACGGAACACTTATAAGATCACTTCGGTGTCTGTCTGTCTGTCTGTCACACCCGATTTTCTCCGAAAATATTTGACATAGAAAGGTGAAATTTGGTAATAATAGAGGAATTGATGGCCTCATCAGAGCCATGTAGTTTTGAGAATTAAATTTTGACTTAAGGGGTTAGTTTTGGGGGGTGAAGTCGAAATTGAAAAAAAAAAATTTTTTACTAGGTCATCGAGTGTGGTGTCAAATGAAAGCTTGTGAAAACACGAGTAAAAAATATATATATAATATTATACTTGCGCGCACTTTTCTTTGTATTATTTTTAAAAATTCGCGAAAAATCGCTGTCCCGGGCCTTATCTCGAAAAGTACTTATCAAAAAATTTCGAAAAAATTCTGGAATATTCTCCACGGGGTGTAGATTGAACGAAAATTATCACGAGTGCATCACCTTTAATAATTTATATGGTATATAAAAAAAAACAAAAATTTCACGGTCATCAGATTTCAGTAAAGGTTGGAAACAAACTTTGTTGAAAACTCATTTGGGGTGCATTTTGTGAAGTCACGGATCATTTTATACCTCTGTAACAAAATTTTTTTATTTTAAAAGCAGTCAACGTACGGAACACTAATTGCGCAAGCTTAACTTGCACTTGACCGGTTATATTATTGATAATTGGACTTCTTGGCGACGTTAAGTTCTTGTTAAGCCTCTTTATTTCACTCTTTGTTTCCAGTAATATAAAAGAAGCTACTAAAACTGTTGCATCTAATCTAAATTAAATATAATTTAAATTAAATAGATATATTCAGTCAAGTAAGAACATGTCGCTTATTACTTATACTCGTAGTCGGTATAAAGAATTCCTTTTTTTTGAGGTTATTCTTGGCACCCCAACATACAAAGTTTTTTGGAAAAATATTCATTTCTAACCTTATTTATTATTAAATAATACATTATCAAATATAAGTGCTGCAGACGCTTTGCGCTTCTGTAATCATCTAAAAGAGGCGAAAATTACGCCAACAGCGGCTGCTAAGTATATGGACAAGTTAAATATGCTTGTTAACAAGTCATTGAAATGATACCAGAACGTAGTTCGAGAAGAAAAGTATCGAACACTGACGAAAAAATAATTATTAACATGTTTTCCCGAAATCCTCAATTAACTCTGCGTCAAGGAGCGCAAAAACTAAAGCAAAAAGATTGGGATATATCATATGAAACGATTTGCACTCATCTACGGACTAAAAACTTGAAGTGGTGTTGTACAATCAAAAATGGTTTCTTGATTGTACTCAATGCTGAGCCAAAAACAGGGAGAAACTACTCACGCAGAGGAAACATAGATCGCGACTACAGCAATGTAATTTTTTCCGATGAAGCTTCATTTTGGGGTTATATTTTTACCCCAAAAGGCTGTCGATTTCCACTAACCGATTGCTTCAGGCACCGTCAAAAAGGAAAATTTGGTATGGTCCCATTAGATCGACCATCCCAGTCACCCAACGCAAGCCCTATCGAGCAGGTGACTGGCCATACATCAAGCAGCAGCTTCGTATTAAAAAAGTGTGCACAGTGAAGCAGCTGTTACGGCAAAATCAGGCAATTTGGAAATCTCTGCTCTAAGAAAATCTCGTCAAAATATTTCCCCTAGATGCCAGGCCACCATCAGCGCTGATGAGGACTGGACGAACTAGAAGGAGTTCTTCAGAGGCTCATTCATCAATTGATCAATAGAATACTGTTAAGATGTACGGTTGTTGTTGGTAAAAAAATTATACAAGAAGTAAATTTTAAATATCTCAGCATGGATGTTTAATTTACGCAATATGACGAAATAAACTCCTAGGAATTGAAACGATATCTCAAAATTACAAGACCACTATTAGATGTACACTAATGTACAAAACGGAGACATCAAAAACAAAATAATTAATCAAAACCACAGAAATGAAAATAGAGTCCGCAAAATAGCGGGAGCGACTGTATTAGGTACAGAAAAAACATCAGACAGACATGCTAAATAGATAATATGATTGACAAAATCTTAAAGAGAAAAATAGAGTTGTGCGAACATATAGAAAGAATTACAGAAGAAAAATCGTTAGAATCATAAGAGACAGACAGTCCCCAGCAGAAACACATACAGCGAGGGGCAGCAGCGGTAACTGTCCCCCTCCCTAAAGTTAGAAAATAATAAATCAGTCGAAACGAACAAACAACTAGGGGTTCTGGTAAAAAAACGCTATCTTAAACGAAGCAAACCATGAAAACAATGGATTTTAAATTTTATTTTAAATATGATACCGGTCCCACATAACCTGTGAACGAGACTGCTTAGTGTATTTTTAGTTCACTTTCTGTTTTGTTTTGTATTGTAACAGTAGACAAATCTAATTTACCAACAGATAATGCTCATGAACTAATAATTCTATCAACTATCAGACAGTGTTGTACTCAAAGCACTCGACACGCGATGCTAGATCAAAATATTCTCAACTACCAACTTCTAAAGTTGTGATTGTTTAATTGGTGAATGGTGTAGTGAACAGTGATATTGTGACGAAAAAATTACATTGCGTGGATTTTATATTTCCGGCGACATTGGCAGTATCAAATGCATATCAAATTCTTTTTTTGGAAATGTAAACGGTAATAAAAGGTAATAGCTATTCCATTCCATCATTACGCTCTTTTTTTTAAATATAAGTTGTTTAGTAGAAGCGTTATAAAAAAAATGTTACGTTCAGGAGGTACAAAAATTTATTCTACAGCATTTATCTCCAATAGTAAGACAGATGCGATTTTTTCGATAAGAGACGAGTTTTTCAGTTTGATGCAATCTTTAATTATCCTCACAGATTCTTTTCCAGTTGAGTACTGAAGAGGATTGAAAAGCCCAATATCTTATTCCAGAATAAGCTAGGACATATTTTTTTAAACAAAAAACTAATGTTTAATTTTTCATATAAAATAAATCATAAATTGTTAAAAGTGTCTACCGTGCTGTTCATCATTGACAAGTTGTACATTTTGAAAAATACAATTTTGAGTATTGGAGAAAAATACTGTAAAGTAAATTTTGGGACACCCTGTGTAAGATTCATTATGGGATTGGGAAGAGAGGGTTAAAGTTTTCAAAAATATAAATTTAAGTAACATTAGTGTACCCATGTTTTCCAGTTACATAACTCTTAAGACGGTCGTGATTGGATCGCCATGCTCGTCTAAAACTGAAAACGGACAACTGTTGATTTCTTTGGAATGCGTGGAAGTAACTGCCGAGTTGTTAAAAAAATTCGTGGGCTCCGGCCAAGAATTAAAATTTCGCAGCTGATGCAACTCATTTATGAAGACAATTTAATCATGCCTAGTTTGATCAATCCGCACCAAGGTTAGTGTACTTCAAACGATTGAACCCTAAATTTTATTTCCTCTGCCATTGACAGTAATTCTATACTTAAATAATATATAATAGTAAATAAATACGGCATATAGTTTTTAATAACTTAAAACTTTCATCCTGGAATGCAAATGGCGTAAAAAACAAAACTGAAGAACTTTTGTATTATCTAAGTCAGGGATCGGCAACCTTTTAACTAAGGGGTGCCAGTTTTCATCCAAACAACATTTTGCGTGCCGACATAGGTACTTACTACAACTAAAATTAACAAAAATTAACTTAAAATATTGCTTTTAGAAGGTTTAATTACAAAAAAATTTTAACATTTAACAAATAATTTTATTATACTAGTCCTAGGACCTAGTGTGAATCCTGTGCTTGAAGTTCTTTAGAGTTTTCTTATATCCGGTCTGGTTATTTTCAGGGTCACACATGCTTCCGAGTTGTCTGTTGTCACCCTGCTTCGGTACGGGTTTAAAATCACTCTCATATGGGAAAAAAGTTGTTCACAGATATAGGATGATCCGAAAGCTGTAAGCATGGCAAACGCTACTTTCTTAAGAGAAATAAATTTCTCTGGTAAACTCATCCAACAACTGAGTATCTCGTTTGAATGGTTCTGGCAGTCACCTTCTAATACCCTTCTTAATTCTACAAATTTCGTGTTCTATAACTCGGAGCTTTTAAATTCAATGTATTGAAGATCAAAATCATTAATGTTCATCCATGAGAAAAGAGATAAGTCAAAGCAACTGCTGGAAAAATCCATTAAATCTGGTTTGATTAAAAAAGCGAACATAGGACCATGTTTATCAAAATCCTGACCCCTCTCGATAAACTCCTCCTTTAAATTAGTCATATATTTAAGAATTTGGTCTATTAGTGTACCATCGTCGACATTGGATATATAAGTTTTTAAATTTGGAAAATATTTATATGTGTTTGTAGTAATATCGCTGTTAAATAAATCTATTTTTAATTTGAACGATTTCCAGGATTCGTATAAATCCAGAACTGTTTTGCCTGAACCTTGTAACTTTAAGTTGAGTTCACTGAGATGGTTTATAATATTAGTAAGAAACATTAACATACAGATCCAGTTCTTATCTTCTAGTTCAGGATAAGCATCCACTTGATTTTTTTCCAACAAGAACGATTTAATTTCGCCCAGACATTGCACAAATCTAGAGAGCACTTTACCACGGCTGAGCCAGAGCACTTTCTAATTCCTTCAGAAACGCCTTAAATTGTCTATGGATCAGTGAAGAACGACCGACAATGTAGTTAACTATTTTAACCACCCTATCCACCACGGATTTTAAACTTCCAGCGGAGATTTTAGCGCACAAACTCTCTTGGTGAATTATGCAATGAAAATTCAAAACTGATCGACCCATGCGTTTAATAAGAAGGGAAACAAATCCTTTATGTCTCCCAATCATAGCAGGAGCGCCATCTGTCGTTATGCAAAATTTTTTATTTAAATCAATGTTCCGCTTTTCAAAATGTTTAACAAATTTTGAAAATATATCCTCTCCTCTTGTAGTTCCCTGCAAAGGAAGCGGACAAATCAGCTCTTCATACACACTGCCATCATCGAAGTATCGTGCAACGATTGCCAGACGGGCAATGTCATTAATATCGACACTTTCATCCAATGCTACACTAAATACAAAACTCCGTTTGATAGCGTCTCTCTGCTGTTTTTGGACATTTTGTGTCATTTCGGTAATTCGTCTCTCGATGGTCCGAGCTGATGCCGGTATATCCCTAATCCTGGCCAATATTGTATCCTTATTGGACAAGTCATCGAATAAAATCTCGCCAGTACTCAAAAACGTGTGCTTCATAAATTCTCCGTCAGTGAACGGCCTACCCTTTTGTGCCAACGATTGTGCAATTTTGAAACTGCATCCAGTTACCTGATTTTTTCCTTGAAAAACTTTGCTAAATAATGTTGACTGTTTCTTGTATTGTTTACTTGCTCTTTGTATTGCCTCCCTTTTATCAGCGTTATCTTTAAATGACGATTCATGTTTTATCTTGAAATGTCGTTGAACACTAGATGTCCGGAAAACTACGTTTTCCCGACATAGGACACAAATTGCCCGGTCGTTTTGCTGTACAAAACCGTAATCTGTTGTCCATGAAGTTTGAAATGATCGAACGTCTACCTTCTGTCTCTCTTCGCGGCCATAACGCAACGTAATTTTAATTTTTAAACTTTTCGACGACTATTGACTGGAACGGATGTTACTTCTATACTAAATGATCCAAACGTGTAGCCGCTTGCTATGTATAGAAAGATGATGTTTCCAGAAAATTCCAATAATTACGTTTTATTAAATTTCTTAGAACAAAAATTATTATCTACAACGCGCCCATTGCAATCAAAGGGCAGCCTAGAAGTTAAATGTAACAAAAACTAAAGTTCGGCAATATAAAAAGAGTTGCGGCGCGCGTCGGAACGGCTGAAGTAAAGTCAAACAAAAACCGCCTTATAGCGGCTCTTTTGATCTGAATTGAGGACGTTTATTTGTGTTTTTGCCTAGGCTTATATTTTGAGGCTTGCAATGCATTCGGTAAAATTATAAATTGCAAAATATATATTTTGTAGTTTTTGGTAATAATACCTAGTGACCTATATAATATATCGTTTTTGTTTGTATCGTTAAAGTAATACTGTCTTCGATTATTTACTTAATTTCGAAACATGTCACAGATTACAGAATTAATGTGTAAACTTTGAATAGGTACGCGTGCCATTCAAAAATGCTTGGCGTGCCAGAGATGGCACGCGTGCCATAGGTTGCCGACCCCTGATCTAAGTCTTCCGCAGAAATTATATTATGGTGATCATAGAGACAAAGCTAAATCCAACAGACAAATTTAAATTAAGAAATTACGTTGTACATAGAGCTGATAGGAACGTGTTGTATTAATTGTTAAGGCGAACGTCAATCATACACCTTTAAATGCAAACAATTCCATAACAGAAAATATAGTCATTAAAATCAATAACGGTTTATTAATTATAGGCAGCTATGCCCGACTCTCTCTACATATTAAACGAATTGACTTAAATAAACTGTTTTTTAATCAAGGAAACACAGTTCTAGTCATGAGAGAGTTAAATGGTAGAAATACTGCGTGGAGTAAACGAGGAAATAACACACATGATATTGTTATCCACGATTACGCCATGCAAAATAACTAAGTTACTAACATCCTTGTCGTCGATTCACTATCCGGCAAATAAAACGTCGCCAAGCATCATAGATTTAATTTTGAATAAAACTATTAACAATTTACCCGACCCTGTCATATTGAAGGAACTTTTATCGTATTACCTTCTACTGCTGCTAGACTGGAATGTCAGGGTGGCTAGAGAGGGTAATCCCTCCACATGGTCGTTCGAAAGAGCTAGGGCTTATTACAAGAAAGAACAATAATAAACAATAACATATCTAATATTAAAGAACTAGGGAATGAAGAAGCAAAAGTAACTGAAAACCTCCAGTATGCCCGTGACAGGATCGCAAAGAAGATGAATAATAAATTTAAAGAAGATAGACCCAATGAAAATAATAACTTTAATAAAATTTAAAAATCGGATAAGGAGAAGGTGGCAAAGGAACAAAGACCGAGTCGACAGGCACAGAGTTCAAGAAATGCAGCAGACTGTATCTCTTGAAATTTTTATTTTTTTTTAACTTTCTGTGTTAAATAGTTTCGGAGTAAATCGGGTGTGACGGACAGATGCCAAAGTGGTCCCATAAGTGTTCTGCCCGGAACACTAAAAACAGTCTGTAAGGATTATCTTTGATCTCCTGCACTTGCGAATTGAGTCTAGCGATAAGAAATTAAAGTATCGCTTAAAGAGTTATCGTCAAAATGCCGTTTACTTGTCGCCAAAAATACAAAACGAATTATATGACGAAGTTATTAGGACGAATTTAACAAATGAGGCTAAGAAAGGCATGGCTTGCGCAGTCTTAGCTGGCGAAAAAGCCGACATATTTGGTATAATGAGAGCCAAGGGAAAATTCGAGAAGAATTCGTCACAAAAACTATTGTGACGCTGAAATCACGAGATGTCTCATCAATCGCAGAAATAATTGTGTTTTTCGTTTAGTTATAATTTTTCACCAGGATTTGATTTTAATGATTGTTCTGTAGTGGCAGGCAAAGATGAAATAAATACAGTCGAGTATTATTTTTCTAATTTTCAAACCCAAAATAAATCTTTTGTTCAATGTCGCAAATAATGTACAGGAAATTAAAGACATGATTGCCACTATAAAGAATAAAACTATAAACTTGTTTAGGGAATCGACAAGAGGAGTAGGAATTTGGTTTCCACTCTATCGAGAATATGAGGGACTAGATGGTTTAAGAAATACATTCGAGCACTAGCACATAATTTCCCCGAGCTTGTCAATGCAATGGAAAAACTATCAATCTAGTGAAATTACATATTCGACGCTTACCAAATCTTCCTTTATTGTTGCCTAACTACAATAGCAAAATTGCAGTATTGAAACTAGTAGTTAATGTCCTGTTACCAAAGAGTATGTACTTAGTCAAGGTAGGAAAGTACATTAACGGAATTATTGACGAACTAAAAAAAGACCATGAAAACTCAAATTGAGTAGCTGACTAATTACTTCAAAAAGCACTAGACGTGACAATGAAATCGGAGATAGAGATTACTGTTCACAAGCAAAATGAACCAAGGCAATCTGCCATCAGACTTTGGTAATGACTACTGGAGGCGTCGACAAACTATACCACGTCTTGATTCCCTTCCTAAGAAGCGAACTCTCGATTTTGAGCATAATCCCAGCCACTACGGCGACTTTAGAAGGTTCCTTCAGTACAGGTAAAAACCTGACTGAGGAGCACTACAGAAGAGAAAAGACTGATTGGATAATGTCTGATCAGCTTATATCGAAAGTTTGTTAAAAAAAAAATCAGGAGGAATTCGAGTTCGTTTTATAAGAGTTTGCACCAAACCTGCTAAAACTGTTTGCCTAAAAATTAAAAAAATATATAATAATTAAACGATAACAATAGATTCACAATAAGCCAGTAGTGTTTAATCGTATATGGGGACTAATAAATGGATTTTTTCCAAAATTTTGTTTTTCACGGGAAGTACAAATCGTCGTGATATACCTAGTTAGTTCAGATTCTGGATACGCAGTTGAGTAGGAAGGAGAACCATGGGTAGACTTTAAAAAGGTAGAGGGACAACTTTCCTAATGTAAGGTATCCGAAGATGGTATTAAATAGACAATTGTGCCTATACAAATAAGGAGAAGAATAGAAGATAATTTTTTATTCAATACTAAAAGAAATTTGTGAGAGCTTCCTAAACTTTCATTGCACAATTTCTTTTTTGTTTTCATTCATGAAACATTCTAAAAATATTGAGTTTTATAACCTCATAGAATGCAAGCGATAAATTTCTCTTAATTCTAATTCCCTACATATTTTTTTCTGTAATAAATATTAGTACTTACTGCAAGGTAGAATAAACATATCATTTCTCCATAGAGATTGGTACTGGAAAGTACAGGTTGTTGGAGTATAATTGGTGCAGTAGTTTCAATAATCCAATTCATCCCTAAGAATATAAATTCTGCAATGATGGAACCAAATATGTCGTTAATTAATTCAATTAAGTTAAACATTTTAATATGCCAACGGTAATATTTAATAATATCAGTTGAATTTCTTGAAAATCTTAACCTATCATTAAACGTTTTCAAAAGATTTTTAGCAGCTAAGATGGTTAAAACAATATACAAGAACTACGATTGTTTGTCTAAGATAGAGGGAACTAGTTAATGCGAATAGAGGATTTTGTATTAGTGCAAATAACTCAAAATGTATAAATACAAATGCAGTTATTTCACATAAAAACCATAACAGAATAATTAATTTTGAACTATTTTTCAGTGTTTTTTCCATGAATATATTATCTGCAAGCATTTCTAAACTTCTTATCATAGCACAGATTTGATTTCCTTTAAAACAAATTTTTACTGATATAATAATATTAATGCATAATGTACAAATTTCGCATAAAATGTACATAATTTTAAAGACCCAGTGGAAACTGTCAAATATTTTAAATACAAAATTTAAATAAATAACATTTATACTGCAAACAGTGATATGAATGTGTGAATGTATAACGATTTTAGTATCTTCGATTTACAGTAATCCGGTGGACATATCGCCAATACAATACTTATTATCAAAAATATTTTGAAACTCATTATGCTGCTTAAGGAATAACGCAGTATCAAGTGAATATTAAGGATGACAATATTATACTGATCGTTGTAAATACATATAGTTACACAAACAGCAACAAGTGCGTATTGAAATTTATTTATAATTTAAAAGCCTAATGATATTGTTTTGATATTGTTTGACAGTAAATTGATTGTAATAAAATACCAGAAGCAAAATTATATTCAGTTAACTCATATAGACTATTTATTATATTTAGCATAATTAGTATCCAAAAAATAACAAAAAACTTTTCATAAAATAAGGTTATAAGCAGATTAGGAGGTTTTTTTAGTTTTTAAAAATATTTTATAAGATGTAGTGTTTGCAGATTGTGTCGTTGTACTTACATATTTGGATTCTAGTCAAAACTCTAAATGTAAATTCTACTACATACCCTGTGTCTATAATTAATTGTTTTTTAAGATACTGACATTAAATTAATAGTTTTTTCGACTTTAACAGGCTACAATTTCCAAACGGTAAATTAAAAAATATAATGTTAGTTTTTTATTTACAATCCGAAAATATCAACTCCTGTCTAACAGAAAGTGTAATTTTATAAACAATTTTTATCCTTATCTTGGAACCTGGACCTCTTAAACTGAACTAAAATTAAGCATTTTCAATATATTTATTATTTTCTAATTAGAGTATATATAAGGAAAAGGGCTGGTTAAGATCAATTTTTAGTCTTCGATACGGAACACTTATGGGATCACTTTGGTGTCGGTCTGTCTGTCTGCCTATGACACTCGATTTCCCTTCAAACTGTTTGACATAGAAAGTTGAAATTGGTCACAAATATAGGAATCAAGGGTTCAATCACAGCCATGAAGTTTTGAAAATTAAATTTTTACCTTAAGGAGTTAGTTTTAGGGGTGAAATCGGAAGTAAAAAAAAATCATCGAGTGGGGTGTCAAATGAAAGCTTGTGAAAACACAAGTTCAAAAATATATATGATGTAATACACGCGCAAGCTTTTTTGAAAAATTGTCAAAAATCGTTGCCCAACCCTATCTCTAAGAGTCCTAAACAATAAATTTCGAAAAGATTCGGAACACAAGGTGTAGAGTGAATGAAAGTTATTGCACGCTTATTACCTTTGATAACTCATCTGATATACAATATAAAAACAAAGATCCGAAACAAACTTTGTTGAAAACTCATTTGAGGTGTGTTTTGCAAAGTTACTTATCATTTTATACTTTCGTAACAACAATTTTTGTTTTAAAGCAATCACTGTACCGAACACTAATTGCGCAAATCCGACTTGCACTAGTGACCGGTTATTTATTATCTTTATTATCTTTTTTTACCACCATATATGCTGTAAAATAATTATATCATCACCTATTCATGTATAAAGGAATTCACTAACCTTCCAATCTTTTATGTACACTTCCATAAAATTTTGCAAACAAGTTTACATGGATATATCGAAGATATGAGGTTGGTTTGAAAAGTCCGTGCAAAAATAAAAACTACTTATGTGTTTGGGGTAAACCTTTTTTATTTTTCGACATAGTCTCCTTTTAGGCTTATACACTTCGTCCAACGATGTTCTAGTTTGTTGATCCCTTCCGAATAATAGGATTTGTCCAAGTCTGCAAAATATCCATTAGTGTCTGCAATCACCTCCTCGTTTGAATAAAATCTTTGTCCGCCAGCCATTTCTTCAAATTGGGGAACAAATAGTAGTCCGAGGGAGCCAAGTCTGGAGAATAGAGGGGATGCGAAACTAGTTGGACTCCTATTTCCATTATTTTTGCGACCACAACTGCTGACGTGTGTGCTGGTGCGTTATCGTGATGGAAAAGGACTTTCTTGTGGGCCAATCGCGTTTTTCTTGCAGCTCGGTTTTTAAACGGTCCAATAACGATGAATAATATTCACCTGTAATAGTTTTTTTACCCTTTTCCAGATAGTCGATGAGGATTATCCCTTGCGAATCCCAAAAGACAGTCGCCATAAACTTTCCGGCCGAAGGAACGGTCTTCGCCTTTTTTGGTGCAGATTCCCCCTTGGTAACCCATTGTTTAGATTGTTGTTTGGTCTCAGGAGTATAGTAATGTATCCATGTTTCATCCACAGTGACGAAACGACGCTTAAAGTCCTCCGGATTCTTCTGGAACAGCTGCAAACCATCCTTGCAACACTTCACACGATTCCGTTTTTGGTAAAGCGTGAACAATCGCGGCACCCATCTTGCGGATAGCTTTCTCATGTCCAAATGTTTATGCAAAATATTATGTACCCGTTCAGTCGAGATTCCCACAGCACTAGCAATCTCACGCACCTTAACTCTTCTGTCATCCATCACCATGTCATGGATTTAATCAATGATTTCTGGAGTCGTAACCTCCACAGGCCGTCCAGAACGTTCAGCGTCACTTGTGCCCATATGGCCAGTCCGAAAATTTTGAAACCACTTATAAACTGTTCTAATCGAAGGTGCAGAGTCACTATAATGTTTATCAAGCTTCTCTTTAGTCTCCTGAGGCGTTTTGCCTTTCATAAAGTAATGTTCAATCACCACACAAAATTCTTTTTCGTCCATTTCTTGAAAATCACTCGACTTCCTTGATTCACACGAATGCCAAACACAAAGAAATAAACCAATATAGCTGAAACTTGGTGTGCGTTCATCCAAGAGATGCTACTAACTAAACATGACCTCGATACGCGCCGGTGGTGCCATCTCTCGAACTTTGCACGGACTTTTCAAACCAGCCTCGTATTACACAAAAATATGCAATTAAAACTACATATTTGTGTAAAATTTTATTACTCACAAGAATACTTTACATTTAAAATACATAAATTGCTTTTTATTACTCCACCTAATAAAGGAATGGGAAAATTAAAATAACCCAATAATGGTGAAATTCTTATAATTCTAAACACAATTAAACATATGTAAAACTTACCTGTTTCAACGAAACCTTCTTCATATTTTCAAACTGTACTTTCAAAAATAAAAAAATAAATAACCCGTCAAGCGCAAGTTGAACTTGCGCAATTAGTGTACCGTACGTTGATTGCTTTTAAAATAAAAAATTTTGTTACGGAGGTATAAAATGATCAGTGACTTCACAAAATACACCCCAAATGAGTTTTCAACAAAGTTTGTTTCTAATCTTTACTGAAAACTGATGACCTTGGAATTTTTTTTTTTTTTTTTTTATATACCAGATAAATTAAAAAAGGTAATGCACTCGTGATAATTTTCGTTCAGTCTACATCCCGTGGAGTATATTCCAGAATTTTTTGATCAGAACTTTTCGAGATAAGGGGGGGACAGCGATTTTTTGTGATTTTTTGAAAATAATACAAAGAGAAGTGTGCGCAAGTATTACATTATATATATATATATATATATATATATATATATATATATATATATATATATATATATATATATATGTATATGTATATATATATATATATATATATATATATATATATATATATATATATATATATATATATAACTCGTGTTTTCACAAGCTTTCATTTAACACCACACCCGATGACCTAATAAATTTTTTTTTTCATTTCCAATTTCACACCCCAAAACTAACCCCTTAAGTCAAAATTTAACTTTAAAACTACACGGCTCTGATGAGGCCATCAATTCCTATATTATTACTAGAGACCGGATTATAAGCATTTGCATATTTTCATATGCATTTGCATATTTAGACCATTCTCACCAATTATTGCATATTTTACCCAAAATCTAGTAATGATGCATACTTTCCCTATATTTACAATATTTCTCGGTATTATTAGGCCACTCAGGGTAATTGTTAATGTCGCCGTCTGGAACCGATCTTATCGCCGGAACATTACCTGCAATAGTCTAAACATCAATTAGGTTATAGTGCCAAGGGAATACCCAAAATTACGACGGTATTTTATTCCTTTGTTTCTTGGTCGGGATATTAAGTGATAAGTAGTTAGTTTCTAAGAATATTTGTTTGAGCGTGGATCAAATAAACAATTTTCTCGAAGACGAATTTTTATTTTAAAACAAGATATCAGTTTTAACATTATTGTTGACATCAAAGGTGTAGTAAATGACTTCGATAGTGCAGAGGCTATGGCAGTTCGTCAATCCAAGGAAGCATTTAACGATTCTGATATTAAAAAAAACTTAGCTTTGATTAGCACTCACTTTTCTTACATACCTGCGTGTATTAAAAAGCTTGAAACTCGAGGTTTGGCGTTGACCGAATCAATTCAGTTAATGAATAAAATCCGTCAAATAAACTCCACATTGCCAGATGTATTCCCGCGTAGAGTTAAACAAAAGTTTGAAAACATTTTGTGCAATAACCCAGGCTTTGATTCTTTGTGTCAATTAAAAGTTTTATTAATGGGACGGGTAAACTTTTGCCAGAAACAATAAGTGCTAACATAGTACCCAAATTCAAATAATGCCCAGTTATCTCAGTGGATGTGGAACGGTCTTTTTCCACTTATAAAAATATTTTAAATGATCGAAGACACAATCTTACTACCCAACATTTGGAACAATACCTTATTGGTTACGTGTACAAGAATACAAATGTTAAATAATTTTAAAAAATGTTAAATAATTCTTAATTAAATTTAAACATCGTCGATAACTTGTTAATTTTATGCTGATTTTGAAATAAAAAACTAAAAATTACTATTTTTTATTATTATTTAATATTGCATATGTTGACCCTTTTCATGCATATTTAAAGCATTTTTCATGCATATTTGCATGCATATTTCAAGATTTTTATGTTGCATATAATCCGGTCTCTAATTATTACCAAATTTCAACTTTCTGTGACAAATAGTTTCGGAGAAAATCGGATGTGATAGACAGACAGACGGACAAACAGATAGACAGACAGACACCGAAATAATCTTATAAGTGTTCCGTATATATGAGGGTGGGTTGATAAATCTGGTAAATTTCTACGAAATAGCGGGAAATTTAGTTAACCGGCATGATTATTGTGCAGCGTGATTCTTGTAACGGTTGTGTTTAAAGTTCCAAACAGAAGCTACGCGTGGTTGTTTGTTCGCAGCTATCGTGAGTAATCGGTGTTAAATGTTTCGTGAAATAAGATAAAACCGGGTATCGTTAAAAATGGACAGCGGCCATAGAGAAACTGAACTGAAAAAGTTCATGGGGACTCTGCTCTAGCACTCAAGACAATTTATTACTGGAAAAATGAATTTAAACGGGGCCGTAGGAGCACTGCAGGTGCTGCACGTTCTCATTAAGCTTCGTGGGATTGCTGAGATGGTAGGTATCTCATATGAACGGGTACATATAATATCCTGCATGAAGTTCTAAAAATTAAAATGCTCAGTACGGGATGAATGTCGGGATGGTTGACTCCAGACCAAAAACGCACAAGGAAAGACATTACAAAATTGTGTTTGGAAGAGATGTCGCGTAATCCCAAGAACTTCTGGCGTGAGTTTGTGACTGTTAATAAAACGTGGATCCACCATTATACTCCGAAGACAAAACATCAATCAAAAGAGTGGGTTGACGAAGGTGAAATTGATTGATTGATTATTTTAGTTTAGCACGTCGATATCGAGGATTATTTGGCGTCATAAGTAGGATGTTTTAAATCTTAGAAAATAATTGTGTTTCTTTGAAGAATTTGATCAAATTGGAGATATTCGTAACATTTGGAATCAATATTTGATCGAGAGGTTTTAATAGATCTAACCTTGTCTTAATGTCTAAATATTCATTTTGAAGTTAAAATATGGTTAATAGTTAGAATATTGTCTCAGCTTGGACATCTGGGTGGCGGATCACCTTTCAGCAAATAAGAATGAGTGAGGTAGGTGTGTCCGATAGCGACCCTTCTCCATATTGTATTCTCTCTACGTGACAGAGCATCGAGCTGAAGGGGCGGAAAAACTAGAGGTTTTAACCCCCCACAACTTGCACGAATCCTCCCGCAGGTCCCACTCAAGCTGAAATAGATTATCAAAAGTCTGTTTGAAAAAGTTTTTTAGATCTTTTGGAGCGAGGATTGAGTTAATTGGAGTGCCCGAGGTGATGGCAACCCTAGCCTGTCGGCTCTTTCATTACCTTTTATGTTAATGTGGCTAGGCACCCATAAGAAGGATATAGTGATACCTATATTGGACGCCATTTGTATAAGATCAGATATGGTTGTGGTGATCGAGTGAAAATGCGTAGAAGAGTTGATTGATTGTAATGAACTCAAGGAGTCTGTTATGATTAAAACTTTAGTATCTAGTTTGGTGGATATTAACCATCTTAACGCTTCTTTGATAACGAATAATTCTGCTGAAAAGATAGAAGTGTAATTGTTTAATTTGAATTTAATGGTAGTGTTATTGTGTATGAAAGCGGCCCCCGTTCCCTGGGCAGTCTTAGAGCCGTCAGTATAAATATGAGAAAAGTCTTTTTATTTCTCGTAGATGAGTGATAGGAAGGCTGATCTGATTATGTAGCTTAGATTTGATTTCTTGTTATATTTTCGGAGCGTATAGTCAATGGAGGGTCTTATTGATGACCAAGGCGGGTATGTAGATACTTTTGGAGAGTCGTTGGTTTGAATGGAGAGGTTCTGACGATTTAGGATGATTTTTATTCTAGATAGTATGGAGTCTGGTGGAATAATTGTGTTGGGTGGCGGATTTAGATGTAATGCTCTTTTCATGATGGGTTTGAATGAGGCAGTTGAAAAGTATAGCATGAGGGATCTTCGTCTTGAAAGGTTGAGAGATGGAGTAGTAGAGACACACTGTAAACTTGGGATAGGCGAAGTACGAAAAGCTCCTGTAGCCAATCTGAGAGCTTGATTCTGGATTGTGTCTAATTTTTGCTTGTAAGAAGGTCTTGTTGCATCGTATATGAAGTCTCCATAATTTAGTTTGGATAGTATGAGAGATTTATATATCCTGATTAAGGTTGTGAAGGTGAAAGTGCATCGAAAAAAGCGAAAACAGTTTTATCCGTGGGAAAACTGGAGGCAACTGTTTTTTGAAACTCATAAGGTATCATCAGGATTGCCTATTTAGAAAAACGTAAAACAGTGAAGGACTCTTATCACGCAACATTATTAGACTGTTTACGTGGTGAGTTGAAGCAGAAGGGATCAAGATTAGCGCGCAAAAAAGTACTCCTTCGTCAGGGCAGTGCGAGTGCTTACACATCGACCGGTGCAATGGCAAAAAGTGCACGAGCTGGACTTCGAAATAGTTCCCCACTCAACTTATTTCCCAGATTTGGCCTCAAGTGACTCTTTTTGTTTCCGAACCACAAAAATTGTGCTGTAGTATTAGGAACAGTTCGAAACATTTTTTTTCTGAGGGAATCAAGAAATTGAAATTTAGCTGGATCAAGTGTATTGAGCTCAATGGAGATTACGTTGAGAAATAAATTTTTATTTTTGCAAACAATACATTATTTATCTTGTTTTTTACAATTATTTTCATCCATCCTCGTAACTATGGATATTTATGGACATAAATTACTTTTGAAATATGTTTCTTGAGGTAATATCTCATCATTCATGCGGAAGACAGCTAATAATTTTAATGAGATAATGGTTGGTAAGAAATAAAAAGAAACCGACCTTCCTAAGGTGTAAACGTGTCTGTGTGCGTACACAAATGTTGAGATAGTACCACTAGTCAACTCCTAACATCTTAAGTTCTGTCGTCGACGGCTTTAAAAAAGAGTGAGAAGACAAGACGGCACAGCTCAGTGGCGAGTACGACGTGCGCTGCGTTTTTACTGTAAATATTACACACAATTCACTCCAAAGATTTTATCTCTATTAACAGATATAAACATTTGTTGAATAAAACACCGTAATATCATTTCAAGTTCAGGAATTAAAAGTCATTCTATCATACAAACGATAAAAATATTGACGCTTGTTCAAGTACACACAGGTTTCAAAATAAATTTATTTGAATTATTTTTTGTTATGTCTAGATGCCACAATTTTAGCAACTCGTTTGAACTTATCTGAAATAAAAAAAAACCCAATAAAGGGCCTCAACAAGAACTTACAATAGCCAAAAAATCGCAGCAATGATAAAGATTCATTTAATAAATTTTTTAGGTTAATTTGTGACGTTAATGATCTGTGTTGTAGCATACCAGGTGTACAAGTATGAAATGCGGATTTTTTTTTCCAAAAAAACATGTTAAATTCGGAAGAATGATAAAAAGTGCTTTATTCAAAGTATGCTCCATCGCTTGTTATACATTTTTCCCATCTTTCGAGCAATTTGTGAATACCATGCCAGTAAAAATCTTCCTCTTTTGCTGCGAACCAAAGCGCTGCTCAGCAGGTGCGTGACCCATCGATGCAAACAAGTGGTAATCGGAAGGAGTCAAGTCTGGTGAGTAAGCCGCATGGGTTAGAACTTCCCAGCTGAGTGCTTCCAACGTGTCGCGAACTGGTTTTGCCGTATGTGATGGGTATTCTGGCCTTTTTTCAAGCAGTGAACGGTTCAAATCGGTCAATTGTTGTTGGTAACGTTTAATATTAACCGTTTCCCCAAGTTTTAACAGCTCAAAATAGACCACGCCCCTCTGGTTCGCCAAACACAGAGCATCGTCTTTCTGCCATAGCGATTCGGTTTTGCGGTCGGTATGGATGGTGCGCCTGGGTCTACCCATGATTTTTTGAGCTTGGGATTCTCAAAATAAATCCACTTTTCATCCCCTGTAACTACACGATGCAAAAACAACTGCCTTTTGTACCGAGCGAGCAAAATGTCACACGTGTTTTTGCGCTTTTTTTTCCATTTGCCTGTCGTTCAACTCATGTGGTACCCATCTACCGGTCTTCTGAATCTTTCTCATCTCTCGTAGCCGATTGGAAACAGCTTGTTGACTAACGTCCAATTGCTCGGCGAGTTGTTTTTGTGTGTTTGCGAATTATCTTCGTCCAACAATGATTGCAATTCCACATCTTGCTATTTTTTGGCGGTTTTCCACGTTCCTTGTCTGCAACATCGAAGTCGCCACTTTTGAAACGCCGAAACCATCGTTTACACTTATCTTGCGATGGAGCATGTAATCGGTATGATTCAACAGCAGTTTTCTTCAAATGAAAACAAAAAATTAATGCTGTCCGCGAATGTTCTTTGTTCGGTATAAATTTCGACATATTGAACACAACAACACAACACTATGCAAACACTTTTCCAATTTATCACTCGTGCGCGTCTAACACTTGTTGATGACACAACAAAATGGCGCAGTGTCAAATCTTTATAGCACAAACTGCATTGGTTTACCATCTGTTGTCAGAAATCCGTATTTTCATACTTGTACACCTGGTAATTGAAATATTAATGTTTTTATGTGTATGCTTGATTATTCAACCTTGAGTTTAACAATTGAAGGCATTTTTTTTTAATAATAATCAAATATTTTATTTTACCTTCATAGATGACCATTTACAAGACAATGTCATTAAAGCTACTTATTTAGTCAGGGCGACAATAATTAACTTCTTACTTAAAATTAATAAAGATATATGATTGATGAATATGAACAAAAAAGATATGTTAATAAAAATAAGATAATATTTTTGATGTAAATACTACTGGTAGATGACGAAATATATCAATATTTTCACTTATATCCTAATCAATAATACTTTTATGATTAACATACCTATTAAACCCTACCTTGCATTAAGCAATAGTACCAGGTGTACAAGTATGAAATGCGGATTTCAGACAACAGATGGTGCACCAATGCAGTTTGTCCTATAAAGATTTGACACTGCGCCATTTTGTTGTGTCATCAACAAGTGTCAGACGCGCACGAGTGATAAATTGGAAAAGTGTGTGCATAGTGTTGTATTGTTGTGTTCGATATGTCGAAATTTATACCGAACAAAGAGCATTCGCGGACAGCATTAATTTTTTGTTTTCATTTGAAGAAAACTGCTGTTGAATCATACCGATTACTTCGAGAAGTTTATGATGAACATGCTCCATCACAAGATACGTGTGAACGATGGTTTCGGCGTTTCAAAAGTGGCGACTTCGATGTTGCAGACAAAGAACGTGGAAAACCGCCAAAAAAATACGAAGATGTGGAATTGCAAGCATTGTTGGACGAAGATGATTCGCAAACACAAAAACAACTCGCCGAGCAATTGGGCGTTAGTCATCAAGCTGTTTCCAATCGGCTAAGAGAGATGGGAAAGATTCAGAAGACCGGTAGATGGGTACCACATGAGTTGAACGACAGGCAAATGGAAAAGCGCAAAAACACGTGTGACATTTCGCTCGCTCGGTACAAAAGGAAGTCGTTTTTGCATCGTATAGTTACAGAGGATGAAAAGCGGATTTATTTTGAGAATCCCAAGTGCAAAAAATCATGGGTAGACCCAGGCGCACCATCCACATCGACCGCAAGACCGAATTGCTTTGGCAGAAAGACGATGCGCTGTGTTTGGTGGGACCAGACTTGCGTGGTCTATTATGAGCTGTTAAAACCTGGGGTAACGGTTAATACTAAAGGTTACCAACAACAATTGACCGATTTGAATCGTTCGCTGCTTGAAAAAAAGCCAGAATACCGAAAGAGTTAACAGAAAGTCATTTTTCTTCATGACATTGCTCCATCACATACGGCAAAACCAGTTCGCCACACGTTGGAAGCACTCAGCTGAGAAGTTCTACCCCATGTGGCTTACTCACCAGACTTGGCTCCTTCCGATTACCACTTGTTTGCATCGATGGGTCACGCACTTGCTGAGCAGCGCTTTGGTTCGTACCAAGATGTGAAAAAATGGCTCGATGAATGGCTCGCAGCAAAAGGGGAAGATTTTTACTAGCGTGGTATTCACAAATTGCCCGAAAGCTGGGAAAAATGTATAACAAGCGATGGAGCATACTTTGAATAAAGCACTTTTTACCATTCTTCCGAATTTAACGTTTTTTTAGAAAAAAAATCCGCATTTTATACTTGTACATCTGGTAAATACCAATATCAAGAAAAGAAATCTGGCGAAATCTAGACATTTGCAATGAAAACGATGATCAATCGACAGACGAAGAACGACCCTGTACTGTTCAGAGTTGTTGAGACACCAGAAAACTATCATGCAATTCCACCTCTTCAAAATCAAAATAGAGAGAAATCAAGTAACATAAATCTCTAACGACAAATGGCTAATAAC
>CM032452.1:22062530-22136474 GCA_019049505.1 Pachyrhynchus sulphureomaculatus | reverse complement strand
CATTTCCACTATGGAAGATGTCAATTGAATTTCTAACAAGTTTCAATTTTTCTATGATGTTTCTTTTTATTTCGTTAAAAATGGAATTATACTTATATTGTAAGTAAATAAAATCATCCAAAACATCTAATCTCAAAAATTCCAAAAGGCTCTCGAAAAAACTCGGGACCGCTGAAGTTCAAAAAATATCATACTTGCGCACACTTCTCTTTGTACTATTTTTAAGAAAGTGCGATAAATCGCTGCCTCCCCCTTATCAAAATTGATCAAAAAATTTGCTTGACTGGAAGCCCAAAAATCACCAGCAACCTTGGTTCCTTGGAACATTGAAGAATGATTGGCGACTTAAGTCTATTCTACAAGTATTTTCATGGAAAGTGTTGCATAGGCATAGCCCGTTTAATTCCTTTCAGAGCGGTGCATGCTAGGAACACACATCGCGCTAATACATCACATCCCTATAAAGTTCAGCTTGTTACTCCTCGTACACCCCTTTTCAAGCAGTGTTTTATCTGGAGAACTACATCCCTTTGGCGTAATTTCCCATCGAGTACAATTTACAGCGATTAAAGATCAACGTAAATTGCTTTTTCTGCACACGTGTCGCTCTTATGGGCAATTCTTTTGTAAACTGTACAGATTTGAGGAAAGTTTTCATATTTTCGATTTGCCTGAAATTTTTTTTTATGGTTTTTAACGTGAAATTAGTCGACACGTTTATGGGATTTTTTTTTTCCAAATGCATATTTTGCGAAATATGGACGTAGTCCACTAATCGGCAGCACATTAAAAAAGCAATATCTCCAGTTCTATTTATCGTATAAACTTTGTTCTCCCGCCATTTTATTTATGTTGGCTTTCGCAAAGTATAACCGTATATTCTTTTAATTGTTTATTTATAAAGAATAATAACAATGAAATTATTAAAAAAATTTTTTCATGCTTGCATACGCTGTGGTTTAATCTAAAAAACCCATGGTTTTCGAAAAGCGGGTCTCTTATCAGGTCGGAAAATATTAAATAATTAAAAACTTAACTAAATATTGAATAATGGAACAGAGACAAACTCAGCTGAAATCGAATATTACGACTTTTTTATGATAAAAAACGATCGGAGTATTAAAATAAATCAAGATACTATAAAATATTGTCATAAGTACATTTATTTTGCAAGGATATTATATAATAATGCATACTATATAATTTTCGACGATATATTACAAAGTAAGTAATTAGTTCATAACTTCAACTTCAGCTGAATGTTCCTGCAAAGAAAATGCTTCGCTTTTTCTTTTTTTTGTGATTGGTATCATGCAATGATATGTCAACGTCCCTTTTATAGTTACAGTCATTTTAAATCTTACCTCTATTTTTTTTGCTTCTTCAATGTATTCTTTATTCTCTAGAAATTTCAATGACATGTTAGGAAGAGACTCAAATAATTCGTTTGGCGTTTGCATTGGATTGGTTACTCTTTGAAAGCTAGTTCTAGCAGCCAACCTTTTCAAGCTCCCACCCAAGTCATCGCACGCTCCCTTGCCATGGGACGTTGGAAAAAAGTGCCATTCTGCAGCTAAACCAAAATTTTTCGATTATTGAGATTGACATATTTTTTTTGTTCTTGCCCCATCAGAAAAATCTGTAATTTTTTAAATTTTCATTTCAGCTGCGTTTATCTCTGTTCCATTATTCAATAATTACGTTTCTAAGTTTTCGATGAGTGTGTATTTGAACATTTAGTCTAATAATAGGGATCATTTTCTACTTGTTCGTTTTTTGGATAATGTATATATAATTTGCGCGTGTGCGTGTGCATGTGTGTGGGGTTGGAAATTTTATTTAA
Source organism: Pachyrhynchus sulphureomaculatus (assembly GCA_019049505.1). Taxonomy (NCBI): domain Eukaryota; kingdom Metazoa; phylum Arthropoda; class Insecta; order Coleoptera; family Curculionidae; genus Pachyrhynchus; species Pachyrhynchus sulphureomaculatus. Next base: position 22,134,631 of record CM032452.1, on the reverse strand, counting down.
AAATTGAAAATTCTTTGTATATTGCATTGTAACAATATGTAGTAGTTTTTGTTATTATCGCAGTATTTTTAATAGTTACGTTTTACAAAGAGAAAAGTTTAGTGCGAACTTTTGAATAGATTGCAAGCGTTGTTTAACTTTTATTCACTGAACTTGTTAGACCCTGTATAAATACGTGTAGTGTCTAAATTCATCTTTCGATTATATCAAAATAATATAGTAACTCTTATATCTTTTTAAACGACTTTTATCATATTTCTAAATGATCAATTTACGGCTTTTCATCTCGAAACCAATTAAACTTAATAGTTGTTTCTTAACATGTGAACCCGATTTAGATACGTGTAGATTTATGGAATTGCTTTGTTTTCGTGTTTATTAAAGCACAGTATAGAAGCGGCCAGAGGCAATTGTTTCGTGGACCTCAAAGAAAAACAGTTAATCTTGACTTTGCTCGCGGACCTCAAAGGAAAACAGTTAATCTTGGCTTTGCTCGCTGATCTCAAAGAAAAACAGTTAATCTTAACTTTGCTCGAAACCTCAAAGAATAAACAGTTCGGAACATTTAAAGCACAAGCAGTTCTGAACACTCAAAGTAGAGTCATTATTCGTGACGTTCAAAGCATAATCAGTTTTTGCGAACATTAATAAGAATAATTACTCGAGGAACTAGGCACGTTACCAACCAAACAGTGTTTAAATTCAAACTCAACGAATCCAAACCGCTCGAGATTGTAACAAAATTTCAATCAAGAGACCTGGGCGACTTTAATGTCCACAATATCAACTGGCTTAAATATTCAAATACTACCGACGAACAAGGTCGTGAAGCTGAATCATTCTCGATCAGTTATGGCTTAATTCAGCTTATTGACGAACCAACACGGATCCCTGATCGAGACAGGGAGTTCGCCAGTCTTCTTAATCTGTTTTTAACCACCAATCCGGAGATTTACACGGTCACCGTAAATCCGCCGTTAGGTTCTTCCGACCATAAACTGCTTTCGACATCGAGTATCCTGCCAATCAGTGACAGAGAGGCGCCTAGGCCGCGCAAGATTTGGCACTACAAATCTGCTAAATGGGAAGATCTCATGGAATACTTTCGAACTTTCTCTTGGATGGACGTTTGTTTTCGATCCGATAACCCATCTGACTGCGCCAGGGAGATCTCCGATGTTATTTTGGCTGGTATGGAAGCTTACATCCCTTTTTCGAAGAAATGCTCCTCCAACGGCAAGCCTTGGTTCGATCGAAAATGCAAAGAAGCTGTTGCTTCTAAACATATATGCCTACCGACAATGGCGTGAAAATCCTAACACCGTAAATCGTAACATCTTTGTTCGTGCCGGAACAGATGCAAGGGAATTATCGACGAAACCAAGGAGGCACACAATCAACGAATTAGAAATAAACTTCTCGCTTGTCCCAACAATTCCAGCTCCTTTTGGGCAGTCGCTAAGGCAGTTAGTCAAAATTTTACCAAATCCACCATACCACCACTCACACGGCCAGATAATTCCATTGCAACCACACCTGTTGGAGAGCGAACTTGTTGGCTGAACTCTTTGCTTCACATTCTACTGTCGATTTCCAAGGAAAAACACCACCTACTATTCCCATATTGCAGTCAAGGATGCCCGATGTTGTCTTCAGACAGCGCATCATAAAGCGTATTTTAATGAAGCTAGACATCAAGAAGGCTTCTGGCGCTGACGGAATACCTGCCATAGTTCTCAAAAAACTGTGCAAGGGAACTAACACCAGTTTTCTGTAGACTTTTTAACCTATCCTACAGAAAGGGAATATTTCCGTCCTGCTGGAAATGTGCCACGGTTCAGCCGATACCTAAAAAAGGCAAGAAGACCTTGCCAAATAACTACCGACCAGTTGCACTGCTTTCAATAATATCGAAAGTCATGGAAAAGGTTATCAATGAGCATCTTCTAAAATATCTTGAACGATTCAGTATTATTAGCGATCACCAATATGGTTTTCGTAAACATAGATCAACAGGAGATCTGACTTATGTAACACATGTTCGGAGCAACACAATTGAACACTTTGGAGAATCTCGAGCGGTTGCTCTTGACATATCCAAGGTATTCGACCGTGTTTAGCACGATGGACTCTTGGCTAAGTTACGCTCTTATGGTATGTCTGAAAGGTTCTGTTTGTGGCTCTCATATTTCCTCAGAGACCGTTCTTTACGAGTGGCGGTCGACGGATTTCTTTCTAACACCCTCACTATCAACGCCGGTGTGCCCCAGGGCTCCATACTGTCTCCTACTCTCTTCCTTATTTACATTAACGATCTGCTGGAAAAGACCGGAATCCAATCTACAGCTTTGCAGATGACAGTACGCTTGTCTCTTCATTCACCTTGAACGCTCGGACATCGGCTGCTCAGGCGAATATCCGCAGAGAGCAGCAGGAGGTCGTTCAACTTAACAAAGACCTGGAAGAAATTCTATCTTGGGTGACAGTAACCAAGTGGAATTTAACGCTACGAAAACCCAGGCGGCAGTTTTTTCTAAAAAAGTTAACGTTGCTGAACCCGACATAGTTATGTCGGGGCACTCCATTCCCCTAGCATCGTCGCTCAATTTGTTGGGCGTTAGTTTGGGAGCAAATATGTCCTGGCATGAACATGTTGCAGGCATAGCAAGGAGAGCTTCTCAAAAGTTGGGAATATTATTTAGAGCCAGAAGGCTTTACACCCCACAACAACTGTTAATTCTTTACAAAGCCCAAATTCGACCAACTATGGAATACTGCTCCCACGTTTGGGGCTCCGCTCCCAAACATACACTGCATTTGTTGGATTTGTTCAGAGAAGAGCAGTCCGTCTGATTGGGGACCCGGAATTGACCGGCGGTCTTGATTCGCTGGAACATCGAAGAACGGTTGGCGACTTGAGTCTGTTCTACAAGTATTTTCATGGAAAGTGTTCGAAGGATGTAGCCCGCTTAATTCCTCCCAAAGCGGTGCATGTTAGAAATACACGTCGCGCTGGTGCTTCACATCCGTATGAGGTTCAGCTTGTTACTCCGCGTACAACGCTTTTCAAGCAATCTTTTATATGGAGAACGTCATCCCTTTGGAATAATTTGCCCAGCGCTGTGTTTCCCACCGAGTACAATTTACAGCGATTCAAGAACAACGTGAATCGCTTTTTCCGCACTCATGCCGCTCCTGGAGCGCTTTAGGGACTTCCCTGCAGCACGTGTGCTAGACCCATAAAAAAAAAAAAAGATTTTTGTCAATAATGTTAAAAAAGAAACAATTGGAATAACAGAAATATTGTTTCTTCCTCTCAAAGTAACCCATTTTTAAAATATTGTTAGTTTTTATTTAAAATTAAACGACTTTTAGAATTTTAGAAACAATCACTTTTATTAATATTTGCAATCAGACATCTAACAAAGCTGGCCGACTTCTTTGGTTCTTGAAACAATAATGTTCCTACCAAAATATCTCGGTTACATAAACCTAATTACTGTATACCAATATATCGATTACATGAACACATTTTAGTAATATATAGACATACATTTCACATAAAATAAACTCAATAGTTCCGCCACTAATACAGTATAAACAAAGAGCAATTACAGTAATTTATATTCTATTCCCTATGTTACATCGATCGACCATCCTGCAAATTCTAAAATTCTTTTCAACCTGCCAGGAACGGGTTTGCTAATAGCTAACACGCTGGCATGGTGATCGTGCTGATGCGTCACAATATGTTCAAATTAAATTTTTTGGTTATTAGCAATTGCCTATATTTTTTTGGGTCACTAGTCTACTTATGCTTCAATTTGAGTTACTAATTACTATTATTTTTTCGTTATCTTCAGATATAGTTGCTTTTTTTATTATTTTCGTTCTTTTTCCTTTGAAAATAGTCCTAATATTTTGTTTTTCTTTTCATAATAATAATTGTTCTTATCTCTATTTCTGCTTATAGAGAAAATTTCCCAGTTTTGCACTGTATTTAAAAAGTTTTGACTAGCATATGTTATTAAGAACATGCTACAAAAACAAAAGTAAATGCCAAAATTATTGAACAGATGGATTCTCTCCTTAAGACTAAAATTACATTAAAAACTGCGCCTTGTTATAGACGCTCAAATTGAGTATTTAAATCTATTTTTAATTTAAATTCTTTACTAAATAAATCTGCGGAAATATAAGATGAAACCTGATATAATTAATAACATGATAATATTACATCAACTATCGGTTTTGTGACAAAAGTGATGTTCATTATGCCAAGCTTTTCAGAACTTCTTTGCATACCCATAACTAGTTTTCAATTGTGCCTATTAGGAACGATAATAGCTCATCATTATTTTTAAAGTTACTGAGTATATAAATGTTCACAAATACATTACCAACCATCTGTAAGTATATATAAAAGCTCTAATGTGTCTTCACGACCGTACATATAGTCAAATTCATCATCCAGACACGCCTGGTCCGGAAAGACCCAGGGCATGACAAAGTCACCGTCAAATCCCTGAAACAGCTACCTGCTAAGCAAGTCTCAGAGATCACTAACATCATAAACAACATTCTCTGACTAAGTTATTTCCCTCCTTACTGGAAGAAAGCTGAAATTGTGATGATTTGGGAAGCTGGCTCTCCTTCTCACGAGGCCGACAGCTATCGACCAATTAGCCTAATATCCACATTGGGCAAATGGCGGAGAAAGTTGTCCTCAAGATAATTAGAGCTAAGAGTATCGAACTCAGCATCATCCCTGATGAACAGTTCGGCTTTCAACCAAAACACGGCACCATCCACCATACCACGAAATTAGTTTAACGTGGTATTCCAACAGCTTCAACCATAAAAAAGGGTGGAGCTGTATTCCTGGACATACCCAAAAGCCTTGGCCAAGGTCTGGCACGGAGGCTTAATCCTCAGATTCATAAGTTACGGCTACCCTCATCACTTAACTGCTCTGGTCCAATCATTTCTCTCTGAAAGGACCTCCCAAGTCTCTGTAAAGTAATCCCTTTTTAAGGTTAAGAGAATAAGAGCCGGAGTCCGCCAGGGTTCTGCTCTTTCTCCACACCTATTCAACATCTAACTAATTTCCAACAGCTTCAAACCATAAAAAAGGGTGGAGCTGTATTCCTGGACATACCCAAAGCCTTGGCCAAGGTCTGACACGGAGGCTTAATCCTCAGATTCATAAGTTACGGCTACCCTCATCACTTAACTGCTCTGGTCCAATCATTTCTCTCTGAAAGGACCTCCCAAGTCTCTGTAAAGTAATCCCTTTTTAAGGTTAAGAGAATAAGAGCCGGAGTCCGCCAGGGTTCTGCTCTTTCTCCACACCTATTCAACATCTATGTATCTGATATTTCAAAGGATCGATTCACTACCCTTTAACTTTACGCTGACATGGCCATCTCCACTACCTTTAACTGGACTATCACAACGCGGCTTTAACGTCACCTAGCGCGTCTTTCAGACTGGTTTAACCGATGGAGGATTAAGATCAATCTAGAAAACACCCAGGTGATCATCTTCGAAAAAAAATACCCTTAATAGAGACCCTCCTCAACCCTCACTCAATAGAACCAGGTTCATATGGACGAACATCATTAGGTGCATGGGCGTATGAAAGGATCAAGTGACAGCGGCCATGCGTAAGGCAAATCAGCTCCTAGCGAAGCTATATCCGCTTTCGAACCATCGAGGTAAATTACCAACACATAACAAGTTGCTAATTTACAAAATGATTACCAGGGTTGGGCTTACGCACGGCTGTCAGACATGATGCCAGATGTCTGGAAAGTATCGAGCCAAAGTCCAGACAGATTAAAACAAAGCCCTATGTATCATAGCAGAAGCTTCCTAGTTTGTCCACAACAACCAGTTGCACAGGGAGTTTCAAATGTCCGCAATAAAAGAATTCAGCCGAAATACCCAGCTTCACTTTCTTGAGAAAGCGACAGCTCACCCTAATCCTGAGATAGCTAACGCCTTCAGACACAATGCAGACGTCGGTAATCGCTACTTACGATCCGCAGACATACTACAAATAGACTAACAATATACATGACTGAAACTCGATTACCAAGACGGACTATATTATGTACTTAGTATATAAGGATAAGGTCGTAGTGTAGTTGAGCTACTCCTCTCTAAAAATAAGCTAAAATGTAAATATCACACACCACTAATACTATTGTAACACAACACTTCCGAAATAGACGGGAACTTAGCATTTAGTTAGACTTAGTTAAGTTAAGGTAGCATAGATTTACACATTAAAAACTAACCCACGAGTTTTTAAAACTCACATTCCCTATATAAAGAATAATCCTCACATTGTAAGAGTAGTAAGCTCACAAGGAGGTTTAGTGGGTATACCAGCCACTTCGGCTGGAGAACCACCACATAACTGGAGCATTCTGGGGCACCTTTAAGGTGATGCACACTGCTTCATTATCCATAAGGCGAATTCCTCCCTGTAAAAAAAAGCTCTGATGTGTTTCTCATCGATCGTACATACTAGACTGTTGTGTAAAATATCGAAGTGTTACTACTAGTGCATACATTCTGAAATAAAATAATAACATGAATTCACGAGAATTATTTTTTATTTCAACTTCAAAATTTTTAAATTTTATTTGTGCTGTACCATATTTTGATTTTCGTAGTAACATATTAATACAGGAACAACGTTATAAAAAGCAAGTTACAGTTTTTGTTTTCATTGCAATATTTTCAGGAATTCTAATGTTCCATAATATACACCAGCGCGTACCAATTTGTAACAGTTTTTTAAACACCATAGTTAATATTATAGTAGCATCGTCCAACCTGTATCAGTTTCTATCTTTACTTACCGCTATTATTAACTCTTGTAGTAAGAGAAGAGTTTGGTGCATAATTTTTCAAAAATTTTCATTAGTTGATAACATTTTGTTCGGTGAAAGATCTAAATTTGAAGAAAACGTGTTTAAAAAAGCTAAATATTATTTCATTTTTGCTATTTTATCAGTATTTCTAATAATATTTCATTGTTATTTAGACATGTTAGAGAATAAATGGAATCAAATATTACAATTCTTTTTGTCGGTATTAGCTGTCTTTGTAATGTATAGCTATTCTATATTGCAATGCATCATCATGGTAACTTTGCTGATATGTATAAGAACTAGATACCAAAAAGTTGGGGAACTTGTTGTTCATTTAAAATATTCCGATGTTAAAGAAGAAATAACGCAAACAACTGAAAAAGTGGAGATATTGTCCTTTTATCTCTACGAAATAGTAACCCATTTTAAGAATTTGTTCGGAATTCAGTTATTAATAATGGTTGCCAACACTTTTCAATATTTTCTTGTCGTTGGTCTATTTGGGAAATCTATTATTTATGGTTGTTGGTTAACTTGGTATGTGGTAAGTCAATTTTCATTATTATTGTTATTATCACTACCTTTCCATCATTTCTTATAACTTATTTTTCATTTTGTAATTATAACCATTCTTACCATTCTTTCTGTGATTAGTTTTTATGGAGAAAATAATAAAGTCAGGCTGAAATTGTATTCAGACCTGAGAGAAACTCTTTGGATTGTAGTCCAAATCACTTTATAACCTTATGAAATTATTTTGACTTTGTCTGTTATAATTTTTGGAGACCTACGAATTCGTAAAAGTGATCTTAATCGATAGGAATACTATCAGTCACATATTACACTCTCAAGATTTTATTGAAATAGAAATATAAATTAATCATTGTCTTAACGGTACCGATAACTTCATAGTTCAATGATCTATTTAAGTAGCTGAAGTATTGATATTATTTCGAGGCTTAAATTACTTCAAGAGGATATAATTCCTTTCTTAATTAATATTTCGGAAGAATCTGTTTGGCGAAGTGACTAGAGGGAACTATGAGTATAAAGTATTACACAAAATACTGAAAAGACCCTGTGTATACAGCAGATAGTCGTAAGGTAACTATCCACGTCATGGTCTAATTGTACATTTAAAGTAGATTCAAATAAAATAACATTCTCTGACTCTGATTATCTATTTATATATATATATATATATATATATATATATATATATATATATATATATATATATATATATATATATATATATATATATATATATATATATATATATATATATATATATATATATATATATATATATATATATATATATATATATATATATATATATAATGCCACGTCTATCTGTGTGTATGTCTGCTCGTTAGTGCGCTTATCACTGGAGAACCACTTTTTCGATTTACGTGTTTTTTTTCTTAATTCATATATTTGTTCTCTGGCCAGGTTATATAATAATAATAATAATAATAATAAGCGGGAACGCGTCCAAACGTGTCACACAGGGGGCAAACAAGATCAAATCTAAGTCTCCCAACAGAACACTCTCAAATATACTAAACAGAACAGAGCATGGCTTCAATATCAGACACCAAAAAGTGAATCAACATAAAATAAACCACCTCCTATATATGGACGACATAAAACTCTACGCTGCCACACAAACACAGCTGAAAGAACTCCTCAAAATCACAGAAATATTCACCTTAGATGTCAATATGGAATTTGGTATAAGTAAATGCAAAGTGCTCCACATCAACAAAGGCCAATGGAAGTGCCACCATGAGACAGAAACCATCAACAATGAGACGCTCGATAACATGTTCGATAAAGAAACATACAAATATCTAGGCTTCCAACAAAGCACCAAACTCAACCACACTCACATCAAAACAGAGCTCAGAACCGAATTCAAAAACAGACTGACGAAACTTTTGCAAACAAAACTCAACTCTAAGAATCTCACTAAAGCCATCAACACGTTCGCTATACCTATACTCACATATTCATTTGGTATCATCAAATGGTCACAAACAGACATAGAAAATATCCACATCCTTATACGTTCTCAATTCACCAAATACAGGAAATTACACCCCAACGCATGCAAAGAAAGACTTACCATCGAGAGGAAGGCAGGAGGAAGAGGAATTATAGACATCAGATCATTACACACAAAACAAATACAAACACTTAGGAAATTCTTTCACAGCAAGCAAACCAGCCTCCACACAGCGACAGTGAAAGCAGACAAAAACTACACACACAGTCACACCCAATTACAACAGGAAAAGATGAAAACGTGGTCAGAGAAAACACTCCACGGAAAACACAGATACCACATAGAACAAGACCACGTAAATAAAAAACAATCATACACCTGGTTACGGGATGGGCAGCTATTCCCTGAGACTGAAGGCTTCTTACTTGCCATCCAGGATAAAGTCATATTAACCAGAAACTACCAAAAGCATATCATCAAAGACCCGACTATTGCAGAAGACAGATGTAGGAAATGCCACCAGCAGAAAGAAATGATCGAACACATAACGAGCGGATGTAAAATATTGGCCGGAACGGAGTACACAGCCAGGCATGATTCAGCTGCCAAAGTGGTTCACCAAGCACTGGCTACAACATACAGACTCATAGAAAACACAGATCCTTACTACAATTACACGCCAACATCCATACTTGAAAATGAAGATTACAAGCTCTACTGGGATATCGGTATCCATACAGATAAAACAGTCTCCGCCAATAGACCCGATATTACTTTTCAGTGCAAAAAAGGAAAAGTCACCTACTACCACTGATTGACATAGCTGTCCCCAACGACGCAAACATCCAAGCGAAATACACAGAAAAAATTTCCAAATACACAGACCTGGCAACGGAAATAAAAAGGCTATGGAGACAGGAAAAAGTCATCATTGTCCCTCTCATTATATCAGCCACAGGCCTTACACCAGTAACATTCACACCACATTTAGTGCAATTGGGACTGAACACGGACATACACAGAAACATTCAGAAGTCAGTGATTTTGAAAACATGTAACATTGTCAGGTCATTCCTTAATACGGAATGGTAATAGCGTGTGTGTTGACTTGGTTTTGGCCCGTCAGCCAAACATGGAACCACATTGATCAAATGTGAGAAAGAAGAACTTTTTGTAATAATAATAATAATATGAGGAAAAATGGCACCTATGGAACGAGCCTAGAGATACTTGCCCTCTCGGAAACACAAAATAACAACTTTCATATCTTCTCAAAACAACGAAGAACAAGACATACAAAAATATCTTTTACGGACAGACCAACAATAATAAGCACGGGAAAATACAATAAAACTATTTACCTTCTACTAACAGGCAACCCAATGTCGGGACACTTTGAGCTTCTGACACCACAAAACATTGAGAACATTCCAGACAACACCAGACCAATAAAAGAAGCATCGGGCGAGCGACGTAACTGTCGAGGACGTCGCGGGAAATGGCAGCTCGACCAAAACGATAAAGACCAGGCAACCGAAAATGGACCTGCCAAAAGTGTTGTGCCGGCGAGTAAGCCGACACCCACCAAGGCGGGAAAGTCACAGCAAAGCATGAGTTGCACCACAGGAATCAATGAACACGCCATGCGTTGCTGTAATGAAATCACACCTGACAAAGAAATCACTGACAAGAGAATCACTCGCCGCTTGGACCCACCACCACCAATCCCAAGCGCAACCGACATAGATGCGGGACAAATACAACCACCAAAGCCAGGCCAAACCGCGTATGTTTTGCAAGGACAACATGCAACTACCAAGGCTGGCAAACCAAGACAGCAGTTAAAGTGGACAGATGAAATGAATAGAACAGTGATGCGCTGTTACTACACCGCCACCAAACTAGAAACAGTGACATCAGGCTACAGACTGGAACTACACAGACTTTTCTTGACCGAATATCCACATCTGCAATTACTTGTTACAGAACAGAGATTAATAGACCAAAAAAGAGTTATTACCAAGAACAATCGCCTCACACCTTTCGAATTGCAAACCATCAAAGATACAGTAGCTGCTGAACTGAACACAGACCAAGTAGCTGCTGAACTGAACACAGACCAACCAAACAATGGAAACAGTAGAGCAGATACCGAACCAGTCTCACATACACAACCACCCAGTCGAAAACAACAAGACCTACCACCTAGCAGGAGCATAACTCAAAATAATATTTCAATGCAAATAGCAAGCACCACACGACACCATATCACAGACGACAAAATGAATGACTCACCACCCTCAACACCATCTACACAACATCACCCCGAATCACCTCTCATACAAACACTCAAAGCAGAAATGCAGTCACATCTAGCTCGATGGTCAGGCACCGACCCTACAACAAGAAATCCCATCCCTCATTTAATCTTCAAACAGAGCACACAAATAATCCTCAACACAATAAACAAGCACATAATACCACAGTACATAACAGACTTAGGCACGATCGAAGACATTCACACAATAATATATGCAGCAGCAATCACCACTATAACACAAAATAATCAAAAACTCCCGCAACGACAAAGAGACCCCAACAGCAGAAAACCTAAATTTAAATGGCAAATAAGAATAGAAAACAAAATCAGCAACATCAGAAGAGATCTGGGACACCTTACCCAGTTTATGAACGGGAACGCATCCAAACGTGTCACACAGAGTGTAGACAAGATCAAATCTAAATCTCTCAACCGAACACTGCCAGAAATCGTTGATACTTTGAAACAAAAACTATCCGTATATGCTGCAAGACTCCGTAGATACAAAGAATCAAACGAGAGGAAAGACACCAACAACCTATTCCGAAGAAGCGAAAAACAGTTCTACCGAAAAACTATGTACAACGAGCAGATTATTGGAAAACTGTCTGGTCAGAACCCAAACTGCATAATAATAACACCCCCTGGATCAAACCGAAGAAGATAAACACAAACGTGTGATAGAACAAGAAAATTCCACACTAACTACAGAAGAAATTACAGAAACAATCAAACACACACACAACTGGAAATGCCCTGGGATAGACAATATACAAAACTTCTGGTACAAACAGTTTACCACCACACACGAAGCACTCACACACCAAATCAACAAAGCCATTCTACAACCACACACATTCCCCACTTTTCTTACACAAGGAATAACATACATCAAACCCAAAAGTTCAGACACCACAAACCCGTCAAACTACCGACCTATCACCTGTCTTCCAACCCTATACAAGATCATCACAGCCACAATTTCCAAGAAAATAGAACAACACCTAATAGACAACAATATTCTCACAGAAGAGCAGAAGGGATGCAGGAAAAAATAGTCGAGGATGCAAAGAGCAGCTGATTATAGATAGCGTGATTATGGGACAAACCAGAAAAGAACACAGAAACCTTCACATCGGTTACATAGACTATAAAAAAGCCTTCGACTCCATACCCCACAGCTGGTTAATCAGGGCCCTAGAAATCTATAAAATCAACCAATACCTCAGGCAGTTTCTCGCGCAAATTATGAAAACATGGATAACCAAAATACGCCTAGAAACACAAACCGAACGCATCCAAACAGAAGAGCTGTACATCAGACGGGGTATATTTCAGGGAGACTCGCTCAGTGCTCTATGGTTTTGCCTCTGTCTCAATCCACTCTCAAATATACTAAACAGAACAGAGCATGGCTTCAATATCAGACACCAAAAAGTGAATCAACATAAAATAAACCACCTCCTATATATGGACGACATAAAACTCTACGCTGCCACACAAACACAGCTGAAAGAACTCCTCAAAATCACAGAAATATTCACCTTAGATGTCAATATGCAATTTGGTATAAGTAAATGCAAAGTGCTCCACATCAACAAAGGCCAATGGAAGTGCCACCATGAGACAGAAACCATCAACAATGAAACACTCGATAACATGTTCGACAAAAAAAAATACAAATATCTAGGCTTCCAACATAGCACCAAACTCAACCACACTCACATCAAAACAGAGCTCAGAACCGAATTCAAAAACAGACTGACGAAACTTTTGCAAACAAAACTCAACTCTAAGAATCTCACTAAAGCCATCAACACGTTCGCTATACCTACACTTACATATTCATTTGGTATCATCAAATGGTCACAAACAGACATAGAAAATATTCACATTCTTATACGATCTCAATTCACCAAATACAGGAAATTACACCCAAACGCATGCAAAGAAAGACTTACCATCGAGAGGAAGGCAGGAGGAAGAGGAATTATAGACATCAGATCATTACACACAAAACAAATACAAGCACTTAGGAAATTCTTTCACAGCAAGCAAACCAGCCTCCACACAGCGACAGTGAAAGCAGACAAAAATTACACACCTCTCGACTTAGCCCGGGCAGACCACTTAGCAGACACACACAGTCACACCCAATTACAACAGGAAAAGATGAAAACGTGGTCAGAGAAAACCCTCCACGGAAAACACAGATACCACATAGAACAAGACCACGTAAATAAAAAACAATCATACACCTGGTTTCAGGATGGGCAGCTATTCCCAGAGACAGAAGGCTTCTTACTTGCCATCAAGGATAAAGTCATATTAACCAGAAACTACCAAAAGCATATCATCAAAGACCCGACTATTGCAGAGGACAGATGTAGGAAATGCCACCAGCAGAAAGAGACGATCGAACACATAACGAGCGGATGTAAAATATTGGCCGGAACAGAGTACACAGCCAGGCATGATTCAGCTGCCAAAGTAGTTCACCAAGCACTAGCCACAACATACAAACTCATAGAAAACACAGATCCCTACTACAAATACACGCCAACATCCATACTTGAAAATGAAGATTACAAGCTCTACTGGGACATCGGTATCCATACAGATAAAATAGTCTCCGCCAATAGACCCGATATTACTTTTCAGTGCAAAAAAGGAAAAGTCACCTATCTAATTGACATAGCTGTCCCCAACGACACAAACATTCAAACGAAATACACAGAAAAAATTTCCAAATACACAGACCTTGCAAAGGAAATAAAAAGGCTATGGAGACAAGAAAAAGTCATCATTGTCCCCCTCATTATATCAGCCACAGGCCTTACATCAATAACATTCACACCACATTTAGTGCAATTAGGACTCAACACAGACATACACAGAAACATTCAGAAGTCAGTGATTTTGAAAACATGTAACATTGTCAGGTCATTCCTTAATACGGAATGGTAATAGCGTTTGTGCTGACTTGGTTTTGGCCAGTCAGCCAAACATGGAACCACATTGTCAAATGTGAGAAAGAAGAACTTTTTGTAATAATAATAATAAATATAATATAATATATAATAATAAATCCAAACGAAATACAAAATACACAGACCTTGCAACGGAAATAAAAAGGCTATGGAAACAAGAAAAAGTCATCATTGTCCCCCTCATTATATCATGGGCCTTAACCACATTGATTAGGACAAAGACATACACAGAAACATTCAGAGAAAAAAACATGAACATTGAACTTTTTAATAATAATAGCGTTTGTGCTGACCCCTCAGGGAACCACATTGATCAGGGAAAGAAGAACTTTTTATAATCCCCTCAGGGGCTAGGGGAATCCGATTCTCCTAGTACGGGCACTGACGATCCCGAGGTACCTGAGTCATGTTGTGCTGGCTTGTGTTGTCCAGATTATGTGTAATAAAAACGCAATCTTAAGGTGTTTACCGTGCCGAGAAGATGAATGGCTCAGCGTTTATGAGTCGCGAACGGTTCCCCCGGATACCGGGCGCCCTCCGGGAGTAAGTAGCCTTGCTGTGGCATCCAGGCTCTGCCGCAGTCGACCCTTTTTTCCTAGGATACTCGTGGGAATACTATGTTAAATAATAATAATTATAATAATGAAAATGGAAGGGTGTTGCGGAGGCGGGCCCCTGTCGTACAAACAGCTACAGCAACACCACAACAACAACAACCACAGACGAACCAAACAACCGCCTCAGTCGAAACTACTCCCGATAGTTTTACCAGATCCGACATTGTGGGTGATGGAAATTGCCTTTTCCGTGCAGTTAGCTTACACTTATATGGCCAACAAAACTGGTCGGAACTTCACACATTTTCATTAATTGAAGTCGACGATATAAAAGACTTCAATAACTATTATAATTATATGAGGAAAAATGGCACCTATGGAACGAGCCTAGAGATTCTTGCCCTCTCGGAAACACAAAATAGCAACTTTCATATCTTCTCAAAACAACGAAAAACAAGACATACAAAAATAACTTTTACGGACAGACCAACAATAATAAGCACGGGAAAATACAACAAAACCATTTACCTTCTACTAACAGGCAACCCAATGTCGGGACACTTTGAGCTTCTGACACCACAAAACATTGAAAACATTCCAGAGAACAACAGACCAATAAAAGAAGCATCGGGCGAGCGACGTAACGGTCGAGGACGTCACGGGAAATGGCAGCTCGACCAAAACGATGAAGACCAGGCAACCGAAAATGGACCTGCCAAAAGTGTTGTGTCGGCGACTAAGCCAGACTTTTCTTGACCGAATATCCACATCTGCAATTACTTGTTTCAGAACAGAGAGTAATAGACCAAAAAAGAGTTATTACCAAGAACAATCGTCTCACACCTCTCGAATTGCAAACCATCAAGGACACAGTGGCTGTTGAACTGAACACAGACCAACCAAACAATAGAAACAATAAAGCAGATACCGAACCAGCCTCACACACACAACCACCCAGTCGAACACAACAGGACCCGCCACCCGCCATCCCTCGTTTAATCTTCAAACAGAGCACGCAACCAATCCTCAACACACTAAACAAGCACATAATACCTCAGTATATAACAGACTTAAACACAATCGAAGACATTCACACAATAATATACGCAGCAGCAATCACCACTCTAACACAAAATAATCAAAAACTAACGCAACGACAAGGAAACCCCAACAGGACAAAACCAAAATTCAAATGGCAAATAAGAATAGAAAACAAAATCAACAACTTCAGGAGAGATCTAGGACATCTTACCCAGTTTATAAGCGAGAACGCGTCCAAACGTGTCACACAGGGGGCAAACAAGTTCAAATCTAAGTCTCCCAACAGAACACTGCCAGAAATCCTCGATACCTTGAAACAAAAACTATCTGTATATGCCGCAAGACTCCGTAGATACAAAGAATCAAATGAGAGGAAAGACACCAACAACCTCTTCCGAAGAAGCGAAAAACAGTTCTACCGGAAAACTATGTACAACAAACAGATAGCAGTGACTAAACCACCAAACAAACAAGAACTCACAGATTATTGGAAAAGTATCTGGTCAGAACCCAAACTACACAATAATAACACCCCCTGGATCAAAGCCGAAGAAGACAAACATAAACATGTGACAGAACAAGAAAATCCCACATTAAACACACAAGAAATTACAGAAACTATCAAACACACACACAACTGGAAATGTCCTGGAATAGACAATATACAAAACTTCTGGTACAAACAGTTTACCACCACACACGAAGCACTCACACACCAAATCAACAAAGCCATTCTACAACCACATACATTTCCCAATTTCCGTACACAAGGAATAACATACGTTAAACCCAAAAGCTCAGACACCACAAACCCGTCAAACTACCGACCTATCACCTGTCTTCCAACCCTATATAAGATCATCACAGCCACAATTTCGAAGAAAATAGAACAACACCTAACAGACAACAATATTCTCACAGAAGAGCAGAAGGGATGCAGGAAAAATAGTCGAGGATGCAAAGAGCAGCTGATTATAGATAGCGTGATTATGGGACAAACCAGAAAAGAACACAGAAAGCTTCACATCGGTTACATAGACTATAAAAAAGCCTTCGACTCCATACCCCACAGCTGGTTAATTAGAGCCCTAGAAATCTATAAAATCAACCAACACCTCAGGCAGTTTCTCGCGGAAATTATGAAAATATGGAAAACCAAAATACGCCTAGAAACACAAACCGAACGCATCCAAATAGAAGAGCTGTACATCAGACGGGGTATATTTCAGGGAGACTCGCTCAGCGCTTTATGGTTTTGCCTCTGTCTCAATCCACTCTCAAATATACTAAACAGAACAGAGCATGGCTTTAATAGCAGACACCAAAAAGTGAATCAACATAAAATAAACCAAATTTCGCTAGACCTATACTCACATATTCGTTTGGTATCATCAAATGGTCACGAACAGACATAGAAAACAAATACAGGAAATTTCACCCCAACGCATGCAAAGAAAGAAATGCCATCGATAGGAAGGCAGGAGGAAGAGGAATCATAGATATAAGGTCACTACATACAAAAAAAGCACTTAGGAAATTCATTCACACCAAGTAAACCAGCCTCTATCCAGCAACAGTGAAAGCAGACAAAAACTACACACCTCTCGACTTATCCTGGGTAGACCACCCAGCAGACACACCCAATTACAACAGGAAAAGATGGAAACGTGGTCAATAAAAAACAATCGTACATCTGGTTACAGGATGGGCAGCTATTTCCTGAAACAGAAGACACACAGGCAGGAACAAGTAAAAATATTTGTCATTCAGAATAAAGTCATATTAATCAGAAACTACCAAAAGCAATCATCCCAACTATTACAGAAGATGCAGGAAATGCCACTAGTCTAAAGAAACGATCGAACACATAACAAGTGGATGTAAAATATTAGCACACAGACGGACATAACTCAGCAGCAAAAGTAGTTCATCAAGCACTAGCCACAACATACAAACTCATAGAAATCACAGATCCCTACTACAAATACTCACCAACATCTATACTTGAAAATAAAGATTATAAGCTTTACTGGGACATCAGTATCCATATAGATAAAATAGTCCCCGCCAATGACGTAGTACTTTTCTACCCACCTATCTGATTGATGACACCCCAAACAAACATTTAAACGAAATACACAGAAAAAATCTCCAAATACACAGACCTTACAACAGAAATAAAGGGGCTATGAAAACAAGAAAAAGTCATCATTGTCCCCCTCGTCATATCAGCCTTACACCAACAACATTCACACCACACTTAGTACAATTAGGACTCGACACAAACGTACACAAAAATATTCGGAAGTCAGTGATTTTGAAAACATGTAACCTTGTCAGGTCATTCCTTAAGATACAATGGTAATAGCGTATGTGCTGACTTGGCTTATGCCCGTCAGTCAAACATGGAACCACACAGACCAAATGCCAGAAAGAAGAATAATAATAATCTGTGTAATATATATAAAACGCAACTGCCTGTCTGTCTGTTCGTGCGGTTATCACTTGAGAGCCACTTATCCAATTTACGTGTTTTTTTTTTAAATTTATACATCTGTTTTTTGGTTAGGTCATAGGATATATTTTATTACGTTAGGTAACACAGGGAATAAGCAGTGACGATAATAGTGAATCTCCACGCGAGCGGAGCCACTTGGACTTGATTCAATATTATAATATATATATATATATATATATATATATATATATATATATATATATATATATATATATATATATATATATATATATATACTAGCCGGGCCCGCGTGGACTTGATTCACTACTATCGTCACTGCTTATTCCTTATGTTACCCAACGTAATAAAATATCTCCCATTATTTCTCCTTATACTCCCAATATTTCTCCTTATCTCCCATTATCTCTACATAATTTCCATTATCTAGGCTTATCTCTGCTCATCTCCCATTATTTCTCCTTATCTCCCATTATTTCTCCTTATCTCCCATTATCTCACCTTATTTCCCATTATCTAGGCTTATCTCGACTTATCTCCCATTATTTCTCCTTATCTCCCATTATTTCTCCTTATCTCCCATTGTCTCACCATAACTCCCATTATCTTACCATAACTCCCATTATCTCTCTGCTTATCTCCCATTATCTCTCCTTATCTCCCATTATTTATACTTATCTCCCTTTATCTCACCTTATCTCTCATTATCGAGGCTTATCTCGACTTATCTCCCATTATTTCTCCTTATCTCTCATTATCTCACCTTATCTCCCATTATCTAGGCTTATATCGAATTATATAGAATATATGTATAAATTTATAAAAAACACGTAAATCGGATAAGTGGTTCTCGCGCACTAACGGACAGACAGACAGACAGAGAGACGTTGCATTTTATATATATTGTATTCTTTGCTACATGATATTGTTCCATATTTAATGCTTTAGGGAGTGTATTGCAAGAGAACGCGCTAGCGGCAAACTTTTCTCCGACTTGATTCACTATTATCGTCACTGCTTATTCCTTATGTCACCTAATAAAATATATCCTATAACCTGGCCAGAGAACATACGTATGTTTAAAAAAAAAGCACGTAAATCGGATAAGTGGTTCTCCAGTGATAAGCACACTAACGGACGGACAGACAGACAGACAGACGGACAGAGAGACATTGCATTTTATATATATTATAGAGAGTCTCTGCTACATAATATTGTTACATATTTAATGGTTTGGACTGTGTATTGCAAGAGAACGCGCTAGCGGCCAACTTTGTCCCACTTCATTTACTATTATTGTCACTGCTCATTCCTTATGCTACCTATCGTAATAAAATATAGCCTATAACCTGGCCGGAGAACATATGTATGTTTTAAAAAAAAAAAAGTACGTAAATCGAATAAGTGTTCTTCAGTGATAGGCGCACTAACGGTCAGACAGACAGACAGAGAGACGTTGCATTTTATATATATTATAGATGTAATAAAATATATACCGATAACCTGGCCAGAGAACATATGTATGAATTTAAAAAAATCACGTAAATCGGATAAGTGGTTTTCGAGGGATAAGCGCATTAACGGACAGACAGACAAACATTGCATTTTATATATATTATAGATATAGATTATTATTATTATTATTATATAACCTGGACAACGAATATATGTATGAATTTAAAAAAAGACAGGTAAATCGGATAAGTGGTTCCCGCGTGATAGACGCACTAATGGACAGACAGACAGACAGAGGGACATTGCATTTTATATATATTATAGATTACAGATATTCTTTGCTACATAATTTTGTTCCATATTTAATGGTTTAGGCTGTCTATTGCAAAGGCACGCGCTAGCGGCAAACTTATTTCCGACATCATTCACTATTTTACGTCACTGCTCATTCCTTATGCTACCTGTCGTAATAAAATATAGCCTATAACCTGGCCAGAGAACATATGTATGTTTTAAAAAAAAAAGTACGTAAATCGGATCAGTGGTTCTTCAGTGATAGGCGCACTAACGGACATAGGCGCACTAACGGACAGACAAGACAGAGAGACGTTGCATTTTATATATATTATAGATATATGTATATATATATATATATATATATATATATATATATATATATATATATATATATATATATATATATATATGTATATATATATATATATATATATATATATATATATATATATATATATATATATATATATATATATATATATATATATATATATATATATATATATATATATATATATATATATATATATATATATATATATATATATATATATATATATATATATATATATATATATATATATATATATATATATATATATATATATATATATATATATGTATATATATGTATATATATGTATATATATGTATATATATGTATATATATATATATATATATATATATATATATATATATATATATATATATATATATATATATGTATATATATATATATATATATATATATGTATATATATATATATATATATATATATATATATATATATATATATATATATATATATATATATATATATATATATATATATATATATATATATATATATATATGTATATATATATATGTATATATATATATATATATATATATATATATATATATATATATATATATATATATATATATATATTGAAGGACAGTAAAAGAGCTACTGGTAACAAACAAACTTAACTATAAGACTGGGATTGCTCTTTTTTAGGTTGAGAGTGAAAATAAAAGTTATTTTTGCATTATTTCATCGACTGAATTTTATTTTAATTCTCAAGCTTTCGTCTGTGTTTACAAACTTCTTCAGGAGATCTGTAAGAGAGAAATCACCGATCGTGCGGATTAAATTATGTAGATTATATCAGTAGTATAGGTAACGCGCTTCTGGACCACTTGTCGTACCGACAAACCCTGTCTGCAATTTTGTAACCATACGTTATTGTTTAGCATAGGTTTAAATGGGAGCTGTATTTCTGGACCACTTGTCGTAACGTTAAACTTTCTCGGTGTGTTACGTTATTTTTTGATTGAATTCAGGCAAAAAGGTGGAATGGTGAAATTGTCCTGGCATTTGAATTTGTGTGTTTAGCGTCCGCATAAGTTGTTTTTGTAACATAATATTTCCTATACGGGTTGTTATCAAAAAGGCCTTATTGTTTTTGTGTAAAATGTGTGAAAAGGGTGGTAAAATGTTTCCAAAAGGTCCTTATATGTGTGAATAGGGTAGTTTTTTTGTTGAAAAGTGGTCAAAGAGGCCTAAATGAGTGTGTAAAAGGTCCTTATTCGTGTAAATGTGGGTTGTTTTTGTTGTAGACAGGGGTTGAAAAGTAGTTGTTTAAAAGGTCCTTATAGTAGAATGCAAGGTTAGATGTCTGTAAATTTTTGTGTTTATCGTAACGGTAAATGGTTTACCGTACCGTAATAGTGTGTATATCAATAGCGCTTATTTTAGGAGGGTACCTTAACTTCATTAAAAACTTCGTAAACTTTTCATTAGAGGAGAAGTTGCATTTAGATGAGTTTTGATTGGTCTCGTTGCACGAAAGTAGGCGTAACATGATAAGAAAAGTGGTATACTGATAGGTTGAAGGTGTAAAATGTTGATAAGAAAAGTATTGTTATTGGAAAAGGCATGTATTTGATTGGTTTGTTGTGTACAGGGTAGATAAGAAAATTGTAATTTGATAGGTTGACTAGGTAAAATGTCTGTTGTCTATTCCATAAGGCATGTACTTGATTGGTTTGTTGTGTACAGGGGTGATAAGAACCTTGTAATTGGTTGGTTGACTAGGTAGAATGGGTGTTGGCTAATCGAAACTGCACTTGTTTGATATTTTGGAGTGTAAAAGCTATGGTGTGAAAGAGGTTGATTTGGTAATATATTAGTTGGAATTGTGTGGAAAAAGGCCTTATTAGTATGTATATTAGAGGTAAAATTTGGTAAACGTTCCCCTAATTTGTTGTATGGCGCCGTAAAGTCGGTAAAAATGTCGAAGATAAGGCTAAATGTAAACAAAAAGTATGACTCATGCTAATTTCCTTGAATTGAAAACAAGTAAACATGTGCCTCGATAGGTCATACAATAGATAAGAAAGGTCAAAAATAGCTGATAAGGAGTTGCTTTGAATGCATACAAGTGTAGTAAAATTGGTTATATTTGTCAAGAATAGTAAAATAAGTATGAAATGAGCTTAAAATAGTTTAAAACGATGATATTTGGATTTGATTGAAATGTTGTTGTCTAAATGGTCTGATAGGTCACATAATAGATAAGAAAGTTCAAAAATTGCTGATAATGAGTTGAGTAAAATGTATTGAGAATGCAAATAATTGAAAGACCAAGAAATTTACGGTATTTGGTTGTCGTAACGTTAAATGTAAACGTAAAAGTTGTTTGTTCTAGTTAGGTTCCTACTATTATTATATTGATGTATGAAATGAGCTTAAATTAGTCTAGTTGGACCTTGTTGAAATTTTGTGTGTGAACTCGTTTGTTATATGAAAGCAAAAGTTAATTAAAACACACTTGTCAAGAATAGTAAAAGAAGTATGAAATGAGCTTAAATGAGTCTCAAACGAGTTTGGTTTGATGGTTTGAACTCGTTAGCTTGTAATAATAGTAAAATTTTAAATGAGCCTAGCCTTTTGCCGTATTTCGTTGTCGTAACGTTAAATGTAAACGTAAAAGTTGTTGTTTGTTCTAGTTAGGTTAGTTTTGTTGAGCCTAGATTAGTATAATTTGGCCTCGTTGGATTGTAAAAATATACATGTGTTAAAATGAGATGAGCCTAGCCTAACCTAGCCTAGTTTGGACTCGTTGTTATTTCTATATTATGAGTGGAGAATAAAACACAGTATGAGCACACAGATTTAATAAATATATTAATACCAATGAATAAAACTCGTTGAAATGGTATACAAACTTTTGCCTTAAAAAGGAGAAAATTTGAAAAACTACTGACTAAAATACTTAAAAGTACAAAATATCTATAAAACAATATAGTTTACTAATAACTACCTAAAATCTTAAGATGTAAATAATATTTTGCCTTGTACGAAATGATACCAACAAAAACCAGTTCAACAAATTTGATAAGAAAGGGTAAAATTAGTTGGTAAAAAGTAGATTCGAATACATTGAGAATGTAATAAAACAACATTTTAGATTTACCGTATTTGTTTGTCGTAACGTTAAATGTAAACGTAAAAGTTGTTTTTCAAAGTACAAATTGCAATTTAATAACTATATAAATTCGAGTTCAGCAAAAACAGGTTAAAATTAGTTGATAAGAAGTAGATTCGAATGCATTGAGAATGTAATAAAACAACATTTTAGATTTACCGTATATCGTTGTCGTAACGTTAAATGTAAATGTAAAAGTTGAAAGTCTGTAAATATAATATCAATATTATTTGTCTAAAAAGCAAACAGGAAAATTTGAATAACTATGAATTGTTTAAATTATTGACTTACTTAAATACTTAAAAGTACAAAATATCTATAAAACAATATAACTAACTAAAATCTTAAGATGTAAATATGTTGCCTGGTACGAAATGATACCAACAAAAACCAGTGGTTATAAAATTAAATGAGAGTTCAACAAATTTGATAAGAAAGGTTAAAATTAGTTGATAAGAAGTAGATTCGAATACATTGAGAATGCAATAAGTTAAAGACCAAGAAATTTACGGTATTTCGTTGTCGTAGCCTTAAATGTAAACGTAAAAGTTGTTTTTCAAAGTACAAATTGCAATTTAATAACTATATATTTGATTAGAAATATTAAATATGTATAAATGAGAGAGAGTTCAGTAAAAACAGATAAGAAAGGTTAAAATTATTTGATAAGAAGTAGATTCGAATGCATTGAGAATGCAATAAGTTAAGAAATTTACGGTATTTCGTTGTCGTAACGTTAAATGTAAACGTAAAAGTTGTTTGTTTTCAAATTAATACTACTTAGTAATTCTGATATTTGTATAAATCAAAATTTGTTTCCAAAAGAAATAGGAATCCAAAAAACTTTGGAACTGCTGCTGTTGCTACTGTTGGTAGAAGACATATTTCTTAGTGTGTGAGTGAGTGTGAGAGTTCTTTATTTCCAACAATTTCGATAATTATATAGTAGTTTTACATTGGATAATGCACAATGCCATGGATTAATATCTTTATGAAAATAACATTCTGGAATCATTTTAAATTGACTTAATTTAGGTTCTTGTTGAATGGGAATGTTGTGTATATAGTCCTCATTTAAGAATTTCTTTAAAATAGTCACTTTTGCATTTCCTTTGACGTAAATTCGATATGGAGTTTGATAAATTTTCAATACATCTTGTAAAATTTGTTCGATATCGTTTATTTCAACAAATCCATTTTCCCAACATAAACCGTGATATTTTTCTGACCAATCAATCAATTTTTGATCTTCAGCAGTAGATATCATATTTCTTGAGAATGGTGGTTTAAATAAATAATTTGCACAACGAATACCATCATAAATTGCCAATTCTTTGATTACATATCCAAAAGAGCAATTATATCCTTGAATGTCAATAAACACATCTGATTCAATCATCTTGAATGATCTATCGAATGACTGACTGACTAAAAAATAATAAAACATAAGTATATATAAATTTTTTGATGTATGTCTCTATCTAGAGATAGTTTCTCCCCAAGATTTATTTGTTATTTTTGCATTAGTTACTTTAAATATATGAGTTTATTAGATAAGTGGTAATTTTCCAAATTAAACTGTTTTGTTGCATTTATACTGATAAACATGTGTAATTAGTATATATTTCTAAAAAATCAAATGCGTATCGGATGATTAATAGACTGTATTTAATATATAAACACAAGTCTTATGCCGAGTCAATTACAATTTTGTTTGTTGTGTAATTCTCACTAGTTTGAAAACAAAAAATATGATCTTTTTCATAGTCGACCTAATAGATGATGATATATCATTAGACATGTTGTATGTGTTACTAAAAGAGTTCTTCAAGTGAGTATATTTTACTATTCACCTTTCTAAAATTTTACTTGTTTCTTGTCTAACATATTATTATTATTATTATTGATTTTTAGAGATATTTTGTTTGAAATAAGAAGAGGACAGAACACGATTCATGTGTGTTTGGAGGAGGAACGGACACGAGAAGAATGGGAGGAATTTTATAAGTTATCTGTGAAATTTGTTTTTTAGGATAAAATTCTTAGGTAGTCTCTTAAATAAATACAAAAATCTTATAAACATTGTTTTATTTTATAACCAAATTAACAAATTACTAGCTTAAAAACTAATATTAGATAAATCATTAATTAATACGGTTTGTACTACAATAGAAATAATTTTTAGAGGTACAATAACAAACATAGGTAAATAAATGACTTTGATAACTAAAATATATAATTTATTCAGAATCGGAAGAATCTGAATAGACTAAATTTCTAATACATCTATTAAAATCGGCAATTTCAATATCTGTTTGAGGTTGTGCACAATATTGTCGTCCACCCAAAAATTGAGCAGCGGGAATTTTATATTTTCCCGAAGAACCAAAATTGCTCTTTCTATACGTACATACAAGTCGGAAAAGTAAGCTTTATTATACATTTGTGGATAATGGGGTAAAAAGACATATTTGTTGAAAATGTTGTATTTGGACAATAAAGTGAAAAATTTAAATTGAGTCTTTACATATTTTATGGCTGAAATTAAATCTAGCTCTTGTCGTTGCATAATTTTCCAAACAATGTCCTTAAGATTGGACTTATTAGGGATAATAATTACCGATGGAAATTGTTCAAATATTTCTGTAGGAATTTCCTTTATACAGGCAATGATATTCTTTTCATCAAAATTTTCAAACGAGTCAAATATTAACGAAAAATACAATTGAGATAGTGGTGAACGTTCAAATAGAGATTTTTCATTTTCTTTTTGTTGTTGTTGCATTTTATGTACAATTGTTAACGTGTACAGGTTTTGTCTAAAAGTCTTTAATAATTCACTACTATTTTCTTGTTTAACAGCATTATAAAGGTGTACATTTGAATATCTCTTGAGAAAATTGAGTAGTCCCATATGTGTAAGACCATCCAAAAATATATTTTTAGCAAGTGGAAATTTTTCCTTGTTTTTAGTAGTAGAGGTACTAGTAGTAGGAATTGTTGCATCCATATCAATCATTAGATTAGATAATGATGTAGGCATAGTAGATTCATCGTTTAAAGATGCAGATGCCATACTGCAAACAACAATTCGAATTAGATATAATGTGGTTTGTATAAAACCCGTTAAACTCACCTGATTAAGTAATTACACACACAAAACAAACAAAATATAAATATATATGTTGTGAGAGGAAAGCGCTGACAACTGTTGCTTGTATTTACCAATTCAATCTTTTTATAACAACAAAATCGCATAAAAATGTACGAGCGAGAGAGTTCAGTAAAAACAGATAAGAAGGTTAAAATTTACCAGATAAGGAATAAATTCAAATACATTAAATGTACAATATAAATGCAACATTAACATAACTCGTGCTTTATGCAATGATAAATTAAAGTGTAGTATTAGCAGTATGTAGTTAAAAATAACAAAAACAACTTGTACTGTTACAAAAAGGTTTTATAAAGTATAAAAGAGAAAACTTAAGATTATACTGATTTAACAACAACAATTCTCAAGTTCTTGTTGATCAATGTAGGGTTTCATTTCGTGTAAAAAGGCGGGACTGATTCCTCGTTGAGATTTTTGAATAAATGTCCAATTAACTTGTTCTCTATGTCGACGGATAAAATCTTCAGTCAAGTTTTGATGGATACTAATTGCATTCCAATCCAACATTCCGTCATAAATCGTTCGTTGAGATGCCAATTGACTTTATTGATACAAGTTCGTATTAGATCTTCGTCTAAATATTGTTTTCGTGATATGATATTCCAATTGACAAAATCTTGAAAATAAATGATAAATTTCGCTGGTAAATCGGGAAAATTGGATATTTCATTCTACCAGGCTCTTAGACAAGCCATTATTATTTTATATATATGTATGGGTCAATAGCAAGCAGAGAGAGATATATAAATAATATGATTATATTGTTGATGTATGTTTTTATATAGTTTTGATCAACAGGAAACTGATGAAATTTATCTGTTTCCTTGTCTTGCAGCAGCAGTTCTCTCTCTCTCGATTCCTCGTTCTTCTTTGCCAAAGGAAAGAAATTCAGCAGGTACATGTTTTGCTCCATCGGTCTCTTTGATTCGATCTTTGACCACACATGACAAACATTTTTGATTTCGTATGTCACTTTCACCTTTACATTGTGGACATTTTACTCGTACAATAACTGGCATTTTTGAATGAATGATATGATGTGTATAAATGTTTTCTACAAGTATCTTTATCTCTCTCTACTACTACTACTACTATTACTATTTGTTATAGTCTTCGTCGTAATTGATAGAATCATGGAAATTATGCTATTTTTCCCATATACATAATTAATTAAACAATATGTACAATATTTACGTATTCTAACTCGATCTCGATAGTAACTATTTATAGTTTTTAACTTTACATCCACATTTTAAACAGTTAAATTTTTTTCCATATTTTATTTCAAACAACAAGAGGTTCTTATTATTATTATTAGTCTTTTCGGGAGGAAAACGATCTCTATAAAACAGACGCTAAATAAATTTTTGGTTCATTTTAATTAAATCATTCGCTCATAATGTCCACAAAAACAATGTTCTCTACTTATCTATTGTTAAACTATTTGTTTACAAATGTTGTTGTTCAAAGTACAAACAACTACGATGATGACATCATCATCAATAATTCTTGTAATCAAAATAATGAATATTTATTAGAGGATTATCATTCACTTTATAATACTAGTTTAAACTTGTATCAGGAATGTATTAAATCACTGGACAAATATATGGATTTATACGATAATGAACAAGCTGTTAATGATATTTGTATGGGAAAAATTCGAGAATATGAATACCTGGCTGCGAATTTAACAATGTCGTTAAATTATACGAAACATATTGCTCTGCTCAAGGAAAATATAAAATTGGAATCGGATTTGTATTTATTGAGAACCAATCTAACGGAAACATTGCAAATTTGTCAAGAAAAAAACAAAGTAGCATATGTCGTAATTGCCGATTTAAAAGAGGAAATGGCAAATTTTAAAAGTAATTTGACCGATCTGACTCGTGAAATCTATCAGTTAGATAACGATTTGTCCAAATGTCAAAAGGATTTAAAACAACAGAGGAAAGATGAAACGAAAATTTTCGTAAATCTAAAAGACTGTTTAGAACGAGAAGAAGTACTTTTGGAATCGAAAGACAAATATATTATTCGATTGTCGACGTGTAGAAAAAATAATAGAAAATTGCGAGAAGGAGGAGGAGAAAGTTAAAATTTAATAGTTAAAAAGACCACACATAGATTATTAGTCTCAACTTGTACTTGACCGGTTATTTGGTGCATTTGAACTACTACTGTCATTGCATAGTAATACAATTTATCTTACGATTAATAATTGTAGATTATTATCTTCATTTGTAATAGAAACAACATAATTTTGTGTGTTACTCTTGACATCTTACTAGTCTCCATGGAATTTTTTACTAATTTATGTAGTAGTTGTTGGAGAGAAACACATAGAGTTCCATATGCAAATCATCAAAGAACTCGAACTCGAATACGGGTTTATTGTATCCAATGTGCTCGTATAACTATGTGGTATCTTCTTGAGGAATAATAATTTAACAAATCAGTATCTTAGAAATAGTCATAGAAAGAACAACTGCTGCTACTACTAACAAACATGAATTTTACTTATTTATGTAATGGTTGTTGGAGAGAATCGAAAAGTATACGTTTTCAACCACATATAGTTCAAGTAAATTTAATCATTAGACGTAACAATTCTGTTCGACAACTTCGACCTCGACTCAGATTACGAGATTATTGTTACAAATGCGAACGTACGACTATTTGGTATCTTATCGAAGAATAAACTCAGATTTATGAAAAATTTCTTAGTATGTAATTAGTTAATATTTAGTACTTGTGTATTTAAAATTATATCCAGTTATAAAATAGACAATATTTAAGTAATAACATGTTTTTTATTAGAGTTTACTAAAAAAATAGTACAAATAAATAAAAACACATCTATCCAAATACATTTTGTATTATATACATATTTACCCCAAAAATTTATTAATGTATTTTTAAGTTAATTTTTCTTGGGTTTTGAAAGCCATACACCACTTGTTGTAGATGATGATGATGATGATTCATTTCTGTCTCTTACAGATCTATATTGATTATATACACTTTCCTTATTAGTAAATTGTTTCTTGGCTTCATTTTCCAATTTGTCCTTTTGTCTTTCCAAAGTATCTTTTGGTATATAGCCTAGACTACGTACAGTTTGCCATGAAGCTTTTTTGTAATATCGAGTACAATTGGAACAATAAGTATTCTGATCATAGGGTTTATGACCCAAATAGGTTATTTTACTTTGACATGAAGGACATTTCCAAATTGTTGATGACGACGATGAGGAATCCATTCTTTATCGATTTCTATCTCGTTTTCTACTAAACATAGATATACACACATTCAAAAACCTCTTTTTGATATAACGAATCCAGTCAAATTTTTGATAAGATTATTTTACTCCTACTACCTAATTCATTTTCAGTATCTACATAAAATGATATCCTAAGAGATCTAACCAATATTAGATGAATAATTAATTAAATACTTATTTATATTGTTTTCACATGTATCATATATCTAACTATATAAAAGGAAATAGCAAATAAAGCAAAGGCAAATGTTTTGTTCACAGTTTATTAACTATAAAGTATATTTATTATTCAGTATATATGATTTTATCCCTGGATACTTTTGTATTGCATCCAAAAATGTCTTTTCCTCCTCTGCACTCTCTGGATCTACTTGTAGATATCTTATAGGTAATATCCAGGTAATTTCCTCTAATTTAGACGTTGGTGCTTCATCACCTTCCAAGTATACATTAATCTGGTTATTATTATTGACTATTTCAATTTGATGCACACCACGTCTGTGAAAAAAAAATAAAATATATTTTATTAACTAGTTACTTAACACCAGAATATACTAATCTATATGCTAATTAAGTCAATCATTAAATCAAAACTAAATATATAAGTAGTAAATTATATGAAACAATACTCATACGAATAAGTTTTTAATTAAAATATACAACGTTTTGATAGGCATCACTTTGACATCTTCCGATTCAAAAATCAACAACATTTTTGAAAATAACTAATAATGATAATCTTTTTCACTACACACAGAGATGTAATTTGACTCTGAGTAAGAATTTTAATGCTTATATAGTAAATACAGAAAAAAAATAAATCACGCCATTTGATATTTGGAAAATTTATGTGACTAGTTAGAGCAATAAATTATTAAATTTTTACTAATATGTTGTTTACTTAAAACCTTATCAGACAACATTTTTACAGACAAAACGACTTCACTAGTTTACATTTTTGCTTATCTTTTGGAATTTTTAATAGACTAATTGACTCTCATGACGACTGTGTATGATGTGATTAAATCCCCTATATAATAGGTGTATAGAATGGTATTAAAATCAATACAAATCCATTCGTCTAATAGTTACTTGATAATATTCTAAATAATACTTAATAATGACGCTTTTTAATGAAGAAGAAGAAGATTATGCCAACAAAGTTATTAAACGAAATAAAGAATTACTAAGACTACTGGAATTAAGGGAAATGGAAATTGCCGAAGAAGAAGAAGAAAATTTACCCTTAAATATATTAAAAGAAAAATTACAACAAACTGTTCAAATTGAGAATGATGAAGATGATGATGATGATAATGATGATGATGAAATCCCGCTGAGTATATTAAAACAAAGGTGGTTAAAGGAGAAAAAGGATGAGGAGGAAAAGATGATAATTGTTATTGACCAATCAGAGAGTGAAATGAATGTGGATGATGATGCTGGATACAATGCAGATGAGGAGGATGATAATGAATATTTAAGTTGGGATGATGTAATTAAATTAGGATATCAGATATTATAGTTTAGATTTTATGTATTTTGTAATATAAATGTTTTTTTAAGAAGAAAATAAATATTTCTCTCGTATAAAACTTTTGTTTAATATTTTAACATTAAAATCTCTAGAGACCTAACTATTTTATTATTCTATTCACTACAAATACTATGAAAAACAAAACAAGAGTAATATTGAAATCAATTCAGTTAAACAAGGAAAATACATATCATTTTTCTCTATAGTGAGTGAATTCTGATTTGTTTTGTGGAGAGACAAAGTCATATTATATATGTATGTGTGCTTTGTAAAAATTGTATTAGTTGTAAAGTAACTGTGACACGATGAAGTTGACAGTTCTCGATATTCAGGGATTTAACTTTTTATTTGCTGCCGATGATGCTAATCATGATGTGTATGTGGAAGAATTCCATGCTAAAGAAATTACGATATCAAATGGTTTACAGACAAGTCATTATGTATTGAAACCGAAAATACCCTTTGCTCAATTATCTCGACTCAATAAAAGAGCTGTTTGTAAGGCTGAAAAGGAACATGGTTTACGATATTCTTCCGGCTATGTAAATTACAATCAAGTTGGAGAAATTTTAGATAGAGTACTGGACAATATTGATGTATTGTATGTAAAAGGAAAACATGTTTTTCGATTCGTTCAAGACAACATTGCTGCTGCTTCTAATATGCATACTAATCCCAATTTCAAGATGATTGATATAGATACTTTAAATGTATGGAACATGCCAACATTTAAAACTACAAAACCTTCCTGTTTAGATCATAATCTAACCTATAATACTAAAGTTCAATGTAGTACTACAAATAGTATGACACTATTGACATGGCTCTCGATATTCATCCCATTATGTATATCAACATCAAAAATCAATCTGTATTTAATAATAAACTTTGGAATTTTTCGTAAAACAATGCTAACGGAATAATTTGTAGAAAAATTAATGAAAGAGCGAGTTTAATAAATATTTTCAATTCAAACCTGTGTGTTCTATTATTATTATTATTAGTAGACAGAAGAAATCATTTCCTCAAATACTAAAAGTAGTAAGAATATATATATATATATATACTAGAAAAACAAGATCAAAAATCAATCTGTATTTAATAATAAACTTTGGAATTTTTCGTAAAACAATGTTAACGGAATAATTTGTAGAAAAATTAATGAAAGAGCGAGTTTAATAAATATTTTCAATTCAAACCTGTGTGTTTTATTATTATTATTATTATTAGTAGACAGAAGAAATCATTTCCTCAAATACTAAAAGTAGTAAGAATATATATATATATATATATATATATATATATATATATATATATATATATATATATATATATATATATATATATATTTATATATACTAGAAAAACAAAACATTAAATATTTAAGGATATAAGGACTTTATTAGGACAAATATACATATATCTATTACTTAAAAACTAAACAAGAATTATCAAGGAGTTTCTACTGGTTGCCTCTTTGTTCTCGTTGTTATTGTTGGTATTCTCGTTCACCAATCGGTCGTGGAATTATTGATTGTACATATTTATCTATACGATCATGTGTACCAGTCTTCCAGATATCCTGACATTTCGAATGCATTCTTTGTTGTTGTTGACCCACTGAACGATATAACAGATCGTTATCATGAACACCACAGGCTATACATCCTCCATTTTGTTGTAATCCGACTCCACTTAACAATTTACCAGGTGTTAAGTCGACAGCATCACGATTAATCCAAAGTCCATTTCTTTTTATTACTACATATACTTGGTCTCGTTGTTGTTGTTGTTCTCGTTGACGATCTTCACTCATTGTTTATTTGATTTTATGTGTATCAAATACTGACTAATAACCAGTCACAACATATCCATTTAAATATAAATATCCCTTCTCAATGGTATAAGAACCTTATCAGTTGATCATAGGAGAATCTCAGTATAACACATTTATTAAATTGCCAAAGATTTCATCTTACTTGCAAAATATAATGAATTTATTCAGTCAAGATGATTTATGTACATAAAACTAGAAGAATTGATGATTTTGTCAAGAAATTATCATGTTGTTGTTGTGAAACAAGGATTCGATTAATATCTTATCGAGAATATTTAACACCTTTTATCGATCGCAAACAAGTTACAACAAATAATAATTTAGAAACACATTACGTATCATGTGTATGGTCACATCCTGGAGTTCGAGAAGGACCCGATACATGTGAATGTTTCCACATTCGTATGATACTAAGACGTGTCAATGAAGAATTGTCATCGTTGTCGACATCAAACAAAGGCGTATAATGTAGTATTTATTGCAATCATAATAATAGTAATAGGTTGATTGATCAATTATCGAAACTATTTGTAAATCTATTGAGCTGTATTAAAAAATAAATTTTAATGCAATATTAAATAAATGGTAATAAATAGTTATAGAACTCGAATAAATATAATATTGCTTTCTCTGATACTTTTACTGTGAGTACATCAAACAAAATTTTCCAATCACCAGATATTGTTATTATTAAAATATTTTGTATTTTGCAGTTTGTTTTCAAAGAGATAGCGCTAATTAAGTCAGACCAAATTTTCCAATCACCAGACATTTGTTATTATAAACATGTTTTCGACATTTATCTCTTATCATTTTATAATTTAATCCATTTGTTTTGTTAGTTTTGAGATTTTTAGCGACTAGTCGACTCCATACATCCTTATTTGTGTATATATTTGATTAACTTTAAAAAATTTAAAGTAGTTTAAAACATAAAACAAATAGTTTTGTCTATCTAACCATGTTTTCAAATATACATCAAAGTATGAGTGATATTGGTCGATTTAAATTAAATTTACAATGTCCAGTGTGTGGTTTGAAAACTATAGAATGGTATGATTGGAAGGTTAATTATAATGTACCTAAAGAACGATTTAAACAATGGAAGAGATGTTTCCAAGTAGTACCACATTTACAACAAGTTCAAATTTATTGTCGAGATATTAATAGTACAACGAATAGAGAACATTTTAGTGGTTGGAGTCAATGTATCCTATTTGGTTCTCCCGAATATAAATGCTCATCATTGTCATCACAATCAGATGAAGATAATAACCCTAGATGAATGTATTCAAAGACTCAAAAAAAAAACATTCATCCATTTCTCGTATTATTTTAAAATCATTAAAACAACTGTACAACAAACTGTTTAAATTTATTGTCAAGATATATTGGTTAACATATATAGGTTATTTATTAGGATTTTTGATAACTTTACTCTTATTTTTAAGACATTTTGTACTTTTTGTAGTAATTTAGTATGATTTTCTCTGTATTTAGTCATGTTATTATATTTACAGGCTATTTCTTAGTTTATTATTAGTCAAATCTTTGTTCTTTTGGAAACAAATTTTGATTTATACAAATATCAGAATTACTAAGTAGTAGTAGTAACTTGAAAACAAACAACTTTTACGTTTACATTTAACGTTACGACAACGAAATACCGTAAATTTCTTGGTCTTTAACTTATTGCATTCTCAATGTATTCGAATCTACTTCTTATCAACTAATTTTAACCTTTCTTATCAAATTTGTTGAACTCTCATTTAATTTTATAACAACCGGTTTTTGTTGGTATCATTTCGTACCAGGCAACATATTATTTACATCTTAAGATTTTAGTTAGTTATATTGTTTTATAGATATTTTGTACTTTTAAGTATTTAAGTAAGTCAATAATTTAAACAATTCATGGTTATTCAAATTTTCCTGTTTGCTTTTTAGACAAATAATATTGATATTATATTTACAGAGTTTCAACTTTTACATTTACATTTAACGTTACGACAACGATATACGGTAAATCTAAAATGTTGTTTTATTACATTCTCAATGCATTCGAATCTACTTCTTATCAACTAATTTTAACCTTTCTTATCTGTTTTTGTTGAACTCTCGAATTTACATAGTTCTTAAATTGCAATTTGTACTTTGAAAAACAACTTTTACGTTTACATTTAACGTTACGACAAACAAATACGGTTAATCTAAAATGTTGTTTTATTACATTCTCAATGTATTCGAATCTACTTCTTATCAACTAATTTTCACCTTTCTTATCAAATTTGTTGAACTTTCCTTATTTTTATAACAACTGGTTTTTGTTGGTTTCATTTCGTACCAGGCAAAATATTATTTACATCTTAAGATTTTAGGTAGTTATTAGTAAACTATATTGTTTTATAGATATTTTGTACTTTTAAGTATTTTAGTCAGTAGTTATTCAAATTTTCTCCTTTTTAAGGCATTTCAAACGAGTTTTATTCATTGGTATTAATATATTTATTAAATCTGTGTGCTCATACTGTGTTTTATTCTCCTCTCATAATATAGAAATAACAACGAGGCTCATCTCATTTTAACACATGTATATTTTACTTTTATTATTATTACAATCTAACGAGGCTAGACTAATCTAGGCTCAACAAAACTAACCTAACTAGAACAAACAACAACTTTTACGTTTACATTTAACGTTACGACAACGAAATACGGTAAAAGGCTAGGCTCATTTAAAATTTTACTATTATTACAAGCCAACGAGTTTAAACCATCAAACCAAACTCGTTTGAGACTCATTTAAGCTCATTTCATACTTATTTTACTATTCTTGACAAGTGTGTTTTATTTAACTTTTGCTTTCATATAACAAACGAGTTCACACACAAAATTTCAACTAGGTCCAACTAGACTAATTTAAGCTCATTTCATACATCAATATAATAATAGTAGGAACCTAACTAGAACAAACAACTTTTACGTTTACATTTAACGTTACGACAACCAAATACCGTAAATTTCTTGGTCTTTCAATTATTTGTATTCTCAATACATTTTACTCAACTCATTATCAGCAATTTTTGAACTTTCTTATCTATTATGTGACCTATCAGACCATTTAGACAACAACATTTCAATCAAATCCAAATATCATCGTTTTAAACTATTTTAAGCTCATTTCATACTTATTTTACTATTCTTGACAAATATAACCAATTTTACTACACTTGTATGCATTGAAAGCAACTCCTTATCAGCTATTTTTGACCTTTCTTATCTATTGTATGACCTATCAGACCATTTACAACACTTTGGCTATCACGTCATTTCTATTTTTAGAATAATTCGCAGAAGCTTACTTGGTTTCAATTCAAGGAAATTAGCAAGAGTCATACTTTTTGTTTACATTTAGCCTTATCTGCTACCTTTTTACCGACTTTACGGCGCCATACAACAACGTTTACCAAATTTTACCTCGAAAATACATCCTAATAAGGCCTTTTTCAACACAATTTCCAACTAATATATTACATATTGAACCACTTTTACACAACTAGCCTCGACACAACTTCTCCTCTCACAGAAGTTTAATGAAGTTTTAATGAAGTTAAGATACCCTGCTAATATCGGCTCTATTGACAAACAACCTATTACGTTACGGTAAAACACTTATCGTCACGATAAACATACCGTTAAACCCTAATCTCTTGCCAAAAAGGCACTGTTTCAACATCTACTGGACCTATTACGTCATTGACGACCGCTTCTTGCAGGCTCTTAAGCCATCTATTCACACCTATTTACACCTATTTTACACCTATTTACCGATTCTGCCTCTATAACGACATTTTCAACATCTAAACTTGCCAAAAGGACACTGTTCAACAGCCACTGGACTGTGACGTCATTGTCGACCACTTCTTGCACGGTCTTAACAAGGTTACACACACTTACACCTATTCACATCTAACATAGTTTTACACCTTTTCGACTAATATTGTCAAAAAGGCACTGATTCAACATCCACTGGACAAATTACTTCATTGACTACTTCTGGTACGACAATTTCACCTCTTCTTGCAGACTTCCAACAGCAGGATACCTTTTTTATGTCATCACAAGTATTACACTCTCTCATACGAATCCTCTGTCCCTCAGTGGGTTAAGTCCCTGGTTTTGCAGTATTCAATACAACATATGTAGGTTCAAATCCTACTACAGACATCACTTTTTTTAACTTTATTCATTTTAACAACCTATTTCCATATACATATATGCCAGTGTGACGTCAGAATTCCTCTTGCAGACTATAGAATGCCAAAAGGGCACTGTTCAACAACCACTGGACTGTGACGTCATTGTCGACGACTTCTTGCACGGTTTCAGGAAATTTCAGCACTTCTTGTAGATTTTCAGGAAATTTTAGTACTTCTTGTAGATTCAAGGGCAAATAAAGGTCAAGTCTTCGGCTTTGGTAAATCATGGACCAAAAAAGATGCCATCGAGGTGGTCCAGAAGCGCGTTACCTGTACTACTTATATCAGTTTATGAACTTCGTTACTGTTATAAAAGTCTTTTTTTACTTACAAAATGTATCAGTGATTGCTCTCCAAGGGATCGGTAAAAACATAAAGCTCCAACATGGTAGCACACTAAGATAATGAAAGGGCACTATTTTACATATTAAAATTTTTTAAAAAAATTATTTAAAATTAGCAAGACGATTCAAGATTTAATTTTTATACAGACAAATTTTAAGCGTGCCATCATAGATATCTGATTTGACAGAAGGCGTTTTTTTCAAAATTTGAAATTTTAAGGTTATGGACAGTTTACAACGTATTAGAATTGTACAAACCAATCTTACTAAATGACAGATAAAAGTACTAAAACGGTGGACCATCGGTACCATACCTACATCAGTCTACCCAAATTTCATATCTTTTTTATTTTTTAAAAAATTATCCTTACATCATTTATTGAATACATTAGATTTAAATACTAAACACACAACACAAAAATCAAAAACACACACTTAATATATATATATATATATATATATGTATATATATATATATATATATATATATATATATATATATATATATATATATATATATATATATATATATATATATATATATATATATATGAATTAAATAACAATCAGGTTCATAGACTCAACTGTTATAGTCAGAATATTGAATTTATTAGAGAGAAATTTTTAATTACGTTTTTTGAAGGCCTCATTGACTTTAATATCTTTAGTTAAATTCTGTGTATGTAGATATGTGTATATAGATCTCAAAACCCTGAATATCATTTTTGTGGTTTAGACTGTTATCACAACAATGTATGTAACACATTTCTAGAAAGCTATGTTTGAATAGGTTATTCTCAGTAGCTAGGATAAAACTCTCGTTGTAGTTCACCTTGTGATTGAGGTTGTTGACGTGCATACTGAGGGTTGTAGCGTTTGGTTTTTTTGCACAGTCACTTTTATGCAGTGCTACTCTTTTTGAGAGTTTTTGTGAGATCTGTCCCACATATAGTACATGGCATCAAGTGTACATGTGGATCTGTGACGCAAAGGCATCACATTATGTTTTGCAGTTGTTTTCAAAATTTAAAAATAAGACTTTGAATAACTATTAAACTGAGAAATCGTGACTCCTGGCACAGGCAGTGCCAAGTCGAAGTAACTTACGACTTTTTTTTTTATGGTAAGATATGTCTTCAGGTATATTTACTCTTCGTTGCAAAACAATGAATGAGTTTGAAAGAGTACAAGTCAATTTTTTGATTGTTTTCCACATGTAATGCAACCTTTCACAATACGCGTTTGTTTCAGCAATCACCTCACTGTTTGAGCCAATTTTTTTCCGCCGAGTAATTTTTTCATATTCGGAAATAGGAAATAATCGCTGGAGGCTAACTCCGGCGAATATGGTGGATGCAGAAGCAATTCGTATCCTAACTTATGGAATTTGGCCATGCCGATAACACAAGTATACATGCGTGTATTGTCTAAATGAAAGAGAATTTTTTTCTTCTCAAAATGCATACGTTTTCCTTTCACAGCATTGTTGAAACGATCACAATAAGTTGACATAATACTCTTTATTAATCGTATGCCGCGTGGATCCGAAAACACTGTGGCCATGACTTTGTTGGCCGATAAAGTTGCCTCGGCCTTCTTTGGCGTAGGTTTGCCACGGAAAACCCATTGTTTAGATTGTGCTTTGGTCTGAGGTTTACTGTGATTAATCCATGTTTCGTCAACATTTATGAATCGATATCAAAAATCATTCCGTTTACGCTTTGAGATCGCCAAACATTCTTTTGAAGTTGACACACGTTCGTGTTTATTGTCAATTGTGAGCAATCCCGGAAAGCTCTCCAAATCCAAATGAATTGCTAAAATGTTCTGCACCTGTTCAGTTGAGATGTCCACGGTCTCAGTAATCTCACGCACTTTCACTCTTCGATTATTTATCACTATATCGTGGGTTTTTCAATCATTTCTGATGTGATGACCTCATTTGGACGACCTGTGGGCTCTTCATCAAAAATGCTTGTACGGCCTCATTTGAATTCAGCTGTCTAATATTTTATGGTCGATAACAAAGATGCAGAGTCCCCACAAACTTCGCTGAGTTCCGCTTTTATCTCATCATTCGTTTTCTTTTTCAAAAACAAATATTTTATCACTGCTCGATATTAATTTTTTCTATTGTAAAATGACAAAAGTTGTTCTATTTAAATGGCTGCCACTCACGAACTAGATCACGCAGCGACTTGAAAATTTGACAGGATTCTTGTGATAGGCCAGAAACTTATCATACAACCCTCGTATGATCTCTAAATTGTTAATGCTCAGCTACAATGTGTTTCTTTCTGATATATATTTCTTGTACTTTAATTCTCGTTGATGTTGATCTTTAGGTTTGCCCGGTATCCCTGTACCACATAAAATGGTTTTAGTTTGTAAGCGAATTGTGTCTTTTGATAACTTCAAGCACTAACTAATTCTCTTCCAAGGGTCAAGAATTGTACGAACGTGTACCATTTAGTCTACAGTTCCGGGTATGTAAGGTAGAACGGCACTATCTACTGGTACTTCTTACCATCTTGTGTGAGAGTTGAGATTTTAAAGCGGTTAAGCGAATGTTTATTATTGTCGGTGTAATATTTATTAATTTTAAGAGCACTTTTTTTTTATAGGTCTAGCACAGGTGT
The DNA here is from genome assembly GCA_019049505.1 of Pachyrhynchus sulphureomaculatus. Lineage (NCBI taxonomy): Eukaryota > Metazoa > Arthropoda > Insecta > Coleoptera > Curculionidae > Pachyrhynchus > Pachyrhynchus sulphureomaculatus. The sequence continues at coordinate 22,094,045 of CM032452.1, read as the reverse complement.
TGCAGGGAATCCTTAAAGCGCTACAGGAGCGACATGTATGCGGAAAAAGCGATTCACGTTAGTCTTGACTCGCTGTAAATTGTAATAGGTGGGAAACACAGTCCTGGGCAAATTATTCCAAAGGGATGATGTTCTCCATATCAAAGACTGCTTGAAAAGTGTTGTATGGGGAGTAACCAGCTGAACCTCATACGGATGTGAAGTATTAGCGCGACTTGTATTTCTAACATGCACCGCTCTGGAAGGAATTAAGCGGGCCACCTCCTTCGAACATTTTCCATGAAAATACTTGTAGAATAGACTTAAGTCGCCAACCGTTCTTCGATGTTCCAACTAATCAAGGCCGCCGGTCAGTTCTGGGTCTCCAATCAGACGAACAGCTCTTCTCTAAATAGAATCCAACAAACGCAGTGTATGTTTGGGAGCAGAGACCCAAACATGGGAGCAGTTTTCTATAGTTGGTCGAATTTGAGCTTTGTAAAGAATTAACAGTTGTTTTGGAGTGTAAAGCTTTCTGGTTCGAAATAATATTCCCAACTTTTGAGAAACTCTCTTTGCTATGCTTGCAACATGTTCATGCCAGGACATATTTGCTCCCAAATTAATGCCCAACAAATTGAGTGACGATGTTAGAGGAGTGGAGGATGTGAAGCAAAGAGTTCAGCTAACAAGTTCGCTTTCTTAACAGGTGTCGTTGCAATAGAATTATCTGGCCGTGTGAGTGGTGGTATGGTGGATTTGGTCAAATTTTGACTAACTGCCTTAGCGACCGACCAAAAGGACCTGGAATTTTCGGGACAAGCGAGAAGTTTGTTTCTAATCCGTTGATTGTGTACCTCCTTGGTTTCGTCGATAATTTCTTTGCATCTGTTTCGGGGACAAACAAAGGTTGAACAATTTATGGCGTTAGAATTTTCACGCCATTGTCGGTAGGCAAGATGTTTAGAGGCAACAGCTTCTTTGCATTTTGGAAGGGCATTTCTTCGAAAAAGGGATGTAAGTTTCTATATCAGCCAAAATAAAATCAGAAACTTCCTTGGCGAGTCAGATAGGTCGTCGGATTGAAAACAAACATGTAGCAGATTTGTGGTGCCAAATCTTGCGCGGTTTAGGCGTCTCTCTGTCACTGATTGGTAGGATACTCAATGTCGAAAGCAGTTTATGGTCGGAAGAACCTAACGGCGGCGCGGCGAATTTACGGTGACCGTGTAAATCTCCGGATTGGTGGTTAAAAACAGATCACGAAAACTGGCGAACTCCCTGTCTCGATCAGAGATCCGTGTTGGTTCGTCAATAAGCTGAGTTAAGTCCTAAATGACTGAGAATGATTCAGCTTCACGACCTCGTTCGTCGGTAGTATTTAAATACTTAAGCCAGTTGAAGTTGTGGACATTAAAGTCGCTCGGTATGGCAATTTCGGCATTTGGATAGTTAATTTGTAAATGATCGATGGTATCTGCAAGAGAAGCGAAAAGCGTTCTAAAGTTCGTATCACTTGGTGGTCGATAGAGGATGCAGGTGAACCTTGTGGTTTGTTGAGTCGTTATTTTTAACCACATAACATCAAAGTTTGGGGGCTCCAGAGCCTTTTCTCGTTGGCAAGAGAGGTCGCTCCTGACAAAAAGACATTCCAAAGTGCAAGTGTTCGTGCACTGAATTTATGGTCGAATTTAAACCTCGTATGTTGCAAAAATCTATTTTAAAATTATAATCTCTGCACTGGCCAGATTATCTATTTCTAATAAGATAAAATAGTCATCACAGATGAATAAAGATCTACATACATACTTAGTATATTTTTTAAATTTTTACTAATTTTAACAAAAATAATGTATCGACAGAAATATCAGGTTTCAGTTGTAAATATCTCTGAAACTTTTACTCTACTCAACATTTTTAGTGTTCCGTACGAAACACTTATAAGATTTGACATAGAAAGTTGAAATTTGGCACTAATATAGGTATTGATGGCCTCATCGGAGCCGTGTAGTTTTGAAAGTTAAATTTTGACTTAAGGGGTTAGTTTTGGGAGGTGAAATGGGAAGTGGGGTGTCAAATGCAAGCTTGTAAAAACACGAGTTTAAATATATATATATATATATATATATATATATATATATATATATATATATATATATATATATATATATATATATAAGAAAAAGAAAGAAAGCAAAAGATTGCCGTATCTACCAAAATTCTTAAAAATAAAATGTTAGTTGGGGAACTCGGCAAAAAGGGGCGTGATAAGAGATCACACAATTTTCATTAAGCCAATATTTCGGTCCTAGATTGGAACCTTCTTCAGGGCAAGAACTGAAAAGGAGAACAAAACATATTCACTGATAGTCTTTGGGACAAATTTAAATTAATGATGTTGTAATTAAGTTGTTATAAGTAATAAAATTAGTGTAGAACAAGAATAAGATATTAGTCATAATAAAGTCAAAAACTCACATGAGTAGTGTGAAGTTGAGTTAGCCTGAATGGCCGTAGGTAGCTTATATATAAAAACGTTGGTTAATCCGTAAAATACACACTATGACACTGTAGATAAAATTACAAAAACCAGATTTAAAACATGGATGTGATTGAGATCCTTGGATGTTGAAAACATTGTTAATTACTTCACCTGAGACAACCACCCATGGCCACCGCCATATGGGAAAAAATGACAAAGACGACAGGAGACAGCTGACCGACAGGGATAAGGGGCTTATTAAGAAAGCTCAATTAACCAGAAAACGGGGTCGACACCCGGAAGGAAACCGCTCAAAATTGGGAAGTGCATGTATGGACCTTTAAAGCAAGAAAGAGATAGCCAATTGTGCGACCAAGAACCGGTATGGAACCGAGGAAGGATAAATCATAACCTAATTTTAGGTAAAGGGTGAGCGAGAGAGAGAGAGAGAGAGAGAATAATGGGAGCAACAAAGAGAAAGATCGTCTATTATATTACATATTAATTTGTTAATTTCTTGTTGAAATATGACTGGAGGAAGTGATTGTTTGCAGAAATAAATGAAGATTGAAAGTAACAGGAGGTAATGAAGGGGTGACGCTAGACACTGTCAATGGAAGGGGGACAGTAATCAATAAGTGCACAAGATGGCCCAGATAAGGTGGAAGGAATCTGTGGAACCCAGGATCACAGAGACCCGTAAATGAAGAGAGGAAGGAGGAAAGAAAACCGTGGAAGTTACACAGCTAAGAGAGAGATGACTACTATTTCAATTCAGATCGATCATAAAACACTTGAAGACAGGGAATTATCGTGTGGTGTTGATTTATCACAAGAGAGGAGGAAACTATATATGTTGCTGAGACCATCTAGGTCGGTTCTTTTATTGATATTAAGGTGATTCTCCTGGATGTAACACATTTCAAGGAATTCTCTCTTGGAAAGATTTTTAGAGAAATGAAGAATTTTGGGTTCCCTGAAAGTAAAGGAATGACCATTGTCAACAGAATGGGTCGCCAAAGCACATCTGTGTGGATGGCATCTAGTATCACTTTTATGGAGTGCAATACGACGATTCAAGGATTGAGAAGTCTGGCCAATATAGATTGATGAACAATTGAGGCAGGAAATTGAGTACACTAAGTCTGACATGGAAAGAACTGGCAACGGGGCCTTCAACTTGCTGAAAACACGTCTGTTTTTAAAGAAGTGATATTTGGCAATTTTAATGTTAGGAATGACTTGCAAAATATGGACCAATTTGTTGGTAAGGCCAGGAATGAACGGTAAAGAAAGCAACGACCAATTTATTTCGACTGGGGGAGTTAGAGGGGGAGGGGAGATTTGATTGGAAGGTGAAAGTCAACGTCATCAAAGGCCTATATAGAAGACTGAAGACAATAGTCCATCCTGATTTCTTACACCAGTCACAAGTAACACTTACAAACCTTTTCATAGATAATGGATACAATCGTAAACTCTTGCTAAGAACCAAAGACGAAGTCAACAAGCTTACTCATATCCACCAAATTCCTCCAGAATCCCCTCCTCCAGTCATATTTCAACAAGAAATTAACAAATTAATATGTAATATAATAGACGATCTTTCTCTTTGTTGCTCCCATTATTCTCTCTCTCTCGCTCACCCTTTACCTAAAATTGGCTATCTCTTTCTTGCTTTAAAGGTCCATACATGCACTTCCCAATTTTGATCGGTTTCCTTCCGGGTGTCGACCCCGTTTTCTGGTTAATTGAGCTTTCTTAATAAGCCCCTTATCCCTGTCGGTCAGCTGTCTCCTGTCGTCTTTGTCATTTTTTCCCATATGGCGGTGGCCATGGGTGGTTGTCTCAGGTGAAGTAATTAACAATGTTTTCAACATCCAAGGTTCTCAATCACATCCATGTTTTAAATCTGGTTTTTGTAATTTTATCTACGGTGTTATAGTGTGTATTTTATGGATTAACCAACATTTTTATGTATAAGCTACCTACGGCCATTCAAGCTAACTCAACTTCACACTACTCATGTGAGTTTTTGACTTTATTATGACTAATATCTTATTCTTGCTCTACACTAATTTTATTAATTTTAACAACTTAATTACAACATCATTAATTTAAATTTGTCCCAAACACTATCAGTGAATATGTTTTGTTCTCCTTTTCAGTTCTTGCCCTGAAGAAGGTCCCAATCTAGGACCGAAATATTGGCTTAATGAAAATTGTGTGATCTCTTATCACTCCCCTTTTTGCCGAGTTCCCCAACTAAGATTATATATATATATATATATATATATATATATATATATATATATATATATATATATATATATATATATATATATATATATATATATATATATATATATATATATATATATATATATATGTATGTATATATATATTGTGGCGTTTCACTTCGCCTACACATTGAGGCGCAATTTTGCAGCCCCTTATAATTTCTGAGAATGGATTGAGTGGATACTAATATTAAAAGAATTAAAGAAATTAAACATACACTAGCTCAGTTTTTCTTGGTAGAGTAATATGGGTAAGAGATAATTTTTGTACGTCTTTTTGGAAATAGTCTCTATTGTTGTTTAAAATTTTTGGTTGTACAAATTTTGGGCACCTTTCATTTTAAAATAAAAAGTATCTAACTTCAGCTAAAAAAGTGAAAAAACACTGAAGGGTTATGTAGTTGTTAAGGAAAATTTTGATATGGTACAACCCTTTTTTTCTAAAAAGTAAGATAGGTGTACAGTGAAACACTAGCCTTAAACAAAAGAAAAAAGATTTATTAATGATTAACTTAAAAGTTCTAACTTTTGCAGTTCTGTTATTACAAAAAAAAACCTTAGCCTAATAGGTGGTATTGCTAAATAAAGTCCTTAAATCAGGATTAAAACTTTGCTACACACGATGTTGAAGGTTAATGAGGTTCACTTCACGAGTTATCAGTTCTGTACGATGTTAAATACACTTATCTGCGGGAAAATAGGTCTACGGATGTATATTCTGGTGACTTACGGTTTTCCTACGAGCTTCTAGGCCTTGAATTGAGCACTAAAACCGTTTTCACACACTACTCACTAATCTATCAGTACGGCTACATGATGAGAAGAGCCTACGACAGCTACTTTTAAAAAACCTACTACGGCTTCATGTTGCAAAAAAGCCTACTACGGCTTTACGTTGAAAAAAAGCCTAGTACTCGACTTGGCTCTATGATGGAAAAGGCCTACTGCGGCTCGATAGAAAAAGCCTTGATCCGTGTCATCCGGACCCTTAAATATTTTTCTCCCTTCCGTAAAAATTACGTCTTCAAGATGGCTACTTCCCGGAAACAAATGTACAGCCAATCGATGCATTAGAAACGAATTAATTAAATCCGGTAGGAAATCAGCAATGCACACTGTAATATAAACGGCTTAGAAATCCGAGTGAACTAGACTGCTTAAAAGTTAGTTCAGGTTAATATAAAAATGAAAAAAAATGTAAATTATAATGAGAAAACAGTAACACAACATGATCTTAAAATCTAGGAAAAAATGAATGTTACAATATATAATGTAATAATTGTGCACACTTTTCTTTGTATTATATTTAAAAAATTGCGAAAAAACGCTGTCCCCGCCTTATCTCGAAAAATACTGATCAAAAAATTCTGGAAAATTTTCGAAAGGGTGTAGACTGAACGAAAATTATCACGAGTGCATTATCTTTAATAATTTATCTGGTATATAAAAAAAAAGGTTCAAGGTCATCAGTTTTCAGTAAAGATTCAAAAAAAATTCGTTGAAAACTCATTTGGGATATATTTTGTGAAGCCATTGATCATTTTATACCTCCTAACAAAATTTTTTATTTTAAAAGCAGTTAACGTACGGAACACTAATTGCACAAGTCTGACTTGCATTTGGCCGGTTATTTTGTATTTAATAGTTTATCATCAAATATCTATGATTTAATACATCAACCTTTAATGCTTAGATTAACTTTGTCTTTATTGCGAGAACGTCGCATTGAGTACTTATGTTTGAACTAAATATTTGCGAAGTAACTTTAACATTTTTTTTTTTTATTTCTGTTAATTCTTGTATATATTAAAAACTATCGACGCACAGTGATTCGGCAAGAACATGCTAGCGGGACAATCTTCATGACGTAATTTCCAGGAACCACTGATAATGACTTGTAAACAACCCCCCCCCCCCCCCCCCATTTAACGAATTCCAAGAATTAATTTGTTTATCACCTCATAAAGGTATCTTATCAGGGGGTCAAAGTAACCCTTATAAGAGAGGTCATTTTCATTTGCAAATCAGTTGCATTTTATGCACACTTGTGATAACATATTTTAAAATTGGTAGCAAAGTGAAACGAGTTTTTTGTGATGGAATATTCTGTTGAAGGTATGTACTCTATTATGACTTATATTTTTTATAAAAAATATGTATACTTTTCGTGTAATATCAATTTGTAAATGTATAGATAAATCCAGCAAATTTTACATTAATTGTAAACTTTAACAGTAGCAACTTTTTTTATCCACATATATCCACCTAGATTTTTCTATATGTAATACCTACAACATTCAGGCACAGATTCATATATATTATAGACCCCGAAAAGGCCCGAAAGTAAAATTATTTTATTTTTTTCAGAACGAGTCGTGACTATGACGAAAATGGAGTTTTTTTGAAGAATGGCTAAAACATGACAAAACTGAACGAAACAGTGGCATTTTTTATTATATAAGTGAAAAATTCAATATGTCTGATGTTTCTGACGATTCTCTAAAACGACTCAAAATGAAAATATCAAGCCTTTCAGCAAAATTCAATCAAAAGTGGACTTCTTTAAAGTGTAACAAAGAAATGTTTCTAATCAAACATAAAGATTGGTTAGAGGGATCCGGAATCGAAATAGAGATATGAGTTAACCAGCCGTGCACTTCAACATCATCAGCGGCTCTTTCCGTAGGGCGACCCAGAAAATCATTTGACGACTCATCAACGAAAACGAAGAGACGGAGAGTAGAAGATCTTTTGGAATCGCGAAGTGCAAGTGAGCTTATTACAGCAACTGAGTTAGCTACTCGAAAAGAAGGGCATCGAAATGTTGCTAAACAGATCCATAACGTCGCGGTCAGTGAAACTAGAGAAAAGAATAAGTGTTCTGAACAAAGTCGGCAGTTAACACCAGACGAAGCTTTAGCTTATTATGTGGACTCGAAATCGACTTCTCACTCATATAAACAAACAAGAAAATGGTCAATGAAAGCGGGACATCAAGTGTATCCATCGTTTTATAGTTTAGGTAAGTCCAAAGCTTCTTGTTGTCCTTCTGACGAATATATTTCTGTGACTGAATCTCGAGCTGAAATTAAACTTCACGCGATTTTGGATAAAACGGCTGAACGATTAGTTAAAGCTCAGACGGAAGTCATTAGAAGTGTGTTACCTCGTTCATATTATACCTTGGTAAGCAAATGGGGCTGTGATGGGAGTTCGGGGCATAGCACGTATAAGCAGAAATTTGAGAACACTAACGCTACAGACGAATTTTTGTTCGTATACTCATTTGTCCCTTTGAGACTGCTTGATGGCGAAACTGGCAAAATCCAAGACCTTCCTCTACTTTATATTGCCGTCCTATTAAGTTTATTTTTGCCAAGGAGACAAAAGAGTTTACGAAAGAAGAAACTTCTAAAATTTTAGATGAAGTAAGTCAGCTTCTTCCAACATTATGTAATGTTGCCGGATCTCAAATCTCTGTTAAACACGATTTGTTGTTGACAATGACTGATGGCAAAGTGTGCAATGCCTTAACAGACACAAGTTCAACACAAAAGTGTTATATTTACGGTGCCACCCCGTCTACTATGAACGAGGAGTCAAAGAAATATCCCAGCAACGAAGAACGCCCTGCATTTGGTTTATCTACTTTACATGCATGGATCCGCACGTTTGAATGTTTGCTTCACATCAGCTATCGTTTAGAAATAAAAAAGTGGCAAGTCAGGGGAGATAACGACAAAGCTATTGTGAAGCAACGCTCACAAGAGATACAAAAAGTGTTTAAAGATCGTATGGGTCTCATTGTAGATAAACCAAAACCTGGGTATGGTAACACAAACGATGGAAACACAGCACGTAGATTTTTTTCCAAAGCTGAATTGAGGAGCGAAATTACAGGATTAGACGTAAACCTTATTCGTATATTTCATGTAATTTTAAGAACTTTGTCATCGGGATATGACATAAATTATATAGAATCCGAAAAGTTTTGTGTTGATACTAGAAAATTATACCGTGACCTGTATTCGTGGTATTCCATGCCCGTTACTGTGCATACAATTTTGTACACAGCGCGGAAGTTATAAAGTCTTTTCTTCTTCCCATTGGACAACTCTCCGAAGAAGCCCAGGAGGCAAGAAATAAAGACTGTCGTAGATTCCGGGAACGGCACACCAGGAAGCGGTCACGTATTGCCACAAATACAGATCTTTTGAGAATGCTTTTAATTACGTCTGATCCTGTTATCAACTCGTATAGAGAATTACCGCGAAGAAAATTTACTTCTTTGCCATCGGAGGTTCTGCAGTTGATTATCCCACCTTCATTGCCATCAGAAACACCATCAGTAAGTCATCATCATGAATTAAATGAGGAGGATTATTTACTCTCTGAATATTCTACTGAATGGGAGAGCGGTGATGACGACTCATCTGATGGTGATTAGTAGGTTTAAGTATTTTTTTTTGTAATTATTATTCTTATTTTATTGTGTGTTGTAGTTGCTTATAATTCATGCCTTAGTATATAAGTTATTTAATATTATATTTCTTTTACTTATACACCTTGTTATTGTAAATAATTGATATATAGATACTGTTATTGTACTAATTTATTTTAAAAGAAATAATATTTTGTAAATTAATAAATGTGGGTACTATCATTATGATTTTTATTTTTTTCCTAGAAATTTCTTTGTAAACAAACATGATTGTGCTTTTCACACATAATGAGTAGGTAGACGTATGTAGCTAATTAAAGAACAATTAGCGACAATAGTGAACAAATGAGACACATTAGTAAACCACTTCCGTCTTGCAGCTACATATTTCGATTAATACACATACAGTACACATTTTTCAACTTTTTTTTTCTTAAAATAGCTTAAGATACCTGGAATATACATAAACAATTGAAATAAGTGAAGAAATAATATTGTCCTGCTAGCTTGTATTAGTTGAGACACTGTGCGACGCTGACATATTTTTCAAACATTTCAGGTACCCACAATAATTTGCGTATTTGTCTGCGACATCACTAAAAGGGAGAAGGATAACCTGACGGTAACATGTTTCAAAGTTAAAGAATATTTTGCAGAAAAATCCAAATACTATCAAGTCATGGAGTGTTTATGTTTTAAAATCAGTTTATTAAAATTTGAGTTCACTGCAGCTGGATTTTTTGTAATTGAGCGAGCAACATTAGTTGCGCTATTTAGTTGTTGTACAACATATTTTATTACGTTTTTGAATATTTCTTTCTAAACATAATTAACTGTCACTTTAAACTTTGCTTACAATTCCATGTTGAGTAGAAAAGTTTGATTAGCATATATGTTAAAAAATATATATTACAAAAACAGAAATAAAAATAATGTAAAACTTATGCGGAAACACCTTGTTTAAGTGGTGCTAATGTGGTGTAAACCCCAACATTGCGTAGCCAGATTCAAGGGGCGGGGCATATGGATACAAGGGGCATTTTTAAGGGAAAAAATGGAATACTAAAACAGGAGCTACTTACAGAGGGGGCTTCAATCCACAAACAAGGGGGTCATCAAAGGACAATCGGGTAGCGAAATCCATTCATGAAAAAATTACCCTATTATTCTGAAACTGTAAAAACTTAGATCCTTTTCGATACAGTGAATTAAAAATCCTTTTCGATACAGCGAATTAGAAATGCTGATGGACAGAGTAACACATGTCAGTCGAGAATACCGAATAGATATAAATACAAAGAAGACTAAACACATGATCATAAGCAAAAACTCTGCATTACAAGGACAGCTCTATATTAGCAACCAAAAGATTAATAAGCGTCATTACCTTTTGTTACTTATACTGTAAATAAAGAATGGGACCACTCACTGGAGATTTGATGGAGAATAGAAAAAGCGAGAGCAGCCTATACAAAAATGGCCAAAGTGTTCAGAAGTCATGAACTCAGTTTAAAAATCAAAATAAAACTTCTCAATTGCTACGTCTTTCCCGTGCTTTTGTATGAGGCCGAGTCTTGGACTGTAACTACGAGATCATGAAAAAGGTTGGAATCATTCGAGATGTGGCTCTATAGGTGTATGCTTAGAATATCTTGGACGGAGCACACTACCAACAAGAGAGTGCCAGGACTCTTGAACAAAGACCTGTAAATTGTTAATACAATTAAAAGAAGAAAACTCGAATATCTGGGCCACATCATGAGAAACGAGGAAAGAATGGTCTACTCCAACTGATTCTACAGGGAAAGGTGGACGGAAAAAGAGGACCAGGCAGGAGACGTGTTTCGTAGCTGAAAAACCTGCGAACATGGTTCTCAACAACAACAACGGGACTATTCCGGGCAGCTCTAAACGAAGTCGTAATAGCCAGGATAATCGCCAAGGGGGTACAAGAAGAAGAAGAAGAAGAATTAAAAATTGATAATGGGAGGAAGGAGAATGTTTTCTTAAAAGAACTCCTTGCCATAGTGGAACTCTAATAATTAGGAACTCAATTTAAAAATTGGTAGTCGGAATGGGAGGGGGTCATTTTTCGTAAAAAAAACAATAAAAAAGAGCTTGGTCTCTAAGGGTCCAATTTCTGGATCCATATAGATTGGGGTCATATGCATCTCCCCCTCTCTCGTTTCTTGGCTACGCCATAGACTCCCAAATTAACTTTTTAAATTTAATTTTAGTTTAAATTTTAACTGTATATAACAAGAACATATTTGATTTAAATATAGGCCCCGTCACATACAATATGTTTAAAAAAAATATATGAATATGCTATTTAGTAAAATATCCTCTCATGCCTTTAGTACAGGGTCAACGATAGAGTAAAATTCATTATCTCATTTGTTTCGGAAATGACGAAAAAATGTTAAATACAATAGTTTTAGGGAATGTTAAGGTGCACAGTTTAAAATTATTTTTGAGTATACAGGGTACTTGAAAAAAGTGTGGCTGACATAACATATGTTTTTCTAAATGGAACTTCCCATTTTCTAATTTATTTTTAAATTCTGCGTAAAATTATAACTTTTTTATTAATAATGTTATATACCTAAACCTAGTAGTTCAGGTTAGTTCAGGTCATACTAGTTTTCAGTTTTGTAAAAAAGTGCCATTAGCGCCATTGTTTCTGAAGGTAGAATACTTATAATTGGTACGAGCGTTCTATAGAGATGAAAAAGAGATATATGTAAAGAAATTTGAGCAAAATAAATGCATACATTTCGACTATTCTAAATTGAAAAATCTCAAATTTTTTAAATGGTACACCCTGTATATTATTATTTTTTCTGATAGATTTTATAAAACCCTCCAACTTTTATTAGGTATGTCATATATCTATTTCTAATAGTTTTCGATTTATTTTCAATTTTTACCCTTGTTTTTAATACACTTACGCTATAACAACATAGTTGCCGAGACAAAACAAAAATGTAGGCATTGTCAAATTTTAACATGTCTGTTAAGGAAGTAAAAGTAGTTTAATTTGTTGTAGCAAGTGAAGTATAAAGGTAATAGTTATGGATTTTCCTAAAAATGAATTAATTGATATGGTTTATATATTTGGCGAGGCGGGAAAAAAATTGTCTTTTGGCAGTAAGGGTTTACGGAGCAAAGTACCCTAATAGACGTATATCATCTAGAAAATCTTTTCAGTGCTTAATGGAACGGTTTGTTGGTTAGTGGTAGCGTTGAGTGTACGAAACGAAAAGTAGTAAACCAGAATGCTACCAATTAGGAAAAACAAATGGAGATTTTACTTCATGTTGAAGATAATTCCCAGGTCAGCAGCTCTCAACTAACTGACTTATCTGAAACATCTCAATCTATGGCTAATCGCACCACGAGAAAATACAAGTATCATCCCTTTCATATGGAACTACACCAAGAACTTCAAGACCTTGGTTTTGAACGACAAGTAAACTTTTGTACCACCATGAATGGAGCAATAGAGACCGTTCCAAATTTTTTATCCAAAATAATGTTTTCTTATGAAGCTACTTTTCGCAATAATGGAGCAGTTAACAGCCATAACATGCACTATTATTCAACAGTTAATCCATTTTGGGTCAAAATCAAAACTTCGCTTAATGTGGAATATTAAATTTTTGAATTATTGGTCCATATTTTTTTTGCGAACCGCTTGACAGGCCTAGATATCTAAATATTTTGCAAAACGAATTACCCAAGCTTATTGAAGAAGTTGATAACTTCAACAATACGGAGCTCCTGCTTATTACCACCGGGAAGTTTGGGAATTTTTAAACGATCGTTACCCACAAAAATCGATCGGTAGGGATGGATTCATTCAGTGGCTCCCTTGATCATGTGACTTAACACCTTTAAACTTCTTTTTGTGGGGCTATATTAAAGATCGTGTTTATGTGAATCCCCCTACAACACCAGTAGATATTGAAAATAGGATACGGGATGCGTACAGGACAATAACGCCCATTATGCTGAGGAAAGTGAAGGAAAATATTGTGAAACGACTAAACATGTGTATTCAAATAGACGGGCATATTTTTGAACATATATTACGTCATAATAATTAATCATTAGATAAGTTAAATTATATTAAAATTATTATTAACTATTTGTTTATGTTTTTACAATAGCGTAACTGTATTAAAAACAAGGGTAAAAATATCGAAAACTATTAGAAATAGGTATATGACATACTTAATGAAAGTTGGAGGGTTTCGTAAAATCTATCAGAAAAAATAATAATATACAGGGAGTGCCATTTAAAAAATTTGAGATTTTTCAATTTAAAATAGTCGAAATGCATAAATTTATTTTGAACACCCTGTAGCATCTAACTGAAATTTCTTTACATATATCTTTTTTCAACTCTATAGAAGGCTCGTACCAATTATGAGTATTCCATCTTCAGAAACAATGGCGTTACTGGCAATTTTTTACAAAACTGAAAACTTGTATATTTTTTTTTTAAAATGAAATATTAGAAAAAACTACTAGGTTTAGGTATATAACATTATTAATAAAAAAGTTATAACCTTTTACGCAGAATTTAAAAATAAATTTAAAAAATAGGATGTTCTGTTTAAAAAAAACATATGGTATATCGGCCACACTTTTTTGAAGTACCCCGTATACTCAAAAATAATTTTAAACTGTGCACCTTAACATTCCCTAAAACTATTGTATTTAACATTTTTTCGTCATTTCCGAAAGAAATGGGATAATGAACTTTACTTTGTCGTTGACTCATCTGTACATTTGTTTATAAAAGTAAGAATAATTTTGAATTATATCATTTTATGAACCATACAAATCCTGTAAAGCATATTTCTTTTTTATATATTTACCAAATAAATAAACTAGGACCTACTTTTCAGTCAACGTGGACATTGTCTAAACACTTTGCTGCTAATGTATTTTTTATTGATCGTGTGGTATAAATATAAACTGCTCATGTATTATTAATATAATTATTGAACGCAGTCTTTATAAAAATGAGCTGAAACATGAATTCATGAATGTTCCTTTCTATTTTAGCTACAAAATTATATATGTATTGTACCATCTTTTGATATTAATAAAAATATATATGTAAAGCATGTCGCAGTTTTTGATGTTATTACAATAAACAATAATATTATTTCAATATTATTAGTTGTAACAGTTTGGCAGAATTACCGGAGATGAATAGTTTGTGATAGTATTTTTAGTATAACAGATAATGTCTTGTCAGTATTATCTAGCAAGTGCCAGATTTCATCTTTGCTTGCTTAACTCATTAAGAAAGATGAAACTTGCAAGCTTTTTAAAAAATTTCAATCGTTGATCATGTTTTGTCCAATGAAAATCTAAAATTGAAAAAACCTATTTACAATGGATAAATATTATTTAATTTTTGTCAATAGGTTATTTAGTGTCTGCTTGATATTCATTTGATATACTGATCAGTGGCAGAGAGGCGCCTAAACCGTGTAAGATTTGGCACTACAAATTTGCCAAATATGACGAACTTATGGAATATTTTCTAACTTTGCCTTGGTTAGACGTTTGTTATAGATTTTACAACCCATCTGACTCCGCTAAGAGGGTTTCTGATGTCATTTTGACTCGTATGGAATCTTCGATCCCTTTTTTGAAGAAATGCCCTTCCAACGGTAAACCTCGGTTCGACCAAAAATAAAAAGAAGCTGTTGCTTCTAAATATCTTGCCCACCGATAATGGTATAAAAATCCTAACATCATAAATCATGTTTATTTTTACCCGGTACAGATGCAAAGAAATTATTGACGAAACCAAGAAGGCACACAATCAAAGGCATTTGACCGTGTTTGGCATGACAGATTGTTGATTAAGCAACGCTTTTATGGTATATCTGAAAAGTCTTGTTTATGGCTCTCATGTTTTCTTAGAGAGCGTTCTTTACTATTCAGAGGAGAGCTGTTCGCCTGATGGGAGACTCACCTTGATTTATTGGAACATCGAAGAACGGTTGGCGACTTGAGTCTAAGCTACAAGTATTTTTATAGAATATGTTCGATGGATGTAGCCCGCTTAATTTCTCCTAGAGCGGTGCATGTGAGGAATACATGTCGTGCTAATACTTCTCATCCGAATGAGGTTCAGTTTGTTATTTCTCGTACAACTCTTTTCAAGTAGTCTTTTATATGGAGAACCCCATCCCTTTAGAATGATTTGTCCAGGACTGTGTTTGCCACTGAGTACAATTTACAGCTATTCTAGACCAACGCGAATCGCTTTCTCGGCACACGCGACTCTCCTGTAGCGCATTAGGCATATTCCTGCAGCAGGCGTGCTATGTCCATAAAAAAGTTACCCTTACTGGATATTCCGTGATTATGTTTTTTTTACATATTTTTTTATTTTGTTATTAGGGCTAGTTTACTACCCGACTAAGGATTTGAGACGTGAAGCTGTATAACTCATTTAAAATGTCTCAAGGAATATTGAGATCATACCTGTGGGCGGAGCCTACTATGACTATTATTAAGATGGCAGAAATATGGGTGCAGATTTAAATTTGTAACGTGTTAAGCATAGGGAGTGTGACAGTGTTTTTCAAAAATATTATTAACAATTGGCAATATTTGCAAATGGGTCGATATAAATCCTGTTCCAAGTAATTTCACACTCGGTGAAAATCTTTTAGAATCAAATCTTTTCCTTGGGTGTGGAATAATCGATGACAAAACTGTCGCGCCCAACATAATCCACTATATATATCCACTTCCCAATTGTGAAGAGTAGTGTTTGAGATAAATGGCACATTCAACAGTAGATCATGGGAAATTTTATGTATGAAATGCTCTTCTAAAGCTTTTGAAGGTGAAAAGTGCAAACATATCCTCGAAACTCTTTTGTGTTTTTACCGGCAAGATTCTAACCTATAAATGTTTAAAATAGAAACTAGCTAAGTGTTTTAACCTGCACTGATATCAAATGTACCTGGAAAGTGAAACGTCTAGAGATGTTGGAAACATTCGAACCGGAAAAATTTTAACTGGTTTTAAATCAAATGCCAATTAACTTCGGAGGTTAATATTTATTAACTAAGTATTTATGACTTTGAATGAATACAAAATAACTGAGACAGTATTTTATCAAAATAAAATCGAAAAAATGTTATCTAATAAGTAATTTTTGTTTGACCAACGTACACAAATTACAAAAAAAAAAAAAATAACTGTGCAATAATAAATAATTTTACTTACCTGAAAGAATGTAATCTTCCTTTTTAAAATGTTTAAAATGAACTTT
Organism: Pachyrhynchus sulphureomaculatus; assembly: GCA_019049505.1. Classification (NCBI taxonomy): domain Eukaryota; kingdom Metazoa; phylum Arthropoda; class Insecta; order Coleoptera; family Curculionidae; genus Pachyrhynchus; species Pachyrhynchus sulphureomaculatus. Next base: position 22,077,528 of record CM032452.1, on the reverse strand, counting down.
AGCATTATTTCGGATTTTTCTTTCAATTCGGAGAACTTTTTTCCACACTTTCAGTCTGTCAACTTTTTCCACTTGCCCAAATGCATGAGTAATATTTATATAACCCTGATTCACTTTTGGAAATGCATGAAAAACTACATTTAAATCCTTTTGCAGTATGAAAGCCTTTGTTTTGATTTTTCACGGAAAGCAAAAATTTCATTTTTAAGAAAATTTCTAATATTAATTTACACAGATGCTTATGATAGATTTAAAAGTGCACCTCAACTTTAATTCCTGAAAAAGCCGCTACATGTCTTGTTGAATAGATAAGATCCCAATAGCCTACATCCACAACCTAAGGTGGCACAAATTGTCTGTGTATATTTTTTTGATTTTTCTAATGATTTTGGAATGAGGGTGATTGACACGCTAAGTTCTATAACTACTAACTAACGTATCTCAGGAGGTATACCATGTATCAGGCTCAAGGTGGGAGAAATTTTCTGTGTATACTTTTCCTTTTTTATCTCATATTTAACTTTTGCTTTATGAATGCCTTATATCCCTATCAAAGGTCAACGAAAATTCTTAACGAAATTTCCCAAATCAAAACCCTTCTGAATGTAAAATTTCAATCAAATAATAATCAAATACTAGTACTGATTGATTAGTGAACTTATTATATCTAGTCTTTATAAAATGAAAACTTATTGGCATAGATGTCGTTGCGGTCTTTGGCCACAAGTATGCATAGACCAGAGATTCCCCCCAGAGAGTCTTAAAGAAGTCATAAAATTAATTGAACTAGTGACAAAATACAAATAACAACATGTTTATAAAAATAATTAAAATAAAAAAAAAAACATTCAATTTTGCTGGCATGCCAGCAAATAAAAATTAATTGGCTTTATCTTGTGCCAAATTTAGTTGGTTTCGTGTTATTTTATATGAAATAATAGTTTCACTTTACTAAAAAATAAAAAAAACGTTATAAACTGCGTATTGTTAATACCTAATCGTTTAGTTATTAGTTCTAGAACACAACAAAGTAAGTAATTCGTAATAAATTATATCCAACTCTCGAATTAATGTTATCGGAGATATTTCTCTCTTACTAAAAAACCTTGGTTTTGTCACAAGAAAATTGTTTATTCTTTCAGTTATACTCTTAGAATTATTATTAGAACAACGTTTCTCAAATTCTGACTTTGTCCAAACATAACAGGCGAAATGGAAGACGTGAAAATGCACATCCTAGATAGACAAGAAATCTTCTATATTATGAAAGATATGCGTGTTACTTAATTTATTGTTAGATTTGTTTCTCCAATGTGAAAATATACAATTTAAAAAAATATCTTGAATGTAATTCTGTACGATCCCAGGAGTCGCTCATTTCAATATAGTAAATGATTTTCATAACACCCTATATATTTATATGTACATTTATACAGATATGTATACATACATATACATATATATATATATATATATATATATATATATATATACACATATATATATATATATATATATATATATATATATATATATATATATATATATATATATACATATATATATATATATATATATATATATATATATATATATATATATATATATATATATATATATATATATATATATATATATATATATATATATATATATATATATATATATATATATATATTAGTTTTCAGTACAGATTGGAAACAAACTTTGTTGAAAACTCATTTGGGGGTGTATTTTGTGAAGTCACTGATCGTTTTATACCTACGTAACAAAATTTTTAATTTTAAAAGCAATTAACGTTCGGAACACTAATTACGCAAGTTCAACTTGCACTTGACCGGTTATTTCTTTTGCGTTTTTTTCAAAATTGCTTTCTTCAACCTGGTGCATTTAACCGATTTTGTTAAAATTTACAACACATATTCTTTATTTTTTTTATTCTAAGATGAAGCATAGGATTTTTTTGATTGGGTGCCACGTTCATAAGTTATAAAAATTTTTTATTCAAAATTTCGACAAACATCAATGTTTTTTTTTTTCAAACAGCTGCCATTTCTACAAAAAAACTGTAAAAAATTTTTCCCTATGCTACATCTTAGCTATTACCTTTCTAAATAAGAAAAATATTATTTTTTATTTTTTCAGACGATGCCTGACAGAGAAAATAAGTACACCATCTGCAAGGATTTTCAAAAGAGGGTCCTACTTGATGGCTCATATCTCCATCATTTTTTAATTTTTTTTTATTCGTTAATATTTAAAATTATTCATAAAACTACAACGTATATGTGTAAAAGAAATTTTTTTTTATATATTTAATAGCTGCGTCAAAATTTTTTTTTATTTTATACCTATTTGTCCGAGCGCCAAGGTGATGTAACCCCTTTACTGAATGATTTTAAATCATGAAAAATTCTGCAAAGTCAAGTGATAGCTGAAAAAAAAGTTAGATAAATACTTTCGAATATGATTATCAAAAAAAAAAAACTTTATTAATAACCAAGAAATTAAAAAAAAAAAACAAAATAATTCTCATACACTTGAGTTGATAGAAATATGTTACCTTAATAGATTAAACAATAATTGTGTGTATTTTGAGAAATAAGTGAAAAAGCAAGATAAAGATAAAGCTTAGCAAACCTGCAAAAGTAAGTAGATATAAACACAAAAATACATGCGAAATGTAAACTTAATAATTTTCACTCAATAGTATAATGCATTGTCATTGGCTTACTACCAAATAAGGTTTAACTAACTAATTTATTTTAATCTTTGTGATTTAATTCTTAATCGAAATGCCACAGATCTAGATAAAATTTTATATAATATGGCAGATCAATCAGAAAGAAGAATATATATTGGCAACACTCTGTTTATACACACTCTGGTTATAAATGGAAGCTAGCGCCAGATATTTATTTATTTATTTTTTTATTTTATTAATTTACGAGCATGTCCATTTATACAGCTATAAGATTATAATTTATTAATATTATAAATAAATTTACAAAGGAAATTAAAACGACATTTAGGAATAAGTTAAAATATTAATGCAATATAACAACATAAATTGTATGAAAACATAACTAAAAATAATAATATTCAAATTATAAAACAAAGTAATTAAAAAAACTTAATAAAAATTTGTTATACCTTTTTAGTACAGGATTGCTTGAAAAATTAGCTAAATCTAGGTATAACTTGCTTGAAGCTAGAAATCTTAAACTTTATTAGCTGTAGTAAAATTTTGCATTTTCTTTAAATTTTTTAAGCAACAAGAAATCAAAAATGTATTTAAATTCTATCGAAGAAGCGTTTTTTTAACCTCCAACTACATTTGAATTAAAATAATTTTACTTAGTTATACTAAATATAATAAATTTTAATGTAAATATTGCATAATTCTATGTAAGAATAAATAAATAATACAAAATATTTTTGTTGCTTAAATTTTGTGGTGTTGAAGAAGTTAAGTAAGTAATCCTATGTGTAGGTATATATATATATATTTTTTTATAACTTAATAAATTAATAATAAATGAAATATGATATAATTGTTTCAAAAATTTCAATCTAAAAATGACTTTTTTGCATCTAAATAAAAAAAGAAAAATGGGAGATTTTTAGTAAAATGGCTATAATTTTAAAAGTTTTTATAATCCCACTCTAAAAATTTGGGCCCCTATATATATTTGACACCTAAGTTTATATGTATATGTATATATATATATATATATATATATATATATACATATATATATATATATATATATATATATATATATATATATATATATATATATATATATATATATATATATATACATATATATATATATATATATATATATATATATATATATATATATATATATATATATATATATATATATATATATGTATATATATATATATATATATATATATATATATATATATATATATATATATAACTTATATATATAAACTTAGGTGTCAAATATATATAGGGGCCTAAATTTTTAGAGTGGGATTATAAAAACTCTTAAAATTATAGCCATTTTACTAAAAATCTCCCATTTTTCTTTTTTTATTTAGATGCAAAAAAGTCATTTTTAGATTGAAATTTTTGAAACAATTATATCATATTTCATTTATTAATTTATTAAGTTATAAAAAATATATATACCTACACATAGGATTACTTACTTAACTTCTTCAACACCACAAAATTAAACAACAAAAATATTTTGTATTATTTATTTATTCTTACATAGAATTATGCAATATTTACATTAAAATTTATTATATTTAGTATAACTAAGTAAAATTATTTTAATTCAAATGTAGTTGGAGGTTAAAAAAACGCTTCTTCGGTAGAATTTAAATACATTTTTGATTTCTTGTTGCTTAAAAAATTTAAAGAAAATGCAAAATTTTACTACAGCTAATAAAGTTTAAGATTTCTAGCTTCAAGCAAGTTATACCTAGATTTAGCTAATTTTTCAAGCAATCCTGTACTAAAAAGGTATAACAAATTTTTATTAAGTTTTTTTAATTACTTTGTTTTATAATTTGAATATTATTATTTTTGTTATGTTTTCATACAATTTATGTTGTTATATTGCATTAATATTTTAACTTATTGCTAAATGTCGTTTTAATTTCCTTTGTAAATTTATTTATAATATTAATAAATTATAATCTTATAGCTGTATAAATGGACATGCTCGTAAATTAATAAAATAAAAAAATAAATAAATAAATATCTGGCGCTAGCTTCCATTTATAACCAGAGTGTGTATAAACAGAGTGTTGCCAATATATATTCTTCTTTCTGATTGATCTGCCATATTATATAAAATTTTATCTAGATCTGTGGCATTTCGATTAAGAATTAAATCACAAAGATTAAAATAAATTAGTTAGTTAAACCCTATTTGGTAGTAAGCCAATGACAATGCATTATACTATTGAGTGAAAATTATTAAGTTTACATTTCGCATGTATTTTTGTGTTTATATCTACTTACTTTTGCAGGTTTGCTAAGCTTTATCTTTATCTTGCTTTTTCACTTATTTCTCAAAATACACACAATTATTGTTTAATCTATTAAGTTAACATATTTCTATCAACTCAAGTGTATGAGAATTATTTTGTTTTTTTTTTTAATTTCTTGGTTATTAATAAAGTTTTTTTTTTGATAATCATATTCGAAAGTATTTATCTAACTTTTTTTTCAGCTATCACTTGACTTGGCAGAATTTTTCATGATTTAAAATCATTCAGTAAAGGGGTTACATCACCTTGGCGCTCGGACAAATAGGTATAAAATAAAAAAAAATTTTGACGCAGCTATTAAATATATAAAATAATTTTTCTTTTACACATATACGTAGTAGTTTTATGAATAATTTTAAATATTAACGAATAAAAAAAATTGAAAAATGATGAAGATATGAGCCATCAAGTAGGACCCTCTTTTGAAAATCCTTGCAGATGGTGTACTTATTTTCTCTGTCAGGCATCGTCTGAAAAATAAAAAATAATATTTTTCTTATTTAGAAAGGCAATAGCTAAGATGTAGCATAGGGAAAAATTTTTTACAGTTTTTTTGTAGAAATGGCAGCTGTTTGAAAAAAAAACATTGATGTTTGTCGAAATCTTGAATAAAAAAATTTTATAACTTATGAACGTGGCACCCAATCAAAAAAATCCTATGCTACATCTTAGAATAAAAAAAATAAAGAATATGTGTTGTAAATTTTAACAAAATCGGTTAAATGCACCAGGTTGAAGAAAGTAATTTTGAAAAAAACGCAAAAGAAATAACCGGTCAAGTGCAAGTTGAACTTGCGTAATTAGTGTTCCGAACGTTAATTGCTTTTAAAATTAAAAATTTTGTTACGTAGGTATAAAACGATCAGTGACTTCACAAAATACACCCCCAAATCAGTTTTCAACAAAGTTTGTTTCCAATCTGTACTGAAAACTGATGATCTTGAAATTTTGTTTTTTTTTTATATATCAGATAAATTATTAAAGGTAATGCACTCGTGATAATTTTTGTTCAATCTACACCCCGTAGAGAATATTTCAGAATTTTTTAAAATTTTTTGATCAGTACTTTTCGAGATAAGGGGCGGGACAGCGATTTTTCGAGATTTTTTAAAAATATTACAAAGAAAGGTGTGCGCAAGTGTTACATTATGTGTATATTTCTTACTCGTGTTTTCAGCTTTCATTTGACACCACACTCGATGATCTAGTAAAATTTTTTTTTTTCACTTCCGATTTTACCCCCCAAAACTAACCCCTTAAGTCAAAACTTAACTTTCAAAACCGCACGGCTCTGATGAAGCCATTAATTCTTATAGTAGTACCAAATTTCAACTTTCTATGACAAATAGTTTGGGAGAAAATCGAGTGTGACAGGCGGACAGACGGACAGAGAGATGGACAGACACCGAAGTGATCTTATAAGTATTCCGTACGGAACACTAAAAATAGTTTAGCGTCAGCGTCTTAAAACCAAATATTTTTTTAAATTACCTTTAATCTGCGATTCCTGGACCGTACATGAGGTCTTTCATTGTTGCCGCGATGTCTTCCGACTTCTTTTGAGGAGATCTTTTCAATTTTCTAGCCTCTTTAGTCTCCTGTTGGGCTCTCATGTGGGCTATAGATATTCGTTGAGAATCCAAGTTCTTGGTAAATCGCAGCGCGCTTGGGCCAAGTACATGATTTAATAATTGCATCATTTGTAATTCACTAGTATCCTCCTCCTCCTCAGACCCATCACTCTAGCAAGAGTTTAGTGATGTTATGTTTCGATTGTAAGGATTGTGCCTCTCCATGAGTCACGGTTTTGAGCGGCATGAATGGCTTCGTGCATGGAATGTCCTATGAGCGGCCTCACCTGGTCTGCCCATCGATTAGGAGATCTACCTCTTGGGCGCTTCCCGTTGATTTTTCCCCTCCACCATAAGTTTTTCTAGATCGTTTCTTCTAGAGATATGCCCAAAGTATCGTAAGTACCATTGGTTTATTTTGGTGGATAGGCGATTCATTATTCTTAGTTGGTTTAGAATGGAGACATTTGTTCGGTGCTGTGTCCAGGGTATCCTCAACATTCTTCTGTACACCCATGTTTCGAAGGCGTCAATTTTTCTTCGTGCCACAACATTTATCGTCCAAGTTTCTGAGGTCATTAATAAGTTTTAATTTGTTATTTTGAGATATTGCTGAGTCCTTCCAAATCTTGGTCAGTCTGGTTACTGCATTATGAGCTATGTTTAGTCTTCGTTTTATTTCTTTATCGCAACCACCTTTGTTTCTAATTAATGATCCGAGATATACAAATTCCTCAATTACTTCAAATCCCGTTATTTCCCTGATGTTCATTGGGGTTCGATCTATGACCATAATTTTAGTTTTATTCCTGTTAAGTAGTAAGCCGTATTCCTCGCTTACTGTATTTAATCTATTCATTATATATTCCAATTCGATGTCGCTAGATGCTATAATGAGCGTATCATCAGCATATCTCAAGTTATTCGCTTTCCGGCTTCCCACTAGTATATCCATTATTAAATATACCAGCTGCAATATAAGATGCAATCTCAACAATTTTTATGCTACTGTAATGCACTTTTGGAGCCATAAACCAAATGACAGCGTATAGACTTCGTTGTTATTCTGAGGGTATCCTTTTAAACAACGTTCTAACAAATCGGTATCAGTTAATCTATCGTATACCGGTTCAATTACTTTTTGGACAACTACAGAAATAGAATTTTTATGCTTATAAGAATCCAAAGGGCCAGAGGCCTTCGCTTTCTGATACGAACACCAGGTATCTTCGCCGGACGGGCACTTGTCAAGCTGTGTCTTTTCATCAGTGGATATTTTATGGCACTAAGTTGCCTATATCGTATTTTTCATTGTTTCAACTGTTGCATATACTCCTTCTAATTACAAGACCATAGTAAACAGTTAACTCAACAATAAACTTGGCTGTCAACTTCCCTCTGCCACCTATACCAGGATTATCTTTTTTTACTTTGCGTAATTGCGTACCCATCTGATTTCGCACGTGACCTATACATTCCTTTTTTTAGCAAGTAAATTTTCATATGGATTTGCAAGTCTTACTGTTTCCATTGCCTACGTAATTACCATATCGTTTCGGGCCCACTCTCTGCCTCGCTTACTTTTAATTGCTATAACTTCGGAAATAATTTGAATTTTGAAATGGTTAAACGTTTAAAATATTCTTAAAAGTATAGATAATTTATTAGCCGAAAAAAAAATTAGATTTTTTGAAAATCTCGAGGTTTTTATAAATCCTAAAAGGATTTATAAAAATTGCAGCAGAAAAATTAAGGAATCGAAAGTTATATATCTTAATTAAGAATGATTTTTACATCAGCACTTTGTACCTGGACATAATTTATACATTATTTTCCATACCATGCTTTACAACAAAATCTATCTGTTTTGTACCATGTAAAACTTGTTACATTGTATTTTTTTTTATTTTATTAATTTAGTAGTTAAAAAAAATAAAAAAAAGATTTCCTAATACAAGCAGTATATTGAATTTGAGAAATCAACATGGAATTTTACCCACGAAAAATGGATTAAAATCAAAAATATACTCTACCGCAGAAGCATTTCTTGCATATATTGCATAACTCTATGTAAAAATAAATTAATTACAAAATATTTTAATAATTTTCTTGTTTTCAAGAAATTAAGTAAGTAAACCTATGTGTAGGTATATATATTAATTTTTTATAACTTAATAAAGTAATAAATGAAATATGATGTAATTTTTTCAAAAATTTCAGATTAAGAATGCATTTAAATAAAAAAAGGAAAATGGGAGATTTTTAGTAAAATAGCTAATATTTTAAGAGCTTTTTTGAACCCACTCTAAAAATTTAGGATCCCATAGATTTTTGAACGGAGAATCCATTTTCCGTAGTTAAAAAAAAAACTAAGAAAACATATATATATATATATATATATATATATATATATATATATATATATATATTATGTATATATATATATATATATATGTATATATATATATATATATATATATATATATATATATATATATATATATATATATATATATATATATATATATATATGTATGTATATATATATGTATATATATATATATATATATATATATATATATATATATATACATATATATATATATATATATATATATATATATATATATATATATATATATATATATATATATACATATATATATATATATATATATATATATATATATATATATATATATATATATATATATATATATATATATATATGTATATATATATGTATATATATGTGTATATATATATATATATATATATATATATATATATATATATATATATATATATATATATATATATATATATATATATATATATATATATATATATATATATATATATATATATATATATATATATATATATATATACATATATATATATATATATATATATATATATATATATATATATATATATATATATATATATATATATATACATGTAGTTGTGTGAAATTGCAACTAAGCCACTCTCTGAAAAAAAACTAAGAGAATATTCTCATAAAGTTTGGAGAATTTTTTTTTTACATGTACGTTTGAAATAGACGACCACATATGGTTGAAATGTGGGTTTTTTTTCTAAACAAACATGTTAAATTCGGAAGAATGATAAAAAGTGCTTCATTCAAAGTACGCTGCATCGCTTGTTATACATTTTTCCCATTTTTCGGACAATTTGTGAATACCACGCTAGTAAAAATCTTCCCCTTTTGCTGCGAACCTTTCATCGAACCATTTTTTCATATCTTCGTACGAACCAAAGCGCTGCTCAGCAAGTGCGTGACCCATCGATGCAAACAAGTGGTAATCGGAAGGTACCAAGTCTGGTGAGTAAGCGGCATCGGGTAGAACTTCCCAGGTGAGTGCTTCCAACGTGTGGCGAACTGGTTTTGCTGTATGTGATAGAGCATTGTCATGAAGAAAAGTGACTTTGTGTTGCCTCTTGTGGTATTCTGGCCTTTTTTCAAGCAGCGAAGGGTTCAAATCGGTCAATTGTTGTCGGTAACGTTTAGTATTAACCGTTTCCCCCCAGGTTTTAATAGCTCATAATAGACCACGCCCCTCTGGTCCCACCAAACACAGAGCATCGTCTTTCTGCCAAAGCGATTCGGTCTTGTGGTCGAGGTGGATGGTGCGTCTGGGTCTACCCATGATTTTTTACGCTTGGGATTCTCAAAATAAATCCACTTTTCATCCCCTGGGACTATACGATTCAAAAACGACTTCCTTTTGTACTGAGCGAGCAAAATGTCACACTTTTCCATTTGCCTGTCGTTCAACTCAAGTGGTACCCATCTACCGGTCTTCTGAATCTTTTCCATCTCTCGTAGCCGATTGAAAACAGCTTGTTGACTAACTCCCAATTGCTCGGCGAGTTGTTTTTGTGTTTGCGAATCATCTTCGTCCAACAATGCTTGCAATTTTCGTATTTTTTTGGCGGTTTTCCACTTTCCTTGTCTGCAACATCGAAGTGACCACTTTTGAAACGTCGAAACTATCGTTCACACGTATCTTGCGATGGAACATGTTCACCATAAACTTCTCGAAGTAATCGGTATGATTCAACAGCAGTTTTCTTCAAATTAAAACAAAAAATTAATGCTGTCCGCGAATGCTCTTTGTTCGGTATAAATTTCGACATATGGAACACAACAACACAACACTATGCACACACTTTTCCAATTTATCACTCGTGCGCGTCTGACACTTGTTGATGACACAACAAAATCGCGCAGTGTCAAATCTTTATAGCACAAATTGCATTGGTGCACCATCTGTTGTCTGAAATCCGCATTTCACACTTGTACACCTGGTATATACGTATGTATCTATATCTATATATATATATATATATATATATATATATATATATATATATATATATATATATATATATATATATAGGTGTTATTCTAACCACTATCCTAAGTAGTGTGTGAAATTGCAGCAACCGGGATACTTTTCCCCATTCCTACACTCCTCTTTCCCTTTATCTTCCCCTGCATAATGAGTCTCAGCATCGGATATTTCTCCCCCTCGTCACGTGCCCAAAATATTCGAGCTTTTTTTTACTGGGTTTAAAATTTCACACTCCTTTCCGATTCTATGTAATACCACATTTCATACGCTTCAAGCCTTTTCATCTCTGCTTGTTTCAAAATTCACGATTCTGTACCATATAATAAAATGGAAAAGACGTAACACTGTAAAAGCCTGATTCTAGATTCTAACCTCAAGTCACGATTGCACAGAATTTCTTTCATTTTAGTTAGAGCACTTCTGGATATTTCAATTTGACTTTTTATTTCCTTGGTTTGATAGTTTATTTTACTCAACCATGCACCCAGATATTTACAGTTAGAAACCCTTTCAATGAATGTTTGAGATATTTGGATTAACCCTGACATTTATTTTGGAGATAACCATAAATTTTGTTTTTCCAATATTCATTTTGACTCCGTATTCTGTACATTAATTATTCATTCGTCATTTCTACCAGATGTTGTAGGTCATTGATATTATCAGCAATTATTACAGTGTCACCTGCATATCTTATATTGTTAATTATTTGTCCCTTTATGATAACACTTGCTTATTTTTCACTAAAGGCTTTTTCAAAAATAGCTCTGCTGTAGAGGTACTGTCGTACTTCTCTAAGATTTGTATTTCATCGGCAGCCGCACCTTCGACTTTTTAGCTGACTGCGTGCAATGTAGGTTGGCGATTATTCTTATATCCCGATAATCGATGTGTTTTAATTTAAAGAGCTTAAATAATTTTTCATGTCTTACTTTATTAAACCATTACAAAAACCAAATTGTGTTTCGCTCATGTCTTCGTCTATCGCTCAGTGAATTCGACTATGAAGGACCTTTAGAAAAAGTATGGTTCATTAGTACTATGGTTCCGTACTCGTGACAAGTTCTTACTTTGTTTTTGGAAAAGTTACGAAGGTTCAAGAGAGCCATTGCTTTGGAATAGTGCCATATTTATAAATGAGATTAAATAAATATACCAAGATATCAATTTCATCACCATTAATTAGTTTCAGGAGTTCTTTTGGATCGTTTTCGTTTCCTGTCGCTTTACAACTTTTTGCATTCTTTATAGTGTAAGTAACTTCTTTTAGAATATCCGGTCCAGTTTCTCCACTAGTTTCATTTAAATCCATTCTTTCGTCTTGAAATACTTCCCGAATATACTCTGTGCAAGTTAATTTTTGTTTAATATCTGTTATCAAATTTCCATTCATGTCTTTTCGATTTATAAGTGGTTCTTATTCTTAATGCCTATCATATCCTTTATTTTTTATGCATATTTCCTCCGACAAACCTCTATTTCGTTACATTCCTCAGACAATTATCTCTTCTCATTTGCTATACCATAGGTATATAATGACTGGGTCCCTCTCCTTGTAATGTTTAGTTTCTTTTTATAATTGCTATGTAGTTACAGTTTTTCTATAATTTATAATAATCCTCTAGAGTTATCATCAAACAAAATTAAGTATTATGACGAATTGTTGCAAACTCATATATAAACAAATCTGGTAAAAAATAGATAAAAGAGTTATAATGAAAATATTACTTTTACGAAGAAATAATGCTGCAGAGACATGGTTGTAATAATATTTTTAAAAAATTACTATGTTTGTCATGGATGGCTATCAATCGAAAAATACAACCAAAAGAATTTAATAATAACAGGCCATGATTCATTTCAAATGTCATATGGCTAGCCTTTCCACTTTAATTAACTCCTCAGGCTTATTTATACAAGACTGAGTAAAAAGAAACTTAAAAACTCAACAGAGTTCATCACAATTGATTATGGAATTCTGTTTTCCGAAATATAAGCACAAAAAAATAATGTTAATATTGTTTACAATGCATTTAATAAAATTATAAATAATCAAATTAACGTTTATTTTATTTTTTTATGTAACTGGTAAATAATGAAAAACGAACACAATGTTCAGATTCCTGGACGTCAATAACTCTAAAAACCTGTATAACAAAACATATATAGAGGAAGCCCTCTAACATGGTTCCTCATACATTTAACCTCTCGAGCGTTTGATTTTACAAAATTATACCTAAAATTTTTTAATGACACAGGACCACAAAAAAAGTTTTGTAGTTGAAAGGTGAGATACCGTACCATATGTTTTTTCGCGTGCTTAAAACGAGTCCGTGGTCAGATTTGACTTATCGACCAAGGATCTCGACATAACCTCAAAAACACCTCGAAAATGACCAAAAATACTTTTATAAATAAATTAAAAATGTAAACGAGCAAATAAGCATATTTACTATCATTCTAAACCTAATATAAACTAATGCAAGAACTATACACCAAAAACCAAGGAACTCTAAACCTTATCAAGACGCTTAACTTAACATAGCCTAATGTAAGCAACTAACACCAAAAGCTTTATACCAAGAACTCTAAACCAAACATAGCCTAATACCAGCAACTTACACCAAGAACTTTACACAAAGAACTCTAAACCTAACATAAGCTAATGCAATAATCTTACAGTAAGAACTTTACACCAAGAACTCTAAATCTAACATAACCTAATAGAAGAAATTTACATCAAGAATGTTAAACTATAACCATAATATAACCTAATGCAAAAAAAAAACGAGCAGACCACCATATCTATAAGTATTTTGGGTGATTGAAAGCCAATATGTAAACAGAATTGACTTATTACGTCAGGATCGTGAAATTTTTTTTTTTATGAGTCTAGCACACGTGCTACAGCGATTCACGTTGTTCTTGAATCGCTGTAGATTGTACTCGGTGGGAAACACAGTCCTGGGCAAATTATTCCAAAGGGATGATGTTCTCCATATAAAAGACTGCTTGAAAAGCATTGTACGAGGAGTAACAAGCTGAACCTCATACGGATGTGAAGAATTAGCGCGACGTGTACTTCTAACATGCACCGCTCTGGGAGGAATTAAGCGGGCCACATCCTTCCAACACTTTTCATGAAAGTACTTGTAGAATAGGCTCAAGTCGCCAACCGTTCTTCGATGTTCCAGCGAATCAAGGCCGACGGTCATTTCCGGGTCTCCAATCAGACGAACAGCTCTTCTTTGAATAGAATCCAACAAATGCAGTGTATGTTTGGGAGCGGAGCTCCAAACATGGGAGCAGTATTCCATAGTTGGTCGAATTTCAGCTTTGTAAAGAACTAACAGTGTTTGTGGAGCGTAAAGCTTTCTGGTTCGAAATAATATTCCCAACTTTTAAGAAGCTCTCCTTACTATGCCTGCAACATGTTCATGCCAGGACATATTTGCTCCCAAATTAACGCCCGAGAAATTGAGTGACGATGTTAGAGGAATGGACTGCCCCGACATAACTAACACATGGGCTGAAAAGTCCCGGGCCTAACACATAGATGGCGCTAGTTTTATTGCAGTCACCTTTTTTTCAGTTAATACTAACCTTCAAAAGACAGCTGTTAAAATTTCATGATATTCTGTTCATTAGTTTGTGAGTTATTGTGCTAAGAGTGACGCTACTTTTGTTATTTTCAAAACAATGGATTAAAAACAATTTCGTGTTTTAATTTTACACTGCTTCTTGATGGGAAAAAATACCGTTCAAGCGAAGCAATGGCTTGAAAAGTGTTATGGGGACTCCGCTCCATCAGAAACAACAATAAAACGTTGGTTTGCTGACTTCAAACGTGGTCGTAGAGACACCGATGATGCAGAACGCAGTGGACGTCCAAATGAGGCGGTAACACCAGAAAACATAAAAAAAATCCATAAAATCGTTTTGAATGATCGAAAAGTGAAGTTGCGTGAGTTAGCTGACATCGTAAAGATATCAAAAGAACGTGTT
>CM032452.1:22045030-22057530 GCA_019049505.1 Pachyrhynchus sulphureomaculatus | reverse complement strand
AATCAGTGTAAATCACATCGGTCTGCTCACCCCCATCAAGTGATTCGGCAAGGTCTTGCGTAAGACAAAATAAATTTGAAACCGTCGAACGGCCTTTCACGAAACCGTGCTGTTGCAGTGATATCTGCGTGCCAATTGAATTATATAAATAATCATGTAATATGATTTCGAAGACTTTTGAAAAGTTATTAATAATGCTTATCGGTCTATAGTTTGTTACACAACTCTTGTCAACTTTTTTGAAAACAGGCGTAATACGCGACGTTTTCCATATGTCTGGAAACCTAGATGTGCCAAGTGATAAATTGAATAATACTGTAAGAGGATGAGCAAAAGCAGAGGCGCAGTTTTAACAAGAAGGCAGGAATTTTATCTGGACCAACAGTAGCTGTAGGTTTTCACTTTTTTAATACTTTAAAAACAAGTTGTTCCGTTATTTTCTCCATGTTAATAGGATTCTGTGATGGGAATAAATTGTTCTCCACGTTTCTTTGTTTCTGACAAGACATTACATAAGAGTCTTCAAAAAAGAATGCAAAACTTTGGGCTATATGTCTAGGATTATTAAGGATGTTGTTATTATAAGACATAGTGGTTGGTATAACATGAGAGTTCTTGTCATTAATATAGCGCCAGAATTTTTTAGGATCATTTTTTATGTTGTTTTCAATATTTAAAGAGTATGTTTTGTAGGAAGTTTTTGTGTCATTTTTAATGATTCGCCGCAGATTTTTAAACTTTTCTAGTTCGAATAAATTTCCCGTTCTTTTAAATTTTTTCCAAGGGCTGTATTTAGTTCTGATATTTTCTATAATTTCACTGGTAAACTAAGGCGGATAATATTTATTTGTCTTTTGTGTCTTAGGAACGTGTATATCTAAAGTAGTGTAAATTGTTTGATAAAATCTTTCGCAGGCTTTATTTACATCTGTAAATTAAGACAGAAAGTCCCAGTTAATATATGGAAAGTTAACATATAGGTTTACTAAATTCCCTCTTTTGAAATTATAATAGTTTGAATAATTTTTTTGCTTATGTTCCTTGGATTCACACTGTACTTTTAAAAAAATATCTAAAGCAGGATATATATATATATATATATATATATATATATATATATATATATATATATATATATATACATATACATATATATATATATATATATATATATATATATATATATATATATATATATATATATATATGTATATATATATTTATATATATATATATATATATATATATATATATATATATATATATATATATATATATATACGAGGCATGTTTTTTAAGTAAGTACCGTTTTGCGATTCCGCCGCCGCAGCGATACGGTCGGCGTTCCGCGCATGCGCACTGGTAACCTACATCTCATGTCTACGCACTGACGCCATTACAGTCTGATTCTTCATTGTATACGTTGTTTACTGAGTGTTTAAGATGCCTCCGACAATCGTGAGTCCCGCCGATTGTGAAGTACGGGCTGTTATACGATTTCTTAGTGCTAAAGGCGTAAAACCGATCGATATTCATCGTGAGATCTGTGAAGTTTACGGACAAAACATTATGAGTGATGGAATGGTAAGGAAATGGGTGAGAGCATTTAAAGATGGCCGCACAAATGTGCATGATGAAGAACGGAGTGGGCGGCCTTCGGTCGTTAATGAAGATTTGGTGCAGAAAGTGGACGAAAAGGTGAGAGAAAACAGACGCTTTACAATTTCATCATTGTGCGACTGCTTTCCTCAATATTCTCGTAGTGTTTTGTATCGCATTGTGACCGAGAACTTGAATTACCGGAAATTGTGTTCACGTTGGGTTCCAAAAATGTTGACGGATTTGCACAAAACCCAACGTTTAGGCAGTGCATTGACTTTCCTTGAGCGGTACCACAATGAAGGTGAACATTTTTTAGACCAAATTGTTACTGGTGACGAAACATGGGTGGCCTACGTCACACCAGAATCGAAACAACAATCCATGGAATGGCGACATTCATCATCACCCAAAAAAGTGAAGTTTAAGCAAACAATTTCTGCCCGCAAAATCATGTGCACAGTTTTTTGGGACAGAAAAGGAGTATTGCTAGTGGAGTTTCTGCCTCGTAATGAGACAATCAATGCAGCGTCTTATTGTGAGACATTGAACAATCTGCGTCGTGCAATCCAGAACAAAAGACGTGGCAAGTTGAGTAAGGGTATCGTTTTGCTGCATGACAATGCCCGTCCACATGTGGCTAATCGGACCAAAGATCTCATCAAATCTTTTAAATGGGAAACTCTAGATCATCCTCCATACAGCCCTGATCTGGCGCCCAGCGACTACCATTTGTTCCTGCACTTGAAGAAGCACCTGGGTGGTCAGCGTCTTCAAGACGATAACGAAGTCAAAACATTTGTGATACAGTGGTTAACAAGTCAGGCGGCAGAATTTTATGAGGAGGGTATTCAAAAACTGGTGCCACGTTATGACAAGTGCCTCAATATTCACGGAAATTATGTAGAAAAGTAGATTAAGGTACAGGCTTTCATGTAAAAATAAAATTATAGCGATATCTTTGCACGTCTTTTTTTTTAATTCCAAAACGGTACTTACTTAAAAAACATGCCTCGTATATATATATATATATATATATATATATATATATATATATATATATATATATATATATATTATTTATTTATTTATTTATTTATTTATTTATTCTGGCTGGCTTTATGAATTTATCATATTTATTTCTAAATATACTTATTTTGGAATAAAAATGTTATTTGAATGAATTAATTTGTTTTGTTTACTAAGTACATACTAAATTTCGGAGACCTTTATTAGTGAATATTCTGGAAAATAATATGTGATTTTCATTTGATTAACAGTTGGAAAAGCCTAATTTTGTTGAGTAATTAATTTTAAATAAATAAACATTGCATATTACATATTTCAAAATTTACTTGGTAGTAGCTAGATGTTTTGTTAGTTTGGTTGTTAAAATGAATGTAATAGTTTAGTTCAAGTGGGCTAAGATTCCCATCTAACGGGGTTAACTTCATGTTAAGACTAGTTTGACGGACAGGAGTGGGATTCCCATTTTAGTAGAATGGCATGAATGATTTGGGATAATTTTGAAGATAAGTAGTTTTATTGTCTTAAGTTTTTTTAATAAATCAGTTTAGAAATACCATACTTAATAGATTTTTGACTTTGGTTTTTATTTAAGTAATAATAACCTTCGACTTGTATAGATGTGACAAAGAAGTGGTGTCGTGGCCGAACTCATCAATTTAGTTGACCTGGGATAGTTAAATTAGTTTTTTTGTATTTTATAATGAATCTAGTAGTTAGTGATTTTAATTGTAATGCACATGGTTTGTGATTTTTGGTAGCGATTTGGACTTCCGGAGTGGGAAATATACAAGACGAAAATGTTTTAATCTTTTCCCCTTTCTTTGGCATAGAAATTGGAGAATAGTTTAATTTTTCAGTAAAAGTTAGGCAAATATGTCGATTTAGAAAAAAATTAAACGTTTACGTTTTGGTACTAGTGGTTGTAAACAAAATCAGTTAAAATTTCACTTGATTTTTACTTTCGTCGCAAAATTAGTGTATTGTACTCCTGAAAAAATTATACTCCAAGATTTCTGTTTTTCTTCACGTTTTAGGCTTGATATTTTCCGTTTTCCATCGATATGTCAGTCTGTCGGAGTGAGGGTATGATAACTCTCAAACGAAATGAGATATCAATGTCAAACTTTGTTCATAGATAATATCTAACGAGGGGATGAAGCTAGTAGTTTTTGAACGATATCGCTTCAGGTAAAGGGGGTGAAAGGGATGGGATCGATAAATTTTAATTGATTTTAATACTAATATACTTAGATATTTATATAAAACATACAAGAGGCATGAGCGAAGCCAGAGTGGGACAGAAGAGGGCATTCACCCCTCTGAATCGTTGAGAGCTTAAAAAATTACAATAATACAATAACAAAAAACATTAAAGGATTTTTGAGTTTTGGCAAACTGCTCCCCTTCCCCGTTCAGAGACTGCTTACACCCACGGCAAGAGGTGAAGTGGTGTGACAGAAGATGAAAGCGGTTGCGTCGTATATTTCAGGGATTTTGAATTCGAGGAATTCAAAAATTAGGTTATTTTTCCATTGTCTTCAGTTTTAACACAGAAAGAGGCTAAAAGGAGCGGGAGTCTTATGATATTTTATAATTTTAATAGCATTTTGAGATATTAACATCTGTTTTGCTTGATATAGTGGAAATCTTTTAAAGATATTATTTATATTAACAGGTTAAAGGGGTTGCTTCCTACATATGGTGTTACAGATTCTTTTTTTTCACGTTATAGCGTTTTACGCCTTGCGATTCCCAATCTCCATTGCCCTCTATCATTCCAATCCCCTTCATTCAGCTGTCTCTCACTCATGGATTTCTTGATTCCTTGACTCCAGTTCTTCCTCGGTCTTCCCCTCTTTCTTCTTCCATGTGGTGTCCACACCAGCAATTTCCTTGGCAGTCTTTCCTCTTTCATCCTCTGAACATGCCATACCACCTTGACTGGCTGGCTGAAATAGTCATTTGTCCTATGTTCCAGTTTCGATATCCTCGCCGATCTCCTTATAGCATCCATTTCTGTGGCTAGTATTTTCTTTTTATCGGTCTGTGTCATTGTCCATATTTCACTGCCGTAAGTTAGTACACTCTTTATCATGGATCTATATATTCTCATCTTGCTTTTCTTTCTGATGCGTTTTGACCACAATATTCCATTCAGAGCGCCTACGATTTTCCGGCTTTGTGTAATTCGGTTTTGAATTTCTGTTGTATCTTTATCCTCTCTCGTAAATGTTACTCCCAAGTATTTGTATTGGTCTACTTCTTCTATGTTAAATCTCCTGATTTCACACCAACGCTCATGTATTTTGTTTTGGTCACATTCATCCCTAGACCCCATAGTCTGAATGCCTCCACCAGTTTCCTTGCCATATATTCTACGTCTTCCTTAGATTGCCCGATTACTACTTGGTCGTCCCCAAATGGCAACGTAAACAGTGTTGTATTGTTGTTGATTTCATATCCCATCGTTTCGCATTTCCTCTTCCGTACTTTCAATGCGTGTTCTACTTATATTTTAAAAAGGGTCGGTGATATACAACAGTCCTCTCGTAATCCCTTATCTATTGCAAATCCTTGTGAAAGTTTCTTGTCTATTTTTACTCTTGATATACAGTTGTCGTGTAGGTTTTGAATTGCTTTTATGAGTGTATAGTTGATTTGTGTGTCTGTTAATGCTTGGTATAGTTTTGTTACCGTTACTGTATCACATGTCTTTGATATTAGATCTCTAACAACTGGCTCATAGAGTCGACTGAACGTGCTGGTTACCGATAAGCCTCTATAGTTGTTACACTTTGTTCGTTCCTCTTTTTTAAACAGTGGTGTTATGTAAACTAACTCCATTCGTCCGAAACCCTCTGTCCATTAACACACATTTTTTTTTTATGAGTCTAGCACACGTGCTACAGGGAAGTCCCTAAAGCGCTACAGGAGCGACACGTGTGCGGAAAAAGCGATTCACGTTGTTCTTAAATCGTTGTAAATTGTACTCGGTGGGAAACACAGTCCTGGGCAAATTATTCCAAAGCGATGATGTTCTCCATATAAATGACTGCTTGAAACGTGTTGTACGAGGAGTAACAAGCTGAACCTCATACGGGTGTGAAGTATTAGCGTGACGTGTACTTCTAACATGCACCGCTCTGGCAGGAATTAAACGGGCCACATACTTCGAACACTTTCCATGAAAATACTTGTAGAATAGGCTCAAGTCGCCAACCGTTCTTCGATGTTCCAGCGAATCAAGGAGACCTGTCAGTTCCGGGTCTCCAATCAGACGAACAGCTCTTCTTTGAATAGAATCCAACAAATGCAGTGTATGTTTGGGAGTAGAGCCCCAAACATGGGAACAGTATTCCATAGTTGGTCGAATTTGAGCTTTGTAAAGAATTAACAGTTGTTGTGAAGTGTAAATCTTTCTGGTTCGAAATAATATTCCCAACTTCGGAGAAGCTCTCCTTGCTATGCTTGCAACATGTTCATGCCAGGACATATTTGCTCCCAAATTTACGCCCAACAAGTTGAGTGACGATGTTAGAGGAATGGAGTGCCCCGACATAACTATGTCGGGTTCAACAACGTTAACTTTTTTAGAAAAAACTGCCGCCTGTGTTTTTGTAGCGTTAAATTCCATTTGGTTACTGTCACCCCAAGATAGAATTTCTTCCAGGTCTTTGTTAACTTGAATGACTTCCTGCTGTCTGCGGATATTCGTCTGAGTAGCCGATGTCCGAGCGTTCAAAGTGAATGAAGAGATAAGTGTACTGTCATCTGCAAAGCTGTAGATTGGAGAGTAGGAGACAATATGGAGCCTTGGGGTACACCGGCGTTGATAGTGAAGGTGTTAGAAAGAAATCCGTCGACTGCCACTCGCAAAGAACGCTCTCTGAGGAAACATGAGAGCCACAAACAGAACTTTTCAAACATACCATAAGAACGTAGCTTAGCCAACAGCCCATCGTGCCAAACACGGTCGAATGCCTTGGATATATCAAGAGCAACCGCTCGAGATTCTCCAAAGTGTTAAATTGCGTTGTGCCAAACTTGTGTTACATAAGTCAGGAGATCTCCTGTTGATCTATTTTTACGAAAGCCATATTGGTGATCGCTAATAATGTTGAATCCTGCAAGATATTTTAGAAGATGCTGATTGATAGTCTTTTTCATGACTTTCGATATTATTGAAAGCAGTGCGATTGGTCGGTAGTTATTTGGCAAGGTCTTCTTGCCTTTTTTAGGTATTGGCTGAACTGTGGCACATTTCCAGCAGGAAGGAAATATTCCCTTTCTGTAAGATAGGTTGAAAAGTCTACAGAAAACTGGTGTTAGTTCCCTCGCACAGTTTTTGAGAACTATGGTAGGTATTCCGTCAGCGCCAGAAGCCTTTTTGGTGTCTAGCTTCATCAAAATACGTTTTATGATACGCTGCCTGAAGACAATATCGGGCATCCTGGACTGCACTATGGGGATATTAGGTGGTATTTTTCCTTGGAAATCGACAGTAGAATGTGAAGCAAAGAGTTCAGCCAACAAGTTCGCTTTCTCAACAGGTGTCGTTGCAATAGAATTATCTGGCCGTGTGAGTGGTGGTATGGTGGATTTGGTGAAATTTTGACTAACTGCCTTAGCGACCGACCAAAAGGACCTTGAATTGCCGGGACAGGCGAGAAGTTTGTTTCTAATCCGTTGATTGTGTACCTCTTTGGTTTCGTCGATAATATCTTTGCATCTGTTCCTGGCACGAACAAATGTGTTACGATTTATGGTGTTAGGATTTTCACGCCAATGTCGGTATGCAAGATGTTTAGAAACAACAGCTTCTTTGCATTTTCGGTCAAACCAAGGCTTGCCGTTGAAAGGGCATTTCTTCGAAAAAGGGATGTAAGCCTCCCTACCAGCCAAAATAACATCAGAAACCTCCTTGGCGCAGTCAGATGGGTCATCGGATCGAAAACAAACGTCTAACCAAGGGAAAGTTCGAAAATATTCCATGAGATCTTTCCATTCAGCAGATTTGTAGTGCCAAATCTTGCGCGGTTTAGGCGCCTCTCTGTCACTGATTGGTAGGATACTCGATGTCGATAATAGTTTATGGTCGGAAGAACCTAATGGCGGATTTACGCTGACCTTGTAAATCTTCGGATTGGTGGTTAAAAACAGATCAAGAAGACTGGCGAACTCCCCGTCTCGATCAGGGATCCGTGTTGGTTCGTCAATAAGCTGAGTTAAGCCACAACTGATTGAAAATGATTCGGCTTCACGACCTTGTTCAGCGGTAGTATTTGAATATTTAAGCCAGTTGGTGTTGTGGACATTAAAGTCACCCAGGATGGCAATTTCGGCATTTGGATAGTTAATTTGTAAATGATCGATGGTGTCTGCAAGAGAAGCGAAAAGTGCTCTAAAGTTAGTATCGCTTGGTGGTCGATACATCGACATCGGCACAACCACGAAACGTTAACTTCACGCAGCCTAAGCCGATGTGATGGTATCACACCGGGCGATGCTGGTGGGTTCTGGGCATCTACCATCTAGATTGTTCTTTAAGTCGCCTCCTACGACAGGCAGAACGTACCGGGGGAGATATTCTATCCCGCTCCCCCACATTGTAAATATTCTGGCTATTATGTGGTATAATTTGTTTGATCCATACTTGACTAACTCTGATGGAATTTCGCTTGGACCTGGTGATTTCCCATTTTTTATTTTTTTTTACCTTGATCCACTTAAGACGAAGTGGACGAAGGGGGGCCGATAAATTTTGTATAGTTTTAATAGTAATATCGTAATTTTACCCAGTTTTTTGCTGAGGTAATAAACAAATATTTTGCACAAATATTTATCATAAAACATAAAAGGTGTGAAATGGGTGGGGGGGCAGATTAGAGAGGTTGTTTCGTATATATAGCTTTATTTTTTCAAGATATTTGGAGTCGAAGAATTTAAAAACAATATTTTTAGTGTTCCGTACGGAACACTTATAAAATCACTTCGGTGTCCGTCTATCTGTCTGTCTGTCTTGTCTGTCTATCCGTCTGCATGTCCGTCCATCTGTTTGTCTGTCTCTTTATCATACCCGATGTTCTTCGAAACTATTTGACATAGAACGTTGAAATTTAGTATTAATATAGCAATTGATGGTCTCATCAAAGCCGTGTAGTAAAAGTTAAATTCAGGCTTAAGGGGTTAGTTTCGGGAAGTGAAAAAAAAGTTCTTTTACCAGGTCATCGAGCGGAGTGTCAAATGAAAGCTTGTAAAAAGACGAGTTCAAAAATACACTCCTGGACAAAATTAACGCAACAATATATTAAATCACACAAATCTCTATAATGAATTAATTTTAATAATTTTGTATGAACATTTGTTACACTAAAAGTTAGAAAAAACGTATTCGGATACTTTAAAAGTGAATTAGCTACTAAATTTCTCTATAAGATTCGAATTAAAATTATTCTTAAGACCTAACAACAAAATCGTTGAAATTATGTAATAATGAAAAAAATAAACTTGGACACTAGTAGCAAAATTAATAGTGTAACTGGGACACTAGTAGCGTGTGTTGCCTCCTTTACTGACAGCGTTTATGCGCGTAGGCATGCTTCTAATTAAATTTTGGATAAAATCTTGAGGAATTTGCTTTCTAAATGCAGGTATATGACGTTTCACATTTTTCTTAAGGTGATCCCATACATGTTCTATCGGATTCAGGTCCGGGCTTTTTGGTGGCCATTGCATAATCGGTATATCAACTTGATTAAGATAATCGAGTACCTCCCTAGCGACGTGAGGTCGAGCGTTGTCTTGCATAAACAGGAAATTGGGCCCCACAAAATGACCGAAAGGCATCACATGTTCTATTACAATATTCTCAAGATAGTAATCAGCATTCATGGATCTCGTACGGACAGAAACTACCTCTGTGCGAGCATCAAAGCAGATGCCACCCCAGAACATAACAGAGCCACCGCCGAATGGAATCCTTGCAGAGATACTGCAAGGAGCAAACCTTTCTCCTGATCTTCGCCATACTCGTTCACGACCATCTGAATGTTTTAGACTAACCCTAGTTTCATCTGTGAAGAAAACTTGTTTCCAATCATCCACAGACCAGTTTTCGTGATTTCGAGCAAAACGTAACCTGGCAACTCTGTTCTCTCTAGTAAGCAAGGGCGCAGTGGCTGGTCTCCTACTGTTTAATCTAGCTTCATTTAACAGTCTTCTAACTGTTTTAGAAGAAATTGTGACATTGCGAACAGCTTCGAGTTCGTTTCTTATTATAGAACTAGTGACAGTCCTGTTTTTTAAAGCATATTGTCTTATAAAACGTTCATCTAGGTCGCTAGTGCATCGTTTTCGCGCCCTTGCCCTAGCCTTCTAGAATAAGTTCCTACTTCATTCAAGCGTTTTACCATAAGACTTATCGTGGAACGATGTTTGCCTAATAAATTGGCAACATAACTCTGACAATATCCCTCGTCCAATAAAACTGAGGCTCGCACTACCTCGTGTTCAGTTAAATTCCTTGTTCGATTCATTTTTCTAATTCTTCGGGGTCAAAAATAAAACAGTCCTACCACAAAAACGTATTACTTTGAAAAAGGGAACAATTTATAAGCTTACTTTTAAAGAAGATCTATCGCATTATTACAGAAAATTGTTTATCTTCTAAAAAATTCTTTAAAACTGTAAATCTAAACGAATTGTTTTGATTTCTGTCATGAACAACTAAACAAAATATGCATAGCCTACTATTCAAATACTCGATAAACTTTAAAACTGACATAAGAAAAAGATAAATTAATTTTCAGATTGTTGCGTTAATTTTGTCCAAGAGTTTATATATAATGTAATACTTGCGCACAATTTGTTTTGTATTATTTTTAAAAAAGTGCGAAAAATCGCTGTCCTTACACTATATCTCCAAAGTACTGATCAAAAAATTTTGAAAAAATTCTAGAATATTCTCTACAGGGTGTAGATTGAGAAAATTATCACGAGCGCATTACCTTTAATAATTTATCTGATATATAAAAAAACAAAAATTTCAAGGTCATCAGTTATGATATATAAAATAATTTTTCCCTAGTAAAATATATACCGAATGAAAGGGATGACGTGGGGAGATAACAGGTGATTGCGTGTATGTCGTAATATGCTGTCAGTGTTATTGATTTTTTTATTATTTCCAATTTTAACAGAAATAGTATATAGAACAGATAGATATCTCATTACAGGGTAACTTTAAAAAATGATAAGCTAAGAAAACTTTGAAGAAAACTTATTTGGGATGTGTTTTTTGTGACGTCACCAATTATTTTATACTTCCGTAAATTTTTATTTTAAAAGCAAGCAACGTAAGGAACACTAATTGCGCAAGTCCAACTTGCACTTGACCGGTTATTTAAATTATTTTCAATTTTAACCCAAGAAGAGAGTAAAAGTGCTGGTCGTTAAATACTGTCTAGTTTTAATATTATTTTGAGAATCTTTGGAGGTTTTTTTGGTTGATGTAACTTTAAGCATATTATTCATAGTAAATTATGAAAGGGTTAATAGGTTTGGGAAGGGGGGTTGGAGGAGTTTCTTCAAATATCTCGTGTTTGCCTTTTTCAGGGATCTTGTAGGAATATGAGAATAAAATTACTTTTTCATAACTGCCAATTTTAATTGGGAAGGGGGTTAAAAAAGATAGGAGAATCTTTTATATTTTCAATAATATTAGTTTTTTTAGATAGGATCATTAGCAAATTTTAAGCATAATCATTAATAATAAATCATATAAGGTGTGTGATGGAGAAGGGAAGTAGATAATTGACTTCATATTTGTCTTATTATAGGCCTTTTTTGGAGTTATTCCAGTCAAGGAATCGACATATTACATTTTTTTTTTATTATTTTTACTGTTACCATGGGAATCGGGGGAAAGGTATATTGATTATTATTGTATCGTTTCAATAGTATTATGAGGATTTTTCCTGATTTTTGAGGAGAATATTGGATATTTAATATAAAATAATTTATATATATATATAAAAATATATACCGAATGAAAGGGATGACGTGGGGAGACATACAGGTGATTGCGAGTATGTCGTAATATGCTTTCAGTGCTATTGATTTTCCATTATTTCCAATTTCAACATAAATAGTATATGGAACAGATAGATATCTCATTATAGAGTAACTTTAAAAAATGATAAGATAAATATAGAACAAGTTTTAAAAATACTAACAATTAAGTTGGCGGAAATTTATTTCTGAAACAGCAGATATTTATTGTCTTTGTTAACGGGAGATATTATATTCGTGAAAAATTATCCTTCGAAATTTTTGATGATAAAATAACAAGCTTAAAAGGATCTATAATACCATATGTAGGAATCAACCCCTTTAACCCCCGCTACTATAAATAATATGCTTAAAAGTTTTCCAGTATATCAAACAAAACGGATATATCTCAAATGCTATTGAAATTTTACAATATCAAAAGACTCCCGCCCCTTATAGCCTTTTTCTTGGTTAAAACTGAAAACAATGGAAAAGATATATGACACGATGGCGGGAGGGGACAATTTCTCAAAACTCGAATATCCATTTTTTTTGTTTTGGTATTATTATAACTTTTTAGGCTCTCAAGGATTCAGGAAGGGGAAGCTGCCCTCCTCTGCCCCACCCTGGCTCCGCCCATGCCTCTTATATGCTTTATATAAATATCTATGCAATAAGATTTTTCATTATTTTAACAGAAAACAACCATATTACTATTAAAATAATTTAAAATTTCTCGCTTTCACTCCTTTCACTCCATTGGCCTGAAGCAATATCGTTTAAAAACTACAAGCTTCATCCCCTCGTTACATATTATCTATGAA
>CM032452.1:22027530-22037530 GCA_019049505.1 Pachyrhynchus sulphureomaculatus | reverse complement strand
AAAGGTGTGTCCGAAGTAAAAATCAGTCAAGTGACTACAAGCCCTAATATTTCACTCTTCAAAAAGTTCCGAGATAACTGGAAAAGTGTCGATCCTGATAAATTACAGCGCTATAGAGAAAAGCTCACTACGTGCCTGACTGTTTCCGACATTGACAATTTGTTTGAATTTTACTGAACTGAACTGACCAAAGAAATAGTCAGAGATGGCTATCGAGAATTGATAGAGCTTTCTGTGATATTTTTAGGGGGAGATACAGAAAGAAAATCTAAAATTTGGCCTCTAGGTGCCTTGCACCAAGCTCGATGGATGGCGAAAGCGATTTATTCTCTAAAAATATCATTACTTAGTGCTCAATCTAAAATTTCTAAAAATTTTATTTAAAATGTGTTCTAAAAACAGCTGTAGACCAGGTAGTCCAGTTAATTGGACATTCAACTGTCCATTTTGGGTAGGATACGAGTTTATTTTTTTTTATCGTTTGAGGGGTTCCAACGTAAGCTTAAATTTGAGTTTTCGAGGTCGAGGGGCTCTCATTTGGCAGCCATATTGAAAATAGGAATGTAAATGTTTTTTTTTTCATATATCTCGGTAACCGTAAGTCTGAAAAAAAATTTGGTAAAGAACTTTTTTGCAGACTATACAATAGTCTACAGCTTTTCTTAAAACTTGTTATTGTTACTTTTATAATTAAGAAGTTAGGAACAAGAATTAATTAAATTTAAGTAGATAAAACCTATTATTGTTAATAACTTATTTTCTATTAATATTAGAAATAATAAGTTATAGAAAATCTTGTAACAAAAAATTTGACCTACTATTATTCATGATTTTGATTCTTTTTAATAGTTTTTTAGCGCTTCAAAGGAAGGAAGTTAGAAAGAAACTGTTGTTCCTTTATTTTTACATATATATTTATTTTTTATATAATTATATTTTATGTTTTTTATTAATGTGTTAATATATTTTTTAATAATAATATTATTTTGTTTTTAATTAATATATATATTTTTTTAATTTATAAACTTTTTTAACATTGTTATATTTTATTTGTATTGTATATAATTATTGATTAGATTTATAATATTTTTTTATTTATAAGTTATATTTGAACTCTTTTTTCACACCATCTGTGAGGTAGAGTTTTAGGCGCTTTTTTTTATATGGTGCTCCTGTAGGCCTAATTCACAAATCTTTATTTAATTAGGTAACTCTTGGTCTTTTAGAAAGTCTAGGTTGTGGATTGAGGTGTCTTCTTGGAAAAATATCATTGCAAATTTCTGTGTCTTTGTGAGTGAAAATTTGTATTTCTTCAACGAGAGGAATCTTATTCAGGTACGGTATCAGCACCGAAGGGCAATCATTTTCAGTTTCACATGTTTCTCTCCACTGCAATACTGATAAATGGAAGAGCACTTTAAACCAGCCTTCCAACATCCACAAGCTGCACCGCGCTTAGTTTTGCAGCTGCAAAACATTAATTGTAGCAGCTCTAGTGGTGCAGGCGACAGGTTACACTGTACTGACATAAAAATTTGGGCTGTGTTTTTCCATCTTCATAGCTCAGGTTTTTTTATATTGCCCTAGCCAAGCTTATGTTGGATGGTAATCTCTGAAGGTGTATATCCAAGCTGCATACTGTGTAGGTGGAAGAAAAGATACATTAAATTTCGTTTTAGTTACAGATATTGCAAATCTTTTATAACGTATTGATTGTTCACCACTATAAACTGCAATAAAAAATCGTTTACCGATCACACTGAGTAAATTGTGGTCTATATTTTCTTGTAGAAAAAGCTCTACACCAGAAGACAGTTCTGGGAGTTTTTCAAGAGTTGTAAGATATTTTATTTTACCAACAATGACGGCTGCTAACGTTGTATCGCAGTCAGAAAAAGCATGAATAAATAAAATATTTTATCTACATTGTCACTATGGCTCAAGCGTGATGTAGAATAGATTTTTTCAAACGAACGTCTTTTTCTTGTTTACAAAAGAAAAAAAATTGAACTATCTTATCCTAGAGTAGTCAGCAAAACAAGAATATCAATATCTTCACCAACGATCATTACAAAATCAAAATGTTGACTTTCCTGAAGAGCAGTATTTATGATTAATGAATCTGCGTCTTCTTTTTGCTTGATCTATAGTATAACACGATGTCGATAATTCTTCCTTAAGTAATCTATAAACGCTTTTTTTATTGTCTGATTTTCTAAGAATTTTTCTTGTGCCATTGTTGGGACACTAGAACGATTACAAACTACGTTAGCAGAACTGTGGTTTTTAAATCTTCTTAACCATTCCCATGGGTTGGTGACTGCGATGTTAGTGTCATTAGAGCATCCATAAAAAATAATTATAACTTAAACCATAGTGATTTTTAATAAAGCTCACGTATTTTTCAGAAATAATTTCGAAAGGTATGTTACGATGGTCGATGACAAAATGTTTTCTTGGTCTAATATCACTAGGTGCATCGAGAGACGAAAATACATTAAATAATATTGATTTTGTACCTTTTCGCATACACATCAAAAAATGACAAAGGAAAATATGCAAGCTCAAATACAAAATATTTCCTTATATCACCGATTAATTTTTTTCTCACACACATTCTTTGAAAAATTAGCAGGGGATTAATAAAAAGTCGAGTTTTGTCTACTTCAATAGAACTTGAAAGTACATTTAAGAGAAGCACTTTATTTTTTCTTTTAAACGTCAAATCTTGAAAATTGGAATCAAGGATTTAAAAATCATTGTTTGTCCAATTTCAATTACACGATAACAGTTAATGTCATCATGAACAATAGCACCAGACACAATAGTCCAATTTTTCAGCATCTTCATTATCTCTGACTACTCGCGAATCTCTGTGAACTATGTGTTGATCAGCTGTTTTCATCGGCCGCAGTAATTTTTGTTCAATGGGTTGATCAATCATTACTCCACACCAAAATTTATCCGTTAGTTTGATAGTAAATCCACCACCAGTCGTATATTCCTCAAATTCTCCCAGAAAGATTCGCTTGTGGAGTTCTCGCCTGTTCTGGTGAGCTGACTTTGCATATATGAAATGACCACCAGAACAGAATACTGGAAGCAGTCTTTGTATTTTAACTGTATCCAGAAACAGTGACCAGTTGCCTGAATGTCCGGCCTTAATGAAATATTTTAGAAGCGTTATCATCTTAAAATATTGAATCTAAAGTTTTACTATTGGACGTGTAGACTCCAGCATTTGCTTGAATTGATCTGCAATGGTTTTAAATGAAACGAATTCCTTTGCTTCTAAAACTGTTGTTCTGCCAATTTCAGTTAAAATATCATCCATTATATCTCGGTCTTCATTAGCAAAATCCACAATATCTCGTATTCTTGTCACCAAGGTATGACGATTACCGTTGCTTCTAAAATTGTTTTTTGTTAATTTCAGTTAAAATCTCATCCATTATATCTTGGTCTTCATTAGCAAAATCGACAATATCTCGTGTTTTTTTCACCAAGGTGTGAGATCGCATAGTTCTTGCTTATACATAGCCAGGCATGATATTATTAACACAATTTTCAGCGTAAATTAATTTTAATTTTCTTTCTTCTTTAATTTTCTAATCCACTGCCAGACATGATGTATCCAATTGAGCCGATAAAAGACATAAGAGAATGTATCCCTCCCATCAATAGTATTAACGTTAAAATTAGCGTTGTCAAATACAAACTGCGAGAATGCATGTGATAAAATTTGTCGTGCAGGGTGAACAACACAAGAGATTTCAAACTGATATACAGAAGTGTACCAAGCAAAAAAACTCAAGGATGATAAAACATTAATAAAATCTTTTGAACTAAATTTTTTTGAAAGAAAAGCACCAACTCGAAGTAATAAAGGAGAAATAAAAGTAGAACGTTGTGTTGCCGGAATTTAATTTCTTAGGTGATTCACGTTCTGATTTCCATATAATACGTCTAAGTAATGTTAAAATTTTAGGTACAACATCGTATACATTTTGAAGAAAATCATCTCAGGGTGGATATTTTTCAGTTTCGTTCACTTTAGAACGTATATTTTCTAAAACAATTGCGCCAGCTTCACGAACTACTCGTAATCTTTCTTCACGAGGATTGAGCTTTCTATTTTGATACCAGGAATTAGATAGAACTTTATATCTCAAAAACCAATTATTGTCTCTCGTGATGGTGGATCCCAAATCCAACTGTCATTTCCATATTTATTAGGAACGTAATGTTTTTCTAACTTTTACAAAATTCAATAATTTAAATTGACGTTGGTCTGAATTCTCGCTAAGGTCTTTCTTTCTTTCTCTCTCTCAATTTTTTCACCCTAATAGGAGTTCGGTGACACTATGCAGTTGCTGCCTCAACAGTCATTCTCCAGGCATCTCTATCCTGCGCGATCTGACTTGTCTCGTGCACACCCATACCAAGAAGAGATTTTACTTGGTCGGACCATCTTGATGGAGACCGTCCCTTTGATCTTCTATCTTCTACCTTTCCCGTTATTATAAGCTTTTCCATGGCATCCACTTGCCACTTAACGTGACCGAAATATTTCAGGTACTGTCTATTAATTTTATTTGAAAGTCGGTCATTTATACCAAGCTCTTCAAGAATAGATACATTAGTACGGAATTCGGTATATGACACTCTAAGGATTCTTCGATATGCCTACATCTCAAAGGCATCGATTCGTCTTTTGTCAGCTGGTTTGATTGACCATGTTTCCGATGCGTAATTTGCTATAGGGAATATAAGGCTAGGTAGCAATCTTAACTATGTGTTTTTTGTGACAGCTGAATCTTTCTAGACCTGGATGAGTTTGATCGTCGAGTTTCTAGCAATAGCTGAACGTCTTACTTCCACTTCAAAACAACCATTGTTAGTTATGAGGGATCTCAAATAGTTGAAATGGTCTACAACAGTGAAACTAGCAATTTTATTTATGTGTAACAGATCTTAATACGACTAAAAATCATTACCGTAGTTTTCGCTCCATTAATTGTCAATCAATAGTTTTTGGTAGTGTTTTCAAGGCGCTCCATAATTGATTCTAGATCTTGTATTGACGTTGCAATTATCATCGGCATATCTAAGGTTAAGGCTTTTTTCCACCGGTTGTTACACCCCCATTCCAGTCATCTAAAAGAAATCTCATTATATGTTCACTATATATGTTAAAAAGTAAGAGTGGAGTTCAGTCCTGCCTGATGCCGGTTCCTAAGTTAAAGGGATCGGAAAAAGAATTATTCAGTTTAATTCTGCCATTTGTGTTCTCATACACGGATCGGATAAGGTTTACAAGTGTTCTCATGCTAATTAGAATCGACCAGAGTTTGTTCCATTGTATGCAATTGAAAAAGCTTTAGAGTAGTCTATAAAACAGATATAAGATGTTATCTGGAATTCTCTGACATTTTCTATTATCTTGCGTATGTTGAGAATATATTTTGCAGTCCTTCCTTCTGGAATGAAGCTTGTTTATTCGGTAGATATTTGCAGCAGCAAAACAGTTTTGAGTTATTTATTTACGATCCAAAGGAACACCGTAGCAGTGTGTGATACCAGAGCGAGTGTCCTATAGTTGCTGCAATCCAAAGGGAATCATTTCTTATGCAAGGGTATAAATGCAACTTCGCACCAGTCTTTCGGCCATCTTCCAGTCTTCCATATCACATTACACAGTTGATGTAGGATAGTCACGGAGATTTTTCCCATCATCTTTATTATTTCTGCAGTTATCTCGTCAGTACCTGGTGCTTCTCCGTTCTCTAACCTTTGAATAGCCTTCCTACATTCAGATTTAAGAATACATGGTTCCTGTTCTTCTACGGCTTCGTTATCGACAATGCAATCGCCTACGAGTTGAGGCCCAAAGAGTTCTTTACAGTAACCCTTTTAAACCTCAATGATCCCAGGCATGTCGGTGACTGTTCTACCTTCCCTATCTCTAATTATTTGTGCTTTAGGTTTGAATTCTTTCGATAGATCTTTAGCATGTTGTTCTAGCTCATCACATATATTATACATCTGATTCTTTCCTGACGATCCGACGTGTATTTCTTCTCGTTTCTATAAGCTTTAGGGTATTGTCGGTCATCCAATCTTTTTGAGCGTGTTTTTGCATTTTTGCCGAGCATTATGTAGCAGCATTTGTTATCCAGTACCAGTACCAGTAAGGTACGAGTATACATATTTCATGACTTGTTCAATCTGATCCTTTTTTTGCCCAGTGATTTGTTTAAATTTTATTTTCATCATATATAATCGTTTACTATAATCAGAATAGTTTGCCTAAACAGCAACCAAATCTTCCATGCGATTAAAAATTCGTACTGCAAATTCATCATTCATAAATTTAAAATAGAATTTTTTAAATTGCTTTGGATACTGAATACAACTGAACGCTAAATGTTTTATTCAACTAACCGAAGTATCCAACTATACAGCTATGAGTACTATACTACCCAAGTGACGAAAGTAGGAATAGTCATTTTTTTAAAAACCGGTTTTTAGGCCCTTTATTGATCTATTATAGCATAGTCCTAGGTACGTTCTCATCACAAAGTTTTTATTTTTAATAGTCTCTGCAAAATACGATGTTGAACACGTAGATAGTCTGGAAAGGAATTTAATACAAAGAAAATATATCAACATAAAATATATTAATATATTACTATAAAATATAATCATTAATTATATATTTTAATTATTATATATTAATATGAATTATAATAATATAAAATAATAAAAATGAAATATAGCAAAAAAAAAATATAAATTAATAAAAATTTAAATATATTTTAATTAAAAATAAAATGATATTACTAAAAAATATATTGATAAAAAACATAAAATATAATAATATAAATAATATATATGTAAAAATAAGGGAACAACACTTTTTTTACCTATATACCTCACTTACCTTTGACATTCCTCCGTTAGCAGCGCTAAAAACTCTTAAAAATAATCAAAATCATAATGAGTAGTAGATAAAATTTTTTTTGTTATAAAATTCTCTATAAAAAAGCTCTTTTTTATAAAATTAATAGAAAAAAAGTTATTAACAACAATAGTTTTTCATCCCCTAAATTTTCATTAGTTTTTGTTTATCACCTAATTATTGAAGTAACAATAGAAAGTTATTAAAAAAAATTTCTAGAATATTGTATAATCTGCAAAAAAGTCCTTTACAAAATTTTTGTCAGTGTTACGGTTACCGAGATATACGAAAAAAACATTTACACCCCTATTTTCAACATCATCCAATTTGCTTGGCGTTAAGTTGGAAATAAATATACCTTGGTATCTTCTTGTTGTATGTTGCATGCAAATAAAATTTCTCAGAAGCTGAGGATGTTATTTCATGCCCAAAAGCTCTTAAACCTATATAAAGCTTAAACTGGTTGATATTTTTTTATAAAACGTTTACTATCAACATTGGTATACCGAGAGCTCGATGTTGTCTCAAACTCACTTCATATCATAGTTTTGTTGATAACAGGACGCTTCTTTCGTCATTTATATTAAATGCTCGAGTTGGAGCTATTTATGTAAATATCTGCAGACAGTAGGAAGTTATACAACTTAATAAAAATCTGTAATAAATTTTGTCTTGAGGTAACCAAGTAGAGTGTAAAAAATCCGGATAGAACTTTCTCAGAACGGTTAAGTTTACAGCACTCGACATAGTTATGTTACTAGAATCGTCGCTTTATTTATTTGGCTTTAACTTTGAAACGAATATCTTTTTATATGAATGATGATGTGGCATGTTGCTTGCAAAAAAAATTTCTCGAGCGCTCGGCATGTTATTTCAGATCAAAAAGCTCTTAAATCTATAGAAAAGGCAACTACTGCTCTCTTGTTTGGTGCTCTGTTCCAAAAAATAAACAATGTAAAAAATGCATGTCAAATTACATGGAAAATCAAGGAAACAATTAGCTTAATTTTCTATGTAATTATACATAAATATTTATTTCTACCATGGAAAATTTTAAAACCCTGTAAAGCAAACAGTAAAGTTGAACGTAATGTACATATTACATACCATTATGGCATAACTTGCCATAATGGTATGTAATATTTACATTATCAGACATTAAATCAGCCGATAACCAATGTAAATGAATTATGCTTTGTATTCAGGTCTGCGCTGTTATTTGAAGCCGTAGACGATGGAAGGGTTTAGACTTGCTGGTGCTGTTGAGAGTTGAGTGATGTTGTGTCTCAAGATATTTAGACAATATTACATAGATTATAGAATATACTAAAAAAATATATAATGAAAAATCAATATTTTAGATTTAAAATGTATAAATTATGTTTTATTATACGAATGGAAAAACTAAAATTAACCTTAGAAGACGGTGAAGTTCTTTATTTGCGTATAAAATTATACACAAAACTAAAAACAAACGCAAACTTATGTAAAACTTACTAATTTCAATAATAAATGTCATTCTACCAAATCTTCTTCAAACTTTTTAAGTCATATATTTAAAGTAAAAATAAAAAATTTAGCATTATTAACAATATAAAAATGTGTGGACAGCCATCTTAATCACATAACTTTGAAAATAGTTTCTCAGAAGTATAATCCCATCATTCTTGGCAGATATAACTACACATATTAACAATTTAAATTCAATAATAATTAGTATTCAATAAAAAAAGTAACCTTCTTACGGTATAGATGTGTGTAAATAGTTTAAGACACCAACGTTCTTTAATTCCCAACAACACCAGCAAAACTAAAGGGTCGTCAAACGTTTTAGACAACAGCGTCAATTGGATGACGCCGTGCAAGCGCCAAATTGTACATTGTATATTAAATATTATGGAGAGTTACACAAATAATAATACAGTATCATTAATTTATTCCATTTTAAGTAATGGACATATCTAACTTTACAATATAAATGCAAGTTGTTTAACTTTTTTTGGTAAAAATAAATATTTCTGTAAAAGTTCATGGAAAATTAGGTTAGTTTTTCTCATAATTTTCCTTACCTATACTTCAATAATTCTTGTAATTTATTTAGCGGACTGACACACCGTTATTATATAGTTAGATGCATTAGTAAAAATAAATATAAATAACGAATGATCTATTAAAAAAAATCCTCCAGCTTTTAATTTTTTTTTTTTCAACTGAAACGATTTGTCAGCAAGAATTCGTAGTTGTTTATACATTTCTTGGTGCTCTCTGCGAAGATATATTTTATCCATGATATTATAACAAATATGTACTGTTTTGTTTATCTCTCCCGATAGTTCTTCGCCGATCACTGCTAGAGATGTAATGTGAACCTAAAAATAAAATAACCGGTCAAGTGTAAGTTGGACTTGCGCAATTAGTGTTCCGTACGTTAATTGCTTTTAATATAAAAAAATTTTGTTACGGAGGTATAAAATGATCAATTACTTCACAATACACATCCCAAATGAGTACTCAACAAAGTTTTTTTCCGATCTTTACTAAATTATTAAACGTAATGCACTCGTGATAATTTTCGTTCAGTCTACGCCCTGTCAAGAATATTCCAGAATTTTTGCAAAATTTTTTGATAAGTACTTTTCAAGATA
The DNA here is from genome assembly GCA_019049505.1 of Pachyrhynchus sulphureomaculatus. NCBI lineage: Eukaryota > Metazoa > Arthropoda > Insecta > Coleoptera > Curculionidae > Pachyrhynchus > Pachyrhynchus sulphureomaculatus. The sequence continues at coordinate 22,027,924 of CM032452.1, read as the reverse complement.
TGGGGAGGACAGCGATTTTTCGCGATTTTTTAAAAATAATACAAAAGAAAAGTGTGCTCAAGTTTACATTACATATATTTTTGAACTCGTGTTTTTACAAGCTTTCATATGACACCTCACTTGATGACTTGGTAAAAGTTTTTTTTTCACTTCCGATTTCACTCCCAACACTCACTCCTTACTTTTAATTTCCAAAACTACATGGCTCTGATGAGTCCATCAGTTCCTATATTAGCGTCAAATTTCAACTTATAAATTATGTATGTATATATCAGTTCAGCCGACACCTAAAAAAGGCAAGAAGACCTTGCCAAATAACTACCGATCAATCGCACTGCTTTCAATAATATCGAAAGTCATGGGAAAGGCTATTAATCAGCATCTTCTAAAATAT
>CM032452.1:21911484-22027430 GCA_019049505.1 Pachyrhynchus sulphureomaculatus | reverse complement strand
TACATCTCCATCCACAGTGTTGTCGAATTTAGCTAGACCTTTCTCAGTAAACTTGATAAAAAAAAAAAATATAAAAATATTCAATATTTTTTATCTTGTAAAAATTTGATCACTTACTGAAAAGTTTAACCTATTTATTCCGGAATGGTCTGTTATTGTAAGAATAACTACTATTACAAATTTATTATCTGTCTAAAACAAGCTATAGGGGAATCCAATTCATCAAAATTTCTTATAACTTCTAATTATTCAAGAAACTTTTTTTTTTTAAAAAAAGAAATGTAATTAAAAAAAATATAAAAATGTTTACCTTTTAAAATAATTACATCGTAACAACAAATTAATTACACAAGTTTTTTAGAAACCCTATCAAAAATCTAATTTTGTTGAACCGTCATTTGAAACGTAAAAATTTTAACACATGTAATACAGTAAAATTTAATTTCTTAATGCTTTGTTTGAGACAATATCTTCTTCTTCTTCCCATGCCCTCTTTTAATGGAGGTTGGCGACCACTAAATGTTTCTCTGCCCCTCGTAATATGAAACAACTCCCCTACATTCATGTTGATTCATTCTCTGATGTTTCTCAGCCCAGACTGTTTCTTTTTTCTGATACCTTTTCTACCATCAACTCTTCCATGTATGATAATTTGCAATAGTAAATATTTGTCATTTCTGAGAACATGACCTAAGTTAGATGTGTCAAGAGTTTTCTGCTTTGGCCTATCCTTCGTAGAACTTCCTTATTAGTGATCTTTGTTGAGCCACGTTTCAAATAATTTAGGCTCTTAGTAGTGTATTGCTTTAACGTCCATGTCTCGACTCCATACAAAAGTTAAGACCACATGTAGCATTCCAGGAAACATAATCTTAGAGTAAGGGATAAATTTCTGTTGCAGAACATTGTCCTGAATTTTAAAAATGATTTTCTTGCTTCTCTATTGTGGTTTTAATTTCAGTGTCTTGGTCAATGTCGGATGTGATGTAGGTGCCTAAATATTTGTACTTTTTTACATATTCTATTTGTTTTTCTTCGAGGAATAATTGGCAATCGTGAGTTTGATGTTTAGAAATGACCACAAATCTTGTTTTTTCCGTGCTTATTGTCAGATCTACTTCGACACTTTCTCTATTCACGTTGTCAACCAATACTTGCAGGTTGCCTAATATTTCTGCTAAGATCATGGTATCGTCGGAAAAGCTAATGGTGTTTATCAGTTCACCCCCTATCCTGATTCCTTCACTTGATTCCCATAATGCTTTCTTGAAGATGACTTGGGAATATAATTAAACAATACAGGTGACAGTACGCAGCCCGGGCTGACTCCTGGCTGAGTCGGTATTTCATCTGTTACTATTTCATTTACTTGTACTATAGCAGTCTGATTCCAATAGATGTGTCAATATAGCCAGTTTTTATGGTCAACTGGCTCTCGATAAAAAATGAAATATTCAAATGTTTTTAATTAGGACATAAATTGAAATACCTTGTTTTAGCTATTATGATTTGTTATTTAGCATAATTATTTTGAAGTTCTTCCAGATTATATTTTGGAAAGTTAGTATATGGTTTTTCGTATATTTTCAGTTATTTAACACATGTTAAACGTATAATTTTGAGGAATAAATTTTATTTTTCCAATGTAAACAAACTGTATTAACAGCTAACGGGCAAAAAGTCAAATGTCTTTCACGTGGAAAAGAAGTTGTTTCTCAGGGTGGGTTCACGATGATTATAAATTGGTCGTGTATGGTTGAATTACCATGCCAGATCGACTGGTTGCTTTTGATTTAGATGTAAGTAGTAAAACTACGTGAGAAGCGTATCTCAGTGGCTCTCTGGTGGTTTTAAGCTTTTCAATTTTTTTCGTATTGTTAATGATATTTATATATTTCATATTGTCATTACATTTATTAAGCACCACGTAGCACAATAAGGTAAATCAAGTTTAGATCCATAGTTTTCTTGGTAATGTGTTAAATTTCAGAGAGGTATCACCCAGCTGAGCTGAAGTAGACGTCAAAATTCTTCTGTTGTAATAGAAATAGACTTTTAGACAGTGAATTTTATAACACCCTATATATATATATATATATATATATATATATATATATATATATATGTTTTGACGAATGTTCTCACCGGTGTGAAATGTAGTAGTGGTTTTTCGGGTATCCCGTGTTAGCTTAAAGTCCCTTGATGGACAGTTTCGCTGACGTTTCGATGGAATCTCATCCATCTTTTTCAAAGCGTTGATCACTGGTCGGTGTCTTGGTGTTGAATGTCGTCGTTTATGTCCTCGGGGCGTGACTCTATTGGTTAGAAAGAATCTGGCCAATAGAGGTTCGGCTTTGGTTGCGCATTGTCGGTCCTGTGGTTCTTTGTAATGTTTGTGTTGGTGAAGTAACATATGATTGAATTATTGTTTCTCTTGGTTGGACTTGGTACTGAGATAGAATATGTTTCCAAGAGTACGGTGAACGTTGGCTATCATCTCGATTATTTAAGTTGTAGGGCCTCTTTTCTATTTCTATGGCTTCTTTGATTACCCTAGTGGATAAGTTATCACTTTTTTGTAGGGTTCTGGTTTGGTCAAAATCGATTTTGTGGCCGGTATTGTGCGCATGTTGTGCTAAAGAAGAGGTGGTGGATTTTTATTTTACGGCGTTTTTGTGCTCGTCTCTTCTGGCGCTAATTTGCCTGTTTGTTTGGCCTATGTATGAAAGACCGCAGTCCTGACACGGAATTTCATATACGCCTTGGTCTTCTAAGGCTATAATGTCTTTTGGTGTAGCTAAAATATCTTTAATTTTTTGATGCGTTGTGTAAATGGTCTCCATTTGGTGTTTTCCTAGAAGCCTTCCTATTTTGTCTGTGATGCCTTTTATATATGGGAGAAATGCTTTTGTAGTGTTTGTCTTTCTTTCCGGTTTGTGTTGCTTATTTAGGGAACGCCGGATCGTGTTTTGACTGTATCCATTTGAAAGTAAAACAGCTTGGTTTCTTGTTGCAAATGTTCCTTATCTGTTAGGGTTTCTGATCGGTGAGCTAAGGATTTGGCAACGGAGAAGAGTTGGGCACATCATCACCCAGCCCATTGGCGTGTAGCCAACTTGCATTGAAGGCCACGCAACTGGCAGACCAGCCGATGAGCTCTCACGTAGGCAACGAATCTCATCATTTGTGGTATTATCGTTCAATCTATATAACATATGTATATATATATATATATATATATATATATATATATATATATATATATATATATATATATATATATATATATATATATATATATATATATATATATATATATATATATATATATATATATATGTACATATATAGATACATATTGAAATGGTAGTCTTCTCTCTTTTGGCTTTGTGACTTCCGGGGTTTCTTTCCTCCTTCCTCTCGTTGTTTACGGTTCTCTTTGATCCTGGGTTCCACAGATTCCTTCCACTTTATCTGGGCCATCTTATGCACTTAGCGATTACTGTCTTCCTTCCAATGACAGTACCCTACGTCACCCCTTCATCACCTCCTGTTGCTTTCAGTCTTCATTGGTTTTTGTAAACAATCTCTTCCTCCAATCATATTCCAATAAGAAATGAATTAATAATTAATTTGTTAGACAATCTTTCTCTTCGTTGCTCTCATTATTTTCTCTCTCTCTCGCTCCCTCGCTCACCCTTTACCTATAATTAGGTTATGACGTATCGTTCCTCGGTTCCATACCGGCTTCTTGGTCGCTCAATTGGCTATCTTCTTCTCACTTAAAGGTCCAACATATATATACTTCCCAATTTTGATCGGTTCCTTCCAGGTGTCGACCCCGCATTCTGGTTAATTGAGTTTTCTTGACTAAACCCCTTATCTCTGTCAGCCCGCTGTCTCCTGTCGTCCTTGTCATATTTCCTATATGGCGGTGGCCATGTGTGGTGGTCATAGTTGAAATAATTAACAACGTTCTCAACATCCAAGATTCCCATTGACATCCATATTTTAATTTTGGTTTTTATAATTTTGTCTACAGTGTTTTAGTGTGTATTTTATATATATTTTATGGATTGACCAAATTTTTAATGTAACAACTTTTTTATGTATAAGCTACCTACGGCCATTCAGGCTAACGAAATCTTTGCACTTCTCATGTGAGTTTTTTTGATTTATTATAACTAATATTTTATTCTTGTTCTACACTAATTTTATTTATTGTAACAACCTAAAGATAACATCATTTATTTAAATTTGTCCCAAACACGATTAGTGAATACGCTTTGTTCTTCTTTTCAGTTCTGCCCTGAAGAAGGTCCCAATCCAGGACCGAAATATTGGCTTTATGAAAATTGTGTGATCTCTTATCACGCCCTCTTTTTGCCGAGTTCCCCAACTAAGATTGTATTTTTAAAAATTTTGGTAGATACGGCAATTTTTTGCTTTTTTTCTTTATTATATACATATATATATATATATATATATATATATATATATATATGTATATATATATATATATATATATATATATATATATATATATATATATATACACACATACGTATATATATATATATATATTATATATATATATATATATATATATATATATATATATATATATATATATATACATATATATATATATATATATATATATATATATATATATATATATATATATATATATATATATATATATATATATACTGGCAAGCAAAAAAATCGACTGAAACGATTTGCTTCATTTAACATCGATCCTTGAATTTAATTTTCAAACAGTGGTATTATTTTTGGTATCATTAGAAAGCTAATTTTCTACTTTTTCCAATAATGCCAGAAACATTTCGATTTCCAAAATGTTTTACCGATTAAAAGAGTTTTACTTGATAGAACCGTTTTTGCTTGCTCAGCAAAGTAGTCATTGTGAGCTTTTCATTCCTATAAAAAACATGCAACTACATCTTCTTATCATGCCCTTATCGGAACTTGAACCGTCAACATCTCTGCTATAATTGGGTACCACCCCTGAAGAAGCGGCACAAGTTGTTGCTTTATTGCAAGAAGGGCATAGCCAACGTGTAGTCGCTGCATAACTGCATCTGGCCAATCAGTTCTCTACAGACGTTACCAAGAGACGGGCGCCTTTACACAGAGACCAGGATCAGGAAGAAGAAGGTGTACCTTGGAGCGAGACGACCGCTTCATTATCAACACAACACTAAGAAATCGTCACTTAATTGGCGTTGAGGTCCAACAGGAGCTCCGATAAGCTTGTGGTCGGGCTGTCAGTCATTGGACAATTAGAAGAAGACTTAAAGAAGCTAACCTAACTCCGAAGAGACCAACTAACGGACCCAAATGGACAGCAGCCCATCGACAAACGCGACTGAGATTTGCCCAAGAAGATGTTGAATGGATCTTAGAGCACTGGCGCTCCGTTTTATCCTCCGACGAGCCCCGAATCTGCTTACATGGCAATGCTGGAAGAAGACGAGTTATAGGAGGCCTGGAGAACGTTATGCGAAGTGCTGCATTATTGAAACGGTCGGCTACGGAGGAGGTTTTGTCATAGTATGGGGAGGCATCTCTTTGGACGCGAGAACCGATTTGGTTTTCGTGACTGATGACGTTAAAGCACGACAATGCGAGGTCAATTGTTGCTGCACGGGTACGGCAATACCTAGCGGCAGTGGGAATACCACATTAGACTGGCCTACGCGGAGTCCTGACCTCAATCCCATCAAGCACATGTTAGATGAGCTGAAAAGAAGGGCCTTTGCATCGCTAAGAGACTTAAAGGTTGCTATGGCGAAAGAGTAGGGAACCCCACACAGATAGTGGTGAAAAAGTTCACCCGCTATTGATTTTGGTTTTATCAATAAATTTAATTGTTGAACTTAAAATTTGTTTAATTTTTCCTTTCTCTTACCACTATTTTCAGTTTTTATTCTCCTTGTTTTCTTTTCAGTCATTTTAATCAGTAAAAAACACGAAGTATGCTATGGAATTTGGCATCATCAGAAAAAGAATAAAATGGGCTTTCAAATAATACTAAAATCCATAAAAATATATAAACACTAAATCTTGGGTCAGTGTTAAATGAAGCTAAATAGTTTCAATCGATTTTTTTTTGCTCACGAGTATATATATATATATATATATATATATATATATATATATATATATATATATATATATATATATATATATATATATATTATATATTTATATATATATTCTATATATATTTCTATATATATTTATATATATATATATATATATATATATATATATATATATATATATATATATATGTATATATATATATATATATATATATATATATATATATATATATATATATATATATATATATATATATATACATATATATATATATATATATATATATATATATATATATATATATATATATATATATACATATATATATATATATATATATATATATATATATATATATATATATATATATATATATTTATATATAGTTTTTTTAGAATAAATAATGTCCCTATTAAACTATTTTAAAACTGCTACCGTTGTATAAATGTAATAGAATAGATATGTTAGCTTAACTTGCCTTCCCGACGTCTAAGCTATGAAGCTTCATGTTTTTTCGGTTAATATGCGTTAGGCTAAGTTAGGTTAAGCAATAATTAATTCAATATAAAGTAGCATAGATCACTCCGGATTCAAGACAAGATTCGCAGAACACAATCTCTGCAATATTCTGGCTGTTTATGACAGATTAGGTCATCGCCTCGCTGTTAACGGTAGACATTTTCATCAATTGTTACCTTAAAAACACACACGACACACACCCACGCACACACACGACACACACACACACACATACACATACACGCCCCACACACACACACACACACACACACGACACACACACACACACACACGACACACACACACACCATACACACACACACACACACACACACCACACATACACACATACACGAAACACACACACACTACAGGATTTATTAATATTTTTTTTTTTTTTTTTTTTATTTTAAATTTGAAATGACAATAATTCCAAAACAGTTCAATTTTGACATAACGTATGTTAGACAAATAATATCTAGAATATTTAGTAGAACTCAAAAATAAAATAATATTCAGGGCTTTCCACTTAAAAAAAATCGAGATGGCGTAATTTCTTCGAGCTGAGAGTTCAAAACATTTTATTGTCAACGTTAGCAGGTGCGCCGTATAACACCCTATAACTTTTATTTAAACATTTTTTTAATATAGTGATTAATAAATGCTGTGGAATTATTATTCCATACGTATGTGGCCCTCTGTATACATATACATATACATATATATATATATATATATATATATATATATATATATATATATATATATATATATATATATATATATATATTCTGTACCTATATTGGTTTTGAAGATTCATTTTAAAATTAATATAGTTTTTAAACACTTTGGCGCGCTCCAATTTATTTTAAAATAAAACTTTTTATGGAACAAGTGCATCTAGAACTGTTACAAATTAGGAAATCCATAGGAACTGACCTAGAGTATTTTTATGTTCTATTAAAGTGAAAAAAAATATAATAGTCGAATTTTACATATAACATTAATACATTCAGTTTTCATATTTTAGAATAATATTAAACAAGTCACTCAGATTATGGTTTCTAGTCTAAACAAAATAATGGTCAAATTCAATAAAGGAAATTTATGTAAACAAATTTTGTTAGAAATGAAAAACTATCCAAAAATTAATATCTTTAAATTTGTTTTATATTTGACCTTTTGAAATTTATATTATAGAATGAATTTTAGGTGTATTGTAAAAAACTTGAAATGATATTGCGGGATTAATACAACAAATGCTTATATCTATTAATATAACTATAATCCTATCAGGTAATAATTCATTCAGACAGACATTTGTATAAATATTTGATATAGATTGTAACACTAGTTCTACAAGGGTATATAAGTGTGGTAAATTTCTACGAAACGGTTGTGTTGAAAGTTTTTAACAGATATAGATATCATAAGTGATCGGTGTTACACATTTCGTGCAGTGACAAAATTTTTTATTTAAAAAAATGGACTACTGGAAAGATAGAAACTTCACGGGGATTCTGCACCAGCGCTCAAGACTATTTATTATTGGATAAATGAATTTAAACACGCACACAAGTGGCTACTGGAGTTGCTGCACGTTCAGGACGCAAAATTGAGGTTCCTTAAAATTCATGGTATCGTCTTGGAAGGTCATCACATTAAGCTTCGTAAGATTGCTGAGATGGTAAGCATCTCATATGAACGGATACATAATATCCTGCTGAAGTGCCTTTATTGACTCCAGACCAAAAACGTGCGAGAAACGACATTTCACGGGTTGTTTGGAAAAGTTCCAGGATAATCCAGAGAACTACTGGCATCTTTTTATGACTGTAGGCGAAAAGTGGATCCACCATTACACCCCGCAGACAAAACGGCAATTATAACAGTGGGTTGGTGAAGGTAAAAGTGCACCGACAGAAGCGAAAACATTTTATGGGCGAAAAAAGTGATGGCAACTGTTTTTTGGGACTCATAGGGTGTCATCATGTTTGACTGTAGAGAAGAGGGTAAAACAGTGACTAACTCTTATTACACAACATTATTGGATCGTTAGCATAGTGAGTTGAAGTAGATGCGACAAGATTAGCGTGCGAAAAAGTGCTCCTTCACCAGAATAAGATGCCTGTTCACTTTGACCGAGTTAGACTTCTAAATAGTTCGCTATCCACCATATTTCCCAGATTCGATTCCAAGTGAGTTTTTTGTTTCTTAACCTCAAAAGTTCGTTTGGCTTCCTTTTCAATTTTTATGAATATTTCCATTACTCCGATTACGTTTCTCTCCATGATATCGATGGCGGATTTTCTGAATAATTATATATTATTTTACAGCATTTTTAATGTAAATTTTAAATAAAATGTTTTAACATTTTTAACTGTTGAATTGCATCTTCGTTTTGTTATTTGTATTAGAAAAACTGATAAATTATGGCTAAATTGTATAGAAGGAATCAAGGAGAACCACAGATCCACTTTGAAGTATTCATGGATGCTACGTCAATAAAAAAGTAAGTCCATACTCTCATCCAAGTTTAACTAAATTAAATTCTTGAAAAGGATACGATTAAATTTATTTTCAACTGGAGCAGTTTCGAAACCTTCACAATAACGATTTTGAAACCAAAAGCGACCATTTCAATAGAAAAATGAGATCAGAAATTCGAAACTTTGTCAGTAATAACAGACTATTTTTTGTCATTTTCAAAACATTTTAAAACTGTTTCAGTAATAAAATATCAAATTTTTGTCGAATAAAGAGGTTTGTGTTATAAATGAGTATTATGCACAGCTCAAAACAATTTTTTTCTGAGGAAATAAACAAATTGTAATCCCACTAGAACAAATATGTTAAGCGCAATGGAAATTATGTTGAGAAATACTTTTTGTTTTTGCAAAAAATGTTATTTACCTTGTCGTTAAGAAGAAATTTCAATCCACCCTTGTATACAAGGTAATATATCCTATAAAGTATTTTTACTATTTTAAATTTACAGTAGGAGTAGTAACTAAGACGATTAATATCAACAAATCGTTACTGATAACAACAGTATATTAAAATTATTATACGTTTAATATTCTAAGTCGTTTGACCTCAAAAAATATACGTTATTGACAGCGTAATGAACGCTACTATAATAATATAGAGAAATAACCATATACATGGTTACATATCATATAAAGTGTTTTTACTATTTTAAATTTACAGTATAAGATGCTTAATATCAACAAAATATTGTTTCTATTTTTACAGATATTTTCATTTTTAAACAGTTACCGATAATAACATTATATTGAAATTATAATTTATTTAAAATTCTAAGTCATTTAACTTTAAAAAAATGTACATTATTTGACATCGCAATGAGCATTAGTATAATAATACAAAGAAACGAATTGGTTTATTTGTATTGTATACCACTAATATTACAAATAAATAATTAAACGCGATTTTGAGGAAATAAACGTCAATGATTCCTACCTATAATTTTCTTCAAAATTTCAATATTGTTAAAGTACCTTATATACCTTCTTCTCTGAATAGGAGAGGCGAGAAGCAACCATTGAATAGATCAACTTTTACTGCCAGTTCTGGTACACAAAATACATGTTTATATACGAAGTTTGTTTAAAACCCTTTTGTTTGTGGCTCTCGTGTTTCTTCAGAGAACATCCTCTACGGATGGCAATCGACGGGTTTCTTTCTAATTCCTTCACTATTAATGTTGGTGTGCCCCAAGGATTCATACTGGCTCCAACTCTCTTTCATTTACATTAACGCTGCTGGAAAGAACCAGGCATATAATTTACAACTTTAGAGATGACACCACGCCTATGTCTACCCAAATCAGTATAATTATACATACAAATACAATACAAAAACCCAGGCGGCAGCTTTTCTAAAAAAGTTAACGTTACGGAACCCAATCATCACTCAATTTGCTGAGCCTTAACTTGAGAGCAAATATATCTTAGCATGAACATGTTGGATGGATAGTAACGAGAACTTTTTAGAAGCTGGGATATTATTTCTTTCTCTCTTTTTCTTTACACTATACAACAATTTTTAATTCTGTACAAAGCTCAAATTCGACCAATGATGGAATACTGCCTCCATATTTGGGGCTCTGCTCCATACTCTGCCTTTGCTGGACTTTATTTAGAAGAGAGCTATTCGCCTGATTGGAGACCCAGAACTCATCAGCAGCGTTGATTCCTTGGAACATCGAAGAGCAGTTGTTGATTTAAGTCTATTCTACAAGTGTTTTCATAAGTGTTTAATCGATGTAAAGTCCGTTTGTTTGGAGCTGATAGAACACAACATGGGTTATAAACATTAAAATATCATAAACCATAAGTCCGAAATTTCTCTACCAATTATTTGCATTTTTAGTTTTAAGCACCTTTATTTCCTATCTCTATACAACAGTGCGATCTTTTTCTAAAAAATATTTTATTACATGCCTTCTAAACTTTACAATAAGTTATATAAATCAACGCATTTCAAAGTTTATTTTGATGAGTAAACGATGAATCTAAAAAGCTTATTTGTATGATAAAGGCCTAAACGAGTACAATTAACAAGTCTTAAGAACCAGAAATCTACAGTGTTATAAAGCTTAATGATAATAAGTAGAATAAAATTATTTGGAATTTTAGCAGTTATTGGAATATAATTAACCAAATTACTTATTGGTAGGTATGTAGGTGCCTAAGTACGTAAGTATGCAATAAAAATGTTTTCTGTAAGTATAAAAATGAAGCAAAAACTTATAATATGCTTAGTTCAAATCAGAACAGCGATGGCTTTAACTTTCAGTTTTGCCCCGGTCAAACTTCACGGAGTCTGTAAATCTGCATTTTTCCTGCGAGAAAAAACAATGATACTTAACGTTCACGATGTGCATCAACAGCCAACAAGCCAAGTTCGTGAAATTGTGGAAACCTATGCCAACCTGACGGGAGTCGGATCAGCAACTATTTATAGATTTCTAAAAAAAAAAAGAAAACGCGGGTCCTTGTAACGATCTTTAGAAACACAAAGGAAAGGAGCCCTTAGAGATCGATGATGACTTTAGAAACGCAATAAGAAGAAAAGTACACCATTTTTTATTAAGAAAGAAATCAGAGAAGACCAGGACTTACCAGTTTAAAAAGAATGGAAATTACGGAAAATCTTTCATAACCTGAATTTTCGTTGGGAAAAATACAATAGAAAATCTGTTCTTATCGATAAAACAGAAATGATTTGTTGCAGAAGAGAATATCTACGAGCAATCAGAAAATTTCGAGCCGAAGAAAGAAATATTTTTTATTTAGATGAGACTTGAGTTAATGAGGGACACCCAGTGAAAAATTCTGGATTGACAAAAACATTAAGAGTGCCTAACAAGCTAAGCTAATTGTAGCACATGTTGGTAGTGAGAACGGATTTCTCGATGGTGGCTTGTTGGAATTCGAATCAAAGTCAACTAAAGATTATCATGGGGAGATGATGGCCGATGTTTATGAGGAGTACTTCCAACAAAGGATTGAATGTATACCAGCAGAATCAGTTATAGTATTAGACAATGCCCCATACCATTCTCGATTATTAGAACAAAGAAAGCGAATATTCTTCAATGGATAAGAGACAAAAATCTCAAACATAAAGATGTTATGTTAAAAGTGAAACTTCTCAAAATTGCGAAACAAAGTAAGGCACAGTTTAAGAAGTGGCAAAGGAACGGAATATCACAGTGTTTAGATCACTTCCATATCATTGCGAATTGAATCCCATAGAGCTAGTTTGGGCACAAATGAAAGGTTTCGTTGAAAGAGAAAACACGACGTTCAAACTTCAAGAAGTAAGACAATTATTACTCGCCGAAACAGAGAGGACCAAAGAGGATAATTGGAAAAATGTCATTCGATATGTCATAGAAGAAGAAAACAAAACGTGGAACCTTGACGAATACATCGAAGAAAGTGTGGAAATAGAACCCTTAATTATCAATTTAAGAGAAGTTGAGTCTTCAGGTTTTAAAGATGAAGATTGTTTTTGATTGTAATGAAAGTAACTACTTTATAAATATATATCGTGAATTGTGAATTTTGGTAATAAATCTTATATTTCTATAACTTTATTTTTAAGATAATTTTATTTATTAAACACTAAAAGCAGGTTACGCTAGGACAGCTATGCTACCGATGAACCCTCATTTACGTTTTATGACTATATTGTATAGCAGAGGTTTTCTGCCTAAAATAGGGTGAACCTTTAAAAATAATTCGAAACAAGTAGCAAAATCCACCACAATGCCTAAGAAATATCTTTTTTTGGGGCACACCCCAACATGTATTTGTATCTACAATGAGGGAATTCTGCTATCAACTCCAAACAAATACACTATAGCCGGCTTAATTCATCTCAGATTGATTATTTGAGTTGAGACAATGTATTCATAATGGGTGATTTTAATGCTCCATATTTTGTTGACGGCAACGTTTCTGATCGCAAGACTTTGGTTATCAACAACTTTCTTGAAATTAATCAGTGCCAGCAATGGAACAGCATAACTAACTCGAATAATAGACTACTTGATTTGATTATCTCTGGATTAGAGTGTATTGTCAGGAGAGATGGTACCCCAATGGTCCTGGAGGATACACATCATCCGGCGCTTATGTTCTCCATTCCAAAAATAAATATAAGACAAAAAAAATTCTCTACTAATTCCCCGACTAAGATTTATAACTTTAGAAAAGCAAATTTTCCTGAATTATACAGAGCCCTATCAGCAATTGACTGGACGTCTCTTGAGGGTTGTTGTAGTGTTGATCTTGCACTGGAGCAATTGTATGATAATGTTTTCTCTCTCATTTATTCGATGAACATGTTCCGGCATACAAAAATTTTGCTCATCAGTATCCTCCATGGTTTTCTGCTGATATTATTAAAAATATAAAAAATAAATCAAAGCATGCAAAAAAAAATTCAAGAGATATAGTAATCACAATGATTATCTAGAATTTAGACGGTTAAGATCAATTTCCAAGCAGCAAATTAAAGCGTCATATGTTAAATACATGGATGATGCACAGGCTTCTCTGGCGCTGGATCCCCAACGCTTTATGTTCATTCCAAAAGTAATTCTTCGAGGATTCCCAGTGTGATGATGTATAGAAATGACATACTGAAGTCTCCGTCGGGCATTGTTAATGCGTTTGCAGATTTTTTCAAGAGTGTCTTCGCACTGTCGGAACCAGCAGCGACTTGTCATTCGCTTAGTACGTCGTTGACAATTGTGGAATTCTCGCCCATTACTGGGGATGAAATATTGATGGCCACGAAAAAATTAAAAAATAAGATGACCTCTGGCCCTGATAATATTCCTTCGTTTCTCATTAGGGACTGTGCGACTGTCCTTGTAAGACCTTTAGAGTATATTTTTAATTTATCAATTAAACAGGGTGTTTATTCGAAACGATGGAAAGAAGGTAGATCATGTCCTATTTTTAAGAATGGAGACAGGGGAAATGTTGAAAATTACAGGGGTGTCGTTCTACTTTGTAACTTCTCAAAGGTCTTTGAGTCAGTCTTGTATGCACGTATCTATAGCCAAATTAAAAATCAAATTTCTCCTTATCAGCATGGATTTATTAGTAAGAGATCTATGGTAACAAATCTAACTGTTATGACACGGTTCATATCGGAATTATTAGATGATGGTAGGCAGGTTGATGTTATTTATACAGATTTCTGGAAGGCCTTTGATAGGATCGACCATCATGTTCTCATTAATAAGTTGTCTTTCTTTGGTTTGACTGATGGTGCGAGGACTCTTATAAGTTCTTACTTGTTTAATCGAACTCAGTTTGTAGCCTACAACGGATTCAAATCAGAAAGATTTGTGGCTCCCTGAGGTGTTCCACAAGGTTCAAATTTGGGACCCTTGCTCTTCATTATGTTCATAAATGACCATTACGAGGATTTAAAATGTAACAGACTAATTTATGCCCTTGATTTAAAAATGTTTATGCCAATAGAAAAAACTGAGGATTGTTCCTATCTACAAAGTCAGTTGAATTTCGTACATTCTTGGTGTTATGACAACAAACTACATCTAAATGCTCAAAAATACAAAGTTCTAACGTATACTAGGAGGGTAGCGTCAATAGAGTTTCAGTATAGAATTCAAGACCATAATTTAAATAGGTGTAGAACAGCTAAGGATTTGGGAGTTGTTTTTGATGCAAAACTAACATTTGCTCAGCATATAGCATTGAAAGTTTCTGAAGCAATGAAGTCTTATGGGTTCATCATTAGGAATTGTAGGGGTTTCATTAATATTGCATCACTGAACGTTTTGTATTTCTGCTTTGTTCGCTCGAAACTAGAATATGCAAGTATTGTCTGGAGTCTAATGTACGAGGTGCATAGAGTTTCACTTGAAAAAGTGCAGAGGAGATTTCTGAAATTTGTGTTGTTTAAGATTAATGGAATGTATCCTGAACGGGGAATCAGCAGCGATTATTTGTGTGAACAGACAAATATTCTTAGCCTGGGAATCAGGAGAGTTTGTGCCTCAATATTATTCCTATATAAAGTATTGCACAATATGATTGATTGCAGGGATATACTGTCTCGTATTAACAACAATGTGCCACGGATACACCCACGATCAAATATGTTTTTTAGATGTAACAGACCTAATACTAATTTGATAGTGAATTCACCTATTCATGTAATGTGTACTAATTTTAATCATATTTGTAATATTTGTGACATATACTGTTGTACTAAGAAGCAATTACTACAGACTGTCATTGAATATGTAAATGTCATTGGAATGATTTCCTCGGACTGCGTTATCCTCCTAGTAGGATTCACTGCGACTCAAGACCAACGTGTATAGCTTTTTCTGCACATGCGTTGCTCCCGTAGCGCTTTAGGGATTTCCCTGCAGCACGTGTTCTATGCTCATAAAAAGTATTTTTTAAGTTATTTACCTACCATGGAGGAAAATTTGTAGATTTAAAAAAGAAAAATTCTAACAATAACCATTCACGTTAATACACTTACTCTAGCGTTTTTTCAATTGCTTCACCCGATCTAAAAAATTCTTTAGTTTGTGCCTCAAAATACGACGCTGTAGCGGCTTTCAACATCATCTCAGGAAAATTTTCATCTCTTGAGGTTTTTCTTCAGATATTTATACAAAAAGAAGGCAGAGTTCGCTAAATCAGGGCTATAGGGTGGATGTTTTCCCTTTATAAATCCTCAGCTTTCAGTAATGGGCTGGATAGTGAAGGCCCCGTTAACCTTATAGTTATCGTGAAAGATTGTGGTGCTCCATAAATTGGGACGTTCTTCTGTAATGGCCAGCTTAAGGTTTGGGATCGCCCTTTTGTAAACTCTTCCATTAATTATAGACTCTTTTTCTATATATTCAATAAGCAAAATTCCTTTGCAGTCCCTGCCGCTATTAACTCTTCAGAAGAAGAGTTTTTGCCTTGTTTGGAGGTAGAGAGCCCTTACGAACCCATTATCTCTACTCCTTCTTCGTAAGAGGATTCCAATAGAGCGTTATTTCTACTGAGTTAGTTCAGGTTATTGTTATATATTTTTAAATTCTGTTTTAATTTATTTAGCTGGGTTTAATATCTAGCGTGTTATTATCTCTTTGTTCAAAATCTGTTTTTTAATTTTGTTGGCCTGTGTCAATTAAAAGAAAAATGTTAACCATTTATATTTGTCAAGGGCTTTGATCATGGTAATTTTTTTTTGACTATTGGAGTGTAGACCCTTTTAAATACTGAGTTAGTTCTTGTGTAAAATTTTTGTTATTTACTTTCTTTCTCGTTTGTAGGGACTGAGCCTCGAAGGAGACCCATTTCTTAAGGCTGAAAACGTTCGCCTGATTGACACTAGAATAAAACATTCACGAACATACAAATTTTCCATCTCTCCTCTCCTATAACCGAATAACAGCCTGATAATTATAAAACGTATATACCTAGTAGGTTTAGGTTTAAGCTGAGAGAATTTTGTAGCCCTCCACTTCGACTCTTCGATCTGCTGAGGCTCACACGTACCTTTAGATTTCACTAAGCAGGTCCTGCCTCATAATGAATCAAATGATTGTCCTTGGTGCATTTTTGATATCAAAAAATTGAATGTAAAAGATTTTATTTCTAAATTAAATAGTCGTTATGACTCTGTTAGATTTACTTGTGAAATTGAAAACAACGAACAATTTGCATTCCTGGATATTTTACGCGAACGTGATACAAGTGGAATTTATGAGATAAGTTGTAATGATGGTAAAAAGAAGTATAGAAGCAAAAAATGTATGAAATAGGAAATTATTAGCTGCATACGAAAGTATTGAAATTATAAAACGTAAAAATAGTCTAAAAAGGTCGAGGATCTATTTCGCATAGTTCCCTATATGGGATCGGAACTAATGCTCGATTCCACTCGGGTAAATCACAATTTTAGTATGAGTAATAATCTAGTTTTTATTCTTAGATTTAATCAGTCATCATTTCTGATTCCGGCAACAAGGTTAACGAAACGCGTGTCGGGTGCAAAAATAAAGTGTTTGGTGTAATGCTGATAACTGTTGTCTAATGTTATTGTGCCAAAATTCGAAAATACCAATGCAGATAAGTAAATATTCCAGTAAGATACAACGAATTTTACCAAATATCTAGTACTCAATTGGAGGCTGACACAAGCAGCCACAAGCCGACAAAGTGGTTGGTAGAACCAATACTAATGGTAGGCAGCGCGATTTACGAGGGATCAACTTCAGACCGGGAATCCAATCTACAGCTTTGCAGATGACAGATCGCTTATCTCTTCATTCACTTTGAACGCTCGGACATCGGCTGCTCAGGCGAATATCCGCAGACAGCAGGAAGTCATTCAACTTAACAAAGACCTGGAAGAAATTCTATCTTGGGGTGACAGTAACCAAGTGGAATTTAACGCTACAAAAACCCAGGCGGCAGTTTTTTCTAAAAAAGTTAACGTTGCTGAACCCGACATAGTTCCCCTAGCATCGTCACTCAATTTGTTGGGCGTTAATTTGGGAGCAAATATGTCCTGGCATGAACATGTTGCAGGAATAGCAAGGAGAGCTTCTCAAAAGATGGGAATATTATTTCGAACAGAAAGCTTTACATTCCACAACAACTGTTAATTCTTTACAAAGCTCAAATTCGACCAACTATGGAATACCGCTCCCATGTTTGGGGCTCCGCTCCCAAACATACACCGCATTTATTGGATTTTGTTCAGAGAAGGGCTGGGCTGTTCGTCTGATTGGAGACCCAGAACTGATCGGCGGCCTTGATTCGTTGGAACATCGAAGAACGGTTGGCGACTTGAGTTTATTCTACAAGTATTTTCATGAAGAGTATTTGAAGGATGTAGCCCGCTTAATTCCTCCCAGACCGGTGCATGTTAGAAGTACACGTCGCGCTGATACTTCACATCCGTATGAGGTTCAGCTTGTTACTCCTCGTACAATGCTTTTTCCAGCGATTCAAGAACAACGTGAATCGCTTTTTCCGCACACGTGTCGCTCCTGTGGCGCTTCAGGGACTTCCCTGCAGTACGTGTACTAGACCCATAAAAAAAAGACCGTATGTGGTTTATTGTAAAACATCTAAAAATAGACAATGCCCATATTTCAGCAGTCTACCGACTATTCTCTTATTCGTCCATCCATCCCGAGACGCATTTAGCCGTATCACGACTCATTAGTCGGGCTAGGATCGACAAAAAAGAGAATATAATTTCTAGTACTTATTCCGGTACTTACAGAATACAACGGTAAGATACAACGAACTGTACCAAATATGTCCCCTATTTTTAGTTGTTCTACAAAAACCACACAAGTAAATATTCCAGTTATTTTTATCGATTAGCATACACGTGGTATTATGAAATCTTTTATTATTGATAATTGGACTTCTTGACGACGTTAAGACCTTGTTAAGCATCTTTATTTCACTCTTTGTTTCTAGTAATATAACACAAGCTACTAAAACTGTTGCGTCTAATCTAAATTAAATATAATTTAAATTTAATACATCTAGTCGGGCACGTAAGAATGTGTGGCTTATTACTTATAGTCGGTAAAAAGAATTCCTTTTTTTGAGGTAATTCTTGGCACCCCTGCATACAATATTTTCTGGAAAAATATTCATTTCTAACCTTATTTATGGTTAAATAATAAATTATTAAACATGAGTGCTGCATACGCTTCATGCTTCAAGGGTATATTCTTATGTAACCATCCAAAAGGGGCGAAAATGACGCCAACGGCGGCTGCTAAGTATATGTGCTAGTCGGGTGTACTCGTTAGCAAGTGATTGAAACTATGCTAGAACGTGGTTCGAGAAGAAAAGAATCGAACACTGACGAAAAAATAATTATTAACATATTTTCCCGAAATCCTCAATTAATTTTGCGCCAAGGAGCGCAAAAATTAAAACAACACGATTTGGATATATCATATGAAACGATTTGCACTTATCTGCGGACTAAGAACTTGATGTGGTGTTGTACAATCAAAAATGGTTTCTTGATTGTACTCAATGCTGAGTGAAAAATACAGAGAGAAACGACTCGTGCCTTGGTTATATTTTTACCCCAAAAAGCTGGTCGATTACTTCAGGGCACCGTGAAAAAGGAAAATTCGGTATCGTCACACTAGATCGACCATCCCAATCACCCAATGCAAGCCCAATCGAGAACGTGTGGTCATACATCAACTAGCAACTTCGTATTAAAAAGGCTTACACAGTGAAGCAGGTGTTAAGGCATATTCGGGCAATTTTGAAATCTTTGCTCTAAGAAAATCTCGTCAAAAGTATTCCCCAAGATGCCAGGCCATCATCAGCGCTGATGACGACTGGACGAACTAGAAGGTGTTCTTCAGAGGCTCATTTATCAATTTAATAAAATAGTAAAAAAATAGATTGACAATATTGACATCAAATGTAAAGTACATGACAGTAGTCATTTAGGCGGAATTCTGGGCCCCGGAGGCATTTATCCATCCCGAGAGTACCAATAGTCGAAGAATGACCTTGAGTGGCCGAAGAATGACCTTAAGATGTGCAAGAAGTGATCGTCAATGACGTCATTTTACCAGGGCCGTTGAATCAGTTCCCTTTTGGCTTAGTTAGAGTGGTCAAAAGGGCCTTATTTTGTGAAAAATTCCTGAAAATTTCCTGAAAAATAGTGCCAAAGAATCCTTATAGACGAAGAAAAGCTGAAAAAGAGCTTAGCGTAAAGTTTACCGTATTTTCGTTTAACGTAACGTTATTTCTTGTGTTGCAATAGACCCGATTTTGGCAGGGTATCTAAACTCCCGAAAACTTCTCTTAAGGAGAAGTTAGACGAGAAAACTTCTCTTAAGATGTTGAGGTTAGCTTTGACTGGTTGAATTGAGAGTCACGTGACTAAAAGAGACGGAACTAAATAAGAAACTGCGTATTTTGATTGGTTGAGATAAGAGTAGTGTATTTGATTGGCTGAGGTGGAAAAAGAGGTGTAACCTGCTTGAAAAAGCTGTATTGTGATTGGTTAAAAGGGGCGTAACCTTGTCGAAAACATATGTATTTAATAGGTTGTTGTGTTAAAATCTGGCGCGTAATGGTTTCAAAATAGCCATGATGCAATTCTAGGAATTTGGTGAGAGGTCATCAAAAACAGATAAGAAAGGTCAAATTTTGGTGATAAGGAGTTGAATAAAATGCATCGTAGAACGTAAAAATTGGTATATTTATAAAATAGTAAAGTATATTTAATTTTTACAGCGCAATAGTTTATAAATATACATGATGTGATGCAATTAGCCTTCAAATTTGCTGCGAGGGTTATCAAAATTAATAAGAAAGGTCAAAACTTGGTGATTGGAGTTGATGAAAATGCATTGTAGACTGTAAAAAATTGGTAGCAAATAGTAAAGTATATATTAAATTAGGCCAGCCTAAATGACTTGAACTCGTTGAAATGAGAGCTTGAATTCGTTGGTTCTTTTTAGATCATGAAAGGTAAATAACACTATGAGCAGATTTAAGAAATATTTTAATTTCACAACATTACAAAAAATTACAGAATGTGAATAAATAATTTCTAAGTATTGTTTTTTTGTTAGGTAACTAAATAAAATACAAGTATGAGCTAGAGTTAATAAATAAATTTAATAAAAGTCAATTTCACAACAACAAAGTTATAAAAAGTTACAACAAATGTTAAAAAACGTTACAAAACACCTTGAAAATGTTAGTAAAATAATTGGTATTTTGTTCAAAAATAGACGAGACAAAGTTTTCCTCTTCCATAAAAAAACCTTTTGAGGCTTAATTTTGTCCAACAACAACAATAGTTTTTTGCTTAGCTTGTATAAATGAGCCTAGCCTAGCCTAGTTTGATTTTAAAAAAAAAAACTTAACTAATTTTGGAAGAACTGACTAAAAAAAACAGAGAACTTAAAAGTACAAATTTAATCCTAAGATATAGTTGTAAATATTATAAAAGTAAAATATGCCTAAGAAAGGAGGAAAAGTACATTTTAATTCCAAGGATACAGCTGTAAATATATATTAAATAATGATTTACTAAAAGAAAAAAATATTTGAATAACTTAAATATGATTTGCCTAGTACTAAATGACACCAAAACAGTTTAAAAATAGCCATGACGTAATATATAGAAAGTAAAGGAAAAAAACTTACAAATAATAATAATAATATTAAATTCGAGAGAGAGGTCAGCAAAAACAGATAAGAAAAATCAAATTTTTGGTGATAAGGTGTTGAATAAATGTATTGGAGAATGTAATAATTACCAAAATTAATAAAAACGAATTAATTAATTGCAAAATACTAAAGATATTAAATTTGTTGAGATGTTAGCAAAACAGATAAGAAAGTTCAAATTGTTGGTGATAAGGTGTTGAATAAATGTATTGGAGAATGTAATAATTACCAAAATTAATAAAAACGAATTAATTAATTACAAAAATACTAAAGATATTAAATTTGTTGAGAGGTCAGCAAAAACAGATAAGAACGATCAAATTTTTGGTGATAAGATATATATACCCCCATTTCGTTTTTTTTGAGGAAAAATTGTACTTTCTTTATCCAAAGAGGATACATTAATGCCATCCATGAAGTTCTCCAGTCGCACTATTAATCCATTTACAATATATCTGAGCAGTTTGTAAGTATGGTACCAATTCGAAAAACACCTTTTACACCGTTTAAATCGTTATTTAGGTACAATATAAATTACCTTCCAATCATATATAGTTTCCAAACCACACACTGGACACTGTAAATTTATTTTAACTCGACCAATACTTTGATGCGTGACATTAATTGACTGGTTAGATGGACAACAAACAATTTGTTTAACTATATAAACTAATTATTTTGAATTAGTTAATTAAATATATATATATATATATATATATATATATATATATATATATATATATATATATATATATATATATATATATACATATATATATATATATATATATATATATATATATATATATATATATATATATATATAAAATAAGCTTAAGAGTCATAAATAGATAACTTGTAATTTTTCAAAAGAGAAGAAGTAAACCACTTGAGTCTATTAGTCTATAAAAATTTTACTGATAAGAAACTTTAAAAATGTATTGATAAAGTTGAAACTGCTTAATTAACATAAATATTCCTAAAATCAAATTGCGTAGCAGATGATCTATTATTGAATAATCATTTTTTCTGTTTTTTACTGTATTTAATATATAAGCAGTAAAGTTCTTACTCCGAGTCAAATTACATTTGTGTATAGTTCATACTTTTTACTATTTTAAATTTGAAAAATGGTATTTTTCATTTTCGAATCAGATGATAACTCATCAACCAGTTATATGTGGTTTTAAAAAAATTTATTCAAGTGAGTATTTTTTATTTTTACTATTCGGAATTTAATAGTTTCACTTGTTTCTTAAAAATGTTTGTTATCTTTTATATTACTTTCAGAGGTAGTGTGCAAAACATAAGAAGAGTAAATAGCCACTATCCATTTACATTTAGATAAGGAGCCGACAAAGACAGTATTAGATGAGATTGCTAGGCTTCCCGTAAAATATTTACGGGTCGAAGAACAAAAAGAAGAAGAAGAAAAATATTTTCTAGAAGTAATAGACAAATTCCCCATGTTAAAGAGGTTTTAATCGAAAAAATATGATTTAGACTTATAATAAATCTTAAAATTGTATCTAACATTGTTTTATTTTATGTCCAGATTACCAATTTAATATATCAAACTTATGAATATACTAATAAGGATAAGGCAGCTGTAAATATATATTAAATAATGATTTACTAAAAGAAAAAAAATATTTGAATAACTTAAATATGATTTGCCTAGTACTAAATGACACCAAAACAGTTTAAAAATAGCCATGACGTAATATATAGAAAGTAAAGGAAAAAAACTTACAAATAATAATAATAATATTAAATTCGAGAGAGAGGTCAGCAAAAACAGATAAGAAAAATCAAATTTTTGGTGATAAGGTGTTGAATAAATGTATTGGAGAATGTAATAATTACCAAAATTAATAAAAACGAATTAATTAATTGCAAAATACTAAAGATATTAAATTTGTTGAGATGTTAGCAAAACAGATAAGAAAGTTCAAATTGTTGGTGATAAGGTGTTGAATAAATGTATTGGAGAATGTAATAATTACCAAAATTAATAAAAACGAATTAATTAATTACAAAATACTAAAGATATTAAATTTGTTGAGAGGTCAGCAAAAACAGATAAGAACGATCAAATTTTTGGTGATAAGATATATATACCCCCATTTCGTTTTTTTTGAGGAAAAATTGTACTTTCTTTATCCAAAGAGGATACATTAATGCCATCCATGAAGTTCTCCAGTCGCACTATTAATCCATTTACAATATATTTGAGCAGTTTGTAAGTATGGTACCAATTCGAAACACCTTTTACACCGTTTAAATCGTTATTTAGGTACAATATAAATTACCTTCCAATCATATATAGTTTCCAAACCACACACTGGACACTGTAAATTTATTTTAACTCGACCAATACTTTGATGCGTGACATTAATTGACTGGTTAGATGGACAACAAACAATTTGTTTAACTATATAAACTAATTATTTTGAATTAGTTAATTAAAATATATATATATAAATATATATATATATATATTTATATATATATATATATATATATATATATATATATATATATATATATATATATATATATATATATATATATATACATATATATATATATATATATATATATATATATATATATATATATATATATATATATATAAAATAAGCTTAAGAGTCATAAATAGATAACTTGTAATTTTTCAAAAGAGAAGAAGTAAACCACTTGAGTCTATTAGTCTATAAAAATTTTACTGATAAGAAACTTTAAAAATGTATTGATAAAGTTGAAACTGCTTAATTAACATAAATATTCCTAAAATCAAATTGCGTAGCAGATGATCTATTATTGAATAATCATTTTTTTCTGTTTTTTTACTGTATTTAATATATAAGCAGTAAAGTTCTTACTCCGAGTCAAATTACATTTGTGTATAGTTCATACTTTTTACTATTTTAAATTTGAAAAATGGTATTTTTCATTTTCGAATCAGATGATAACTCATCAACCAGTTATATGTGGTTTTAAAAAAAATTATTCAAGTGAGTATTTTTTATTTTTACTATTCGGAATTTAATAGTTTCACTTGTTTCTTAAAAATGTTTGTTATCTTTTATTACTTTCAGAGGTAGTGTGCAAAACATAAGAAGAGTAAATAGCCACTATCCATTTACATTTAGATAAGGAGCCGACAAAGACAGTATTAGATGAGATTGCTAGGCTTCCCGTAAAATATTTACGGGTCGAAGAACAAAAAGAAGAAGAAGAAAAATATTTTCTAGAAGTAATAGACAAATTCCCCATGTTAAAGAGGTTTTAATCGAAAAAATATGATTTAGACTTATAATAAATCTTAAAATTATATCTAACATTGTTTTATTTTATGTCCAGATTACCAATTTAATATATCGAACTTATGAATATACTAATAAGGATAAGGCACAGTTTTACAAATTGTTGAATAAAACAGGCTGCGTAGTTGAATTTCCATGATGTTTTAGTTTAATTGTTTGGGATTAAAGGAGAGAGAGCGTGCTTGTATGCAATAAGTCCTAAAATGTTTTAAATATTAACAAGAACGTGTTAGCAGCATGCATTAAAATTAAAAACTTTTTTGGAAAGAACTTTTATTAAATAAAAAAAAGATGACTACAGTAGAACTTAAAATTATTACACAAGTATATGCAGAAAAGTGTTATATATCTTAATATTAAACGGAAACATGTTAACAACAATGTAATTGTTGTTCTTGTTGATCAATCTATGATTTCATTTCTTGTAAAAAGGCAGGACTGACTCGTTGAAATTTTTTAATAAAATTCCAGTTAACTTGTTCTCTATGATGACGTATAAAATCTTCAGATAATGTTTGATGTATACTAATTTCGTTCCAATCCAGCATTGTTTAAAATTCCGTCATAAATCGTTCGTTTAATAGCTGAGATTTGGAGATTAGTTGCCAGTTGTCTTTATTGATAAATGTTTTCATTAGGTCTTCGCTTAAACGTTGTTTTCGTGACAAATATTCCAGTTTAAATAATCTTAAAAATAAATGATGAAATTATGTGCTAGATCGGGAAAATTAGATATTTCATTCCACGAAGCTCTTATACAAGCCATTATTTTTGATGTGTCTGTGTGTGTGTGTGTGTGTGTGTGTGTGTGTGTGTGTGTCAGGTGTCAGCCAGAGAGTTAATTGTTAGTAATATGTGTGTATTATATATAGACAAATTATCTGTGTCCTTGCCTTTCGTTGTCAGCTCTCTCTCTCTCTCTCGATTCCTCTTCTTTCTTTACCAAAGGAAATTAAATGAGCAGGGACGAGTTTTGTACAATTTATCAATTTTAAAGTCTCTTTAGCGTCACATGACAAACAAGTTTAATTATGCAGTTCGCTTTCACCTTTACATTGGGGACACTTTACTCTTACAATAACTGGCATTTTAATCTGACAGTGTCCTTTTTCTCTCTTAGAGTTCTTAACTTTTAAAAGTTTAAATCCATTTGTACCTTATATATATTTCACTTTACCTATCTAAACAATATTCTATTCTTCACTAGTTCATAGAATCATGGAAATTATGCTATTTTTCCCATATACATAATTAATTAAACAGTATTTTTAATTTTTCAGTATTTTAACTCGAGCTCTATAGTAACTATTTATATATTTTTTAATTTGACAACCACATTTTAAACATATAAAGTTCAATTCTTCAATTTCCATTTTAAAATAAAATAAAAGAAAACTGGAACTATTATAAGATTTTATAGGTTTTAGATCAAAAACATCATAATATTATTTTTAGAAACTAAGGAACCCCCTCTTTATAACCTGAAACGGAGACATACACATAAAAACATTAGATAAATAAACTTTTTAGCAGTTTAATAGTAAAAACTATTCTCTAAAAAATAACGTTGTCTAGGAAAAAAAAGAAATGTTCTTTACGTATCTATTGTTAAACTATATTTTTATTGCTGCTCTTGTTCTAAATACAAACAAAAATACCATATGTAACCAATATAAGGAAAATTATGAATTTTTATTAGAAGACATAATACCAGTTTAAACTTGTGTCAGGAATGTATTAAATCACTTGGCAATTACATAGAATTATATGATAATAAACAAGCTGTCAGTGATATTTGCATGGAAAAAATTCAAGAATATGAAGACGTTGCTGAGAATTTAAGAAATTCCGTTAATTATACGAAACGTATCAGTCTGTTCAAAGAAAATATTAAATTGGAATCGGATTTATATTTATTGAGAACAAATCTAACAGAAACACTGCAAATTTGTCAAGAAAAAAACAACGTCGCATATTTATTAATTGCAGATTATAAAAAGGAAAAACTTTGAAAAATAATTTTACCTATCTGACACATTAAATTTAGCAATTAGATAACGATTTGTCAAAATGTCAAAAGGATTTACAAGTAAAAGATCAAGCTAACATATTTGTAAATCTGAAGGACTGTTTAGAACGAGAAGAAACACGCTTGGAAAATAGTGATAAATATATTATTCGATTATCAACATGTAGAAAAAATAATAGAAAATTAAGAGGAGAAAAAATATTTACTATCAATTCAACTATAACAACAACTATTTAATAGTTGAAACTTGTATATTATTATCATAAATACACATTCAGTCATAGAAACAACATTGTGCTGTTAACAAACATCATCATGAATGTGACTTATTTATGTAGTTGCTGGAGGGAAACAAAATGTATCCCATTTCAACCTCGTATAGCTCAATTAAATTTAGTCATTAGACGTAATAATTCTGTTCAACAAATTACACCTCGAAAAAGAATAATGGATTATTGCTACAGGTGTGAGCGTACGACAATTTAGCATGTAATAGAGGAAAAAAAAAGGCTTAAAAAAACAATACTACTTATTTTGAGAGCTTTCCATAAAATATATAAAATCTGTCCTGACTGTATTGTTTTAAAAAACAAGATGTTATAAGTAATACCATGTTTTTTATAAATGAACTATGTTTTTTGTTTTTTTTCCTTAAATTGTATCTATAAAATACATAAAATCTGTCCTGACTGCATTTTTTTAAGAATTAAATGGTGAATAAAACAAGACGTAATAAGTAATACCATGTTTTTATTTTAGTTTCTAATTGCTACATTTATAGAAAATAAACTTCTTAATACATACTATTATCTTTATTCAGCATCTATCAAAATACATTTTGTAGGATGCACTGTAAATTGTTTCTTGTCCTCGTTTTCCAATTTTTCCTTTTGTCTTTCTAATGTATCTTTTGGTATATAGCCTAGACTACGTAAAGTTTGCCACGAAGCTTTTTTTATAATATTGAGTACAATTGGAACAATATTTATTTTCGTTATAAGGTTTGTGACCTATATATGTTATTTTATTCTGACATGATGGACATCTCCAACTCACTGTATACGAGGAGGAGGAGGAGGAGTTCATTTTTAACAGTTTATGAATCTCTCTCTACTGATCAACTTTTATGGGATTTACGAAATGAGTTTGTCAGATACTCTTATTTTTTTATACTTTCAAGATCTACATAAAATGGTATCTTAAGATATCTAACCAATGATGATAGTTCAAAAATTTTACTCTTTGTACTTGTTTTTTACATTTTAATCTTTATATTTGATGTGAAAATCGTTTCAAGTTGTATAAGATGAGAGAGAGGAAGGAAAAATAAAATAATTATATATATTGTTTTCAAACCGTGTACCCTGGGTATCTAACTGAGTTTTTAAATAGAAGGAAAATACTTATGCAAATAATAGATATTTCTTATGGACGACATTGATTTACGAAGTTGAGTAGATGTGTATTGAAGAATAGCGTGTATAATAATAAGAACTAACCCAAGGAAATATAAAATAAAACAACTTTAAATGTCTTTCAGTTTTTTTTATTAATTATAATTTATATTTGTTATTAAATATATAAGTTTTTATTCGTGGATACTTGTATATTGCTTCTAAAAAGGTTTTTAGAAGTTCATTAGAGGTCTCTACCTGTAAATACCTTACAGGTAGTATCCAGGTAATTTCCTCCAACTTTATTGGTGGTTCGTCCTCTTCTAAATGTAAATGGACCTGTTCATGCAGTATTTTAATGTTTTTCACACCACTTCTGGAGGAAAAAAATAAATATGTTAATAGAAAATTCTATGTAGAATTATTTATTTTACAATAAAAATTTTTCTCTCAATTAACATACAAAAAATTTAACATGATTCACTATTTGATTCACATCAGAATAAAAACAATACTCATTTAAATAAATTTTTGATCAACACGTATAACTTGTTGATGGGTACCATTTTTAAATCTTCAGATTCAAAAATTAAAAATGCCATTTTCTTTTTTTACTATTAAAACGGATATATCAAGCTTACACACACACAGGTAATTTGACTCGTAGTAAGAACTTTACTGCTTATATATTAAATACAGTAAAAAAAAACAAAAAATGATTATTTAATAATAGATCATCTGCTACGCAGTTTGATTATACGAATATTTATGCTAATTAAGCTATTTTTCAACTATATCAATAACTTGAGACACATTTTTTACATTTCTATCGCATATTCTGTCTACTTATTTTCTTATCATTTTTGGATTTTTATAGACGAACTGATTCCAGTTGTTTACATTTTCATTTATCTTTTGGATTTTTATAGACTAAGTGGTTCCAATTTAATTTATATCTCTTATCATTATTTGCTTTTTTATAGATTAACTGACTCCAATTATTTACTTGTTTTCTTATTAATTATGCTTTTATAGACGAATTGTGATTCCTACGTAATGGCGATAATGAAGACGGCGATGATGATGAATACTTAAGTTGGGATAAGTAGTTAAGTTAGGATATATTACACTATAATGTTTTTGTGTGTATATATATATATATATATATATATAATATATATATATATATATATATATATATATATATATATATATATATATATATATGTAAATATATATATATATATATATATATATATATATATATATATATATATATATATATATATATATATATATATATTGTAATAAAAGTAGAAAAACCATAAGAAACATTTTTTTTATTAACCCTCTAATGTCCATTTTCGTATTATTTTTACAATAAAGTCTAGGTATCTAACTATTTTATTCAACTCAATACTACTATTAAAAAAAGTTAATTTTTGATGATTATGCTTATGTGGAGAAAATAATTGTTGCATCATCCACGACGTCTTAAGTTCCTACTTGTATTAATAAAATTGTATGTACTATTTTTGTAAAATTAGTTGTCAAGTGACTGTCACACGAAGAAGTTGGCTGTTCTCGATATTCAGAGATTTAACTTACTTTCTGCCGATACTACTGATTATTAGGCTGAAAAAGAATTCCATGCTAAGGAAATAACAATATCAAATGGTTTACAGACAAGTCATTACTTGCTGAAACCGAAAATACCTTATTATGATTATCTCAACACAATAAAAGACCGTAATGCTGAACGAGATCATGGTTTGAGATATTCATCCGGTTACATAAACTATAATCTAATTGGAGAAATTTTGGATAGAGCACTGTGCGACTGTGATGTGTTGTATCTGAAAGGAAAGCATGTATTTAGATTCGTTTCAGACAACATCGCTGCTACTACTACTCCTACTAATCCTCATTTCAAGATCGTAGATATAGATACTCTCAATGTGTGGGATATGCCATCCTTCAAACCTCAAAAACCTGCATGTTTCGATCATCATATAGTCTTCTACAACGACAACAAGGTTCAGTGTAGTACCACAAATTATTTTGCAATACTGACATGGCTCACAATATTCATCCCATAATGTCGTCCTTTTGCTACATCAGCAACCAAGAAGATTCTGATACTGTCAATCTTTCTTCTTCTTATTCGTTGAAACAATGGGAAGACAATATATTTAATAATAAACTTAGATTTAAGAAATTTGTAACCAAAGTAACTAATAAAAAACAAATAATTTGTAGAAATATCGATGATAGTTTTGTTAATTAAAATTTTTTAAAACTTTAGTATATGCTTTATTAGCAGATATCATTCTCATAATATTGGTGTTAATCATTCAGTTAAGATAGCTGCGAAAAAAAATCGATAGTTTTGTTGATAAATTATCCTATAAAGGTTTTAAAATTACAAAAATCTATTAAATCTAAAACACAAAAACGTAGTAGTAATTATAACATCTTGTTTTATTCATCAGTTAATATATAATTCTAGAATTTAGAAGAATTCGCCTGAGTTTTTGAAGCGTTAAATTCCACTTGCTTACTCTCACCCCAAGATAGGATTTCTTCCAGGTCTTTGTTAAGTTGAATGACTTCCTGCTGTCTGCGGCTATTCGTCTAAGTAGCCGATGTCCGAGCGTTCAAAGTGAATGAAGAGATAAGTGTACTGTCATCTGCAAAGCTGTAGATTAGATTCTCCGTCTTTTCCAGCAGATCATTAATACAAATGAGAAAGAGAATAGGAGACAGTATGGAGCATTGGGGTACACCGGCGTTGATAGTGAAGGTGTTAGAAAGAAATCCGTCAACCGCCATTCGTAAAGAACGCTCTCTGAGAAAACACGAGAACCACAAACAGAACTTTTCAGACATACCATAAGAACGTAGCTTAGCTAACAGTCCATCGTGCCAAACACGATCGAATGTCTTGGATATGTCAAGAACAACCGCTCGAGATTCTCCAGAGTGTTCAATTGCGTTGTTCCAAACATGTGTTACATAAGTTAGAAGATCTCCTATTGATCTATTTTTACGAAAGCCATATTGGTGATCGCTAATAATGTTGAATCTTTCAAGATATTTTAGAAGATGCTGATTGATACCCTTTTCCATGACTTTCGATATTATTGAAAGCAGTGCAATTGGTCGGTAGTTATTTGGCAAGGTCTTCTTGCCTTTTTTAGGTATCGGTTGAACTATGGCACATTTCCAGCAGGAAGGAAATATTCCCTTTCTGTAAGATGGGTTGAAAAATCTACAGAAAACTGGTGTTAGTTCCCTCGCACAGTTTTTGAGAACTATGGCAGGTATTCCGTCAGCGCCAGAAGCCTTTTTGGTGTCTAGCTTCATCAACATACGTTTTATGATACGCTGTCTGAAAGCAATATCGGGCATCCTTGACTGCACCATGGGAATAGTAGGTGGTGTTTTTCCTTGGAAATCGACAGTAGAATGTGAAGCAAAGAGTTCAGCCAACAAGTTCGCTTTCTCAGCAGGTGTCGTTGCAATAGAATTATCTGGCCATGTAAATGGTGGATTTGGTGAAATTTTGACTAACTACCTTAGCGACTGACCAAAAGCACCTGGAATCGTTGGGGACAAGCGAGAAGTTTGTTTCTAATCCGTTGATTGTGTGCCTTCTTGGTTCCGTCGATAATTTCTTTGCATCTGTTCCTGGCTCGAACAAAGGGCATTTCTTCGAAAAAGGGATGTAAGCCTCCATACCGGCCAAAATAACATCAGAAACCTCCCTGGCGCAGTCAGATGGGTCGTCGGATCGAAAACAAATGTCTAACCAAGGGAAAGTTCGAAAATATTCTATGAGATCTTCCATTTAGCAGATTTGTAGTACCAAATCTTGTGCGGTTTAGGCGCCTCTCTGTCACTGATTGGTAGGATACTCAATGTTGAAAGTAGTTTATGGTCGGAAGAACCTAACGGCGGATTTACGCTGACCGTGTAAATCTCCGGATTGGTGGTTAAAAACAGATCAAGAAGACTAGTGAACTCCCCGTCTCGATCAGGGATCCGTGTTGGTTCGTCAATACGCTGAGTTAAGCCACAAACTGATTGAAAATTATTCGGCTTCACGAACTTGTTCGTCGGTAGTATTAGAATATTTAAGCCAGTTGATGTTGTGGACATTAAAGTCGTCCAGGATGGAAATTTCGGCATTTTGTTGGTTAATTTGTAAATAATCGATGGTGTCTGCAAGAGAAGCGAAAAGTCTTCTAAAGTTAGTATCACTTAGTGCTCGATAGAGGATACAGATGAACCTTGTGGTTGGTTGCGTCGTTATTTTTAACCACATCAAAGTTTGGGGGCTCCAGAGCCTCTTTTCGTTGGCAAGAGAGGTCGCCTCTGACAAAAAGACAGACTCCAAAGTTACGCCTAAACCGGGAATAGAAGTCGTGTGAATGTTTCCACGTTAACATGGTACTACGACGTGTCAACGAGGAATTGTTGTTGTTTAATGAATGTTGTTGTTACAATGCACAATGTGGTGTTCATTGCAATATTAAATATATCGATAGTAGTAATAGTTTGATGGATCAGTTATCGGAACTAGTTACCAATCTATTGTGTTGTTTAAAAAAAATAATTTTTTCTAAGACAATGTTTGCATAAATAAATGGTAAACGCTATCAAATATATAAATAATTATTACGATAGAACTCCAATAAATATTGCATATACTGCTTAAGTAATTATGTATATAGTAATATAGCATAAATACAAACTTTCTTATGTATTTTATTTTGGTTACCACTATTTCGAGACTCCTTTTTTTCTAGCAAACTATTTTTAAGCTTTACTTAGTACTGTTTTTTTTTAAAATATTGGTACCCTTAATAAAATATTGCATCAGCCAAAATTTTCCAATCACCAGATAATATATATATATATATATATATATATATATATATATATATATATATATATATATATATATATATATATATATATATATATATATATATATATATATATATATATATATATATATATATATATATATATATATATATATATATATATATATATATATATATATATATATATATATATATATATATATATATATATATATATGTATATATATATGTATATATATATATATATATAT
The DNA here is from genome assembly GCA_019049505.1 of Pachyrhynchus sulphureomaculatus. Taxonomy (NCBI): domain Eukaryota; kingdom Metazoa; phylum Arthropoda; class Insecta; order Coleoptera; family Curculionidae; genus Pachyrhynchus; species Pachyrhynchus sulphureomaculatus. The sequence continues at coordinate 21,994,119 of CM032452.1, read as the reverse complement.
ATATATATATATATATATATATATATATATATATATATATATATATATATATATCTATAATATATATAAAATGCAACGTCTCTATGTCCGTCTGTCTGTTTTGTCTGTCTGTCTGTCTGACTGTCCGTTAGTGCGCCTATCACTGGAGAACTACTTATCCGATTTACGTACTTTTTTTTTTAAAAACATACATATGTTCTCTGGCCAGGTATAGGCTATATTTTATTACGATAGTTAGCATAGGGAATGAGCAGTGACGATAATGGTGAATGAAGTCGGAAAAAAGTTTTCCGCTAGCGCGTTCCCTTGCAGTACACAGACTAAACCATTAAATTTGGAACAATATTATGGAGCAGAGAATATCTATAATCTATAATCTATAATATATATAAAATGAAATGTCTCTCTGTCTGTCTGTCTGTCCATTAGTGCGTTTATCAGGCGAGAACCCCTTATCCGATTTACGTGTCTTTTTTTAAATTCATACATATATTCTTTGGCCAGGTTATATAGTATAGTAATCTATATCTATAATATATGTAAAATGCAACGTCTCTCTGTCTGTCTGTCTGTCCATTAGTACGCTTATCTCTCGAGAACCACTTATCCGATTTACGTGATTTTTTAAATTCATACGTATGTTCTCTGACCAGGTTATAGATATATATTTTATTACATCTATAATATATATAAAATGCAACGTCTCTCTGTCTGTCCGTTAGTGCGCTTCTCACGGGAGAACCACTTATCCGATTTACGTGCTTTTTTTTTTTAAAAAACATACATATGTTCTCTGGCCAGGTTATAGGTTATATTTTATTACGTTAGATAACACAAAGAATATGCAGTGACGATAATAGTGAATCAAGTCGGAGAAAAGTTTGCCGCTAGCGCGTTCTCTTGCAATACAAAAAATATCTGTAATATATATAAAATGCAACGTCTCTCTGTCTGTCTGTCCGTTAGTGCGCTTATCACTCGAGAACCACTTATACGATTTACGTGTTTTTTTTTAATTCATACATTTCTCTGGCCAGGTTTTATAATAATAATAATATTAATAATAATAATCTATGTAATATATATATATATATATATATATATATATATATATATATATATATATATATATATATATATAAAGCAACGTCTCTCTGTCTGTCCGTCCGTTAGTGTGCTTATCATTTGACAACCTCTCATCCGATTTACGTCATTTTTTTTTAATTCTTAATTTAATATATGTAAAAAAAAATCTATAATATATATAAAACGTAATGTCACTCTGTCTGTCTGTCTATCCATTATTGCGCTTAGCATTCAAGAAGCACTTATCCGATTTACGTGTTTTTTTTTTTTATAAAATACAAAGGAAATAAACAGAGACAAAATGCTAATACGTAGGAAAAAAGATGGAAGTGTAGCGCTAAGCTTCGCAGAAAGACTGGATAGATGGGGGGAATACTTTAAAGAAACACTAAATGGAGATGAAAATGAGTTAAATCAGAAATAGGAAGCAAAATTAACTGAAGGGCAGGAGGGGACAAATAAACTCTGAAAAAAGAAATAAGAGAAATACTCAGAACCCAAAAAATTAAGGCCCCGTGTGGAAATTGTATAATAGCAGAACTGATAAAGGCTGGAGGAATAGATCTGGAAAATGAAATATGCTGGTTGGTGCAAGAAATATCGGAAACAGAAAAGATGCCAGTAAGCTGGAAAGAGTCGCTCATTTGTCCAATATACAAAAAAGGAGAAAAAACTATACGTGCTAATTATGGACCAATAGCCTTACTGGATGTCGTGTACAAGATAGTAGTGGTGACTATCAAAAACATACTAGCAGAGAAAGCCGAGTCTATTCTGGGAGAGTACCAGTGTGGATTCAGGAAAAATAGTTCGGTTACAAACCAGATATTTTCGATTAAGCAAATCCAAGATAATAGCTTAGAACAAAATTTGACACTACATTTGGTCTATGTGGATTTCAGAGAAGCGTATGACTCTGTAAATAGAGAAGGACTCTACAAGATAATGGAAGAACTAAAAATTCCAAGTAAATTGATTCGCATGGTGAGAATGACCCTGAATGACACAGAAAACAGAGTGTTGGTTGAGGGCAAAGTATTAGACAAGTTTGAGGTGAAGAGAGGATTAAGACAGGGGGAACCAGTGTCGACATGTCTATTTAATTTGGTACTAGAGAAGATAATCCGGGAGTTAGAAATAAAAACAAATGGAACGATATAGCAACAAACCTGCCAATGCTTGGCCTATGCAGATGATGTAGCAGTGATTGCAACAGCAAAAGAGAACCTCAAAAAAGTCATAAGTAGGATAGAAGAAAGGAGAAGGATGAGAGGACTAAAGATAAATGAGGAAAAAACAAAATACATGGAAATTACAAAGAAGAAGGATAATAAAAACAACAAAAATTTAGATATAATAAACAACTTAGGGAAGAGATATATATTTGAAAAAGTAGACAAATTTAATTGTCTGGGAGTAACAATAACAGAGAGTGGACAAGAAAAGACGGAGATACAAGAAAGAATAGCGAAAGGACAGAGATGTTTGGGGGCAATGAATCCAATATTGAAATCAAAGAATGTATCAAGAAAAGCAAAAGAAAGAATATATACGACATTTGTCAGACCCACGGTGACATATGGATGCGAAACGTGGAAACTGAATGCAAGAGAAAAGGAGACGTTGGAGGTGTGGGAAAGGAAAGCTTTGAGAAGAATCTACGGAGGAAGGAAAGAAGAGGGACTGTGGAGAAAAAGAACAAACTACGAATTAAAATGCCTATATGCCCCTTATAAGCCAAATTATAAGAAGCCAGCGATTAAGATGGTTGAGACACGTGGCAAGGATGAAGGAAGAAAGACGGGCAAGGCAAGCCCTAATAAGAGGAGTGGTTGGAAGAGGCAAGGGTAGACCTCGATCTACATGGATTCAGGCAATAAAGCAAGATCCGGAGTTGATGGAATCCCGCACTGGGAAAAGCTAACAGGAGACAAAAAGAAGTGGAGACAAGTATGCAACCAAGCCATGGACCCCTAAGGTCCCTTGAGCTATATAATAATATAAACATAACGAATAAGCACTGACGATAAAGGTGAATCAAGTCCACGCGAGCGAGTTATACGTCGGACCGATGGAAGTTCTTTTTTAAAAAACACTTTTTGTTTAATAAAAAATACTTTTATTCGAAACGTACAACGAATTTTGGGAGGTTTTGGAAAATCAGAATACAGCTCTCACAACAAATGAAAGAACAGTAGTAATTAATCATTAGGGTTTTTATAACATTTCTTATCTTACTAATGCTTACATTAGTAGTTTAAGTATTATACGAGGGTCGTAACTCCTCCACCCTTAGAGGGGCATATAAACTTTTTCAGTTTCTATGACCTAAATGATTATTTCATTCGAATTATGTTCATTTAAGATATTTTTCTTTTTTAAATATATAGGTCGTAGATACTTTACAATAAAATAAATATTGAAATACTTATTATTATATACAGTAAAACTGTCCAAATACTCGTCTTATTATAATATGTTGGATCGATTAGTAGTTTTGAATTTTCGGATTTTTGTATATTGATTTGTTCTTGTAATTCACTTATTTTATTAAAGTTTATTTTATTCAAGTTGAACGGTCTTACTTTGTTATATACTGGTGTACTTAAATTAAGTTCAATTATTGGTAATGGAACATTTTGAAATGAACGTTTTGTGCTTTTATAGGACCTTAGGTTAATATCATTTATTTTTAAATTACAGGGGAATTGTAATTCTAGTAAATAGGTACCTTTTAGTAAAATATTATTTTGAGAGTTTTTACATTTCTCTATCCCTATTATTTCTTTAGTTGTTATCAGAATCCATTTATTCTCATCGATATTTTGTATTTGTAAATCATCGATTTTTATTAGTATCGGATTACAATTCGAAGTGTTATATTTTAAAAGTTGTACTTCACATGGTGTGTCCTTAATAAGATTTTCTGAGTGTATATGTGAACATATATATTCATTATCAGTGATACCTTTACAGGGTTGGTTAGTATATCCAAATTTATTATCATTTATCAATAGATATTCAAAATTGGGAATTATTACTTTATAAAAATCTTTATTTCGTGTAGGTAGGGGAAATAGTTGAAATATATTATAATTTTCTTTTTCTACGAGGGGTATTTCGATAATAAATATTAATTCATTATTTTTTATATAGCTTTTTATTTCCAATATTTCTTCTAATTTAAGAATATTTTCGAAAGTTGGTTCGAATGGCAGTTTCTCTATACTTAGTTGATTTTGTAATAATTTTAATTCTTCAAGAAATTCTTTATTGTTTACTATTGCGTTATGGAAAGTATTTAATTTTGCAAAAGTGATTGCTACTTCTAACTTTTCAAAAGTACTATATATTTTGATTAAAGTTTATTATTTGGGTAAGGATCATTTGAATACGAAAGAATTCGACAAGATTGGTTTCTTGAATTTTTACATTATTAATAACTGTAATTATGTCATTGACTCGTTTTTCTAGTATTATTTGATTATGAGAGATATCTTTTGTAATCTCTTGAAAATTATTTATTGATTTACTTAGTAGAGTCATTTGCTTTTGTCTTAGAACATGGGTATTTTCGTTAATTTTTTCAGCGTCTTCCTGATCTAGATTGCCACTTATGCTTTTAATTATGCTCCCTAGGGCATTTATTAGTGCACGCTTTTCTCGATTTTTAGAGGGTAAGATTTGGTCAAGTTGTTCAATTATTTTTTGTTTTATATTGTCGGCAATAGAGTATGTATTATAGAATTCATTTTTATAGTCTGTACAGTTAAACATATGTCCTTTTAGTGAGTCATATTTTTCATTAATAGAGTAAAATTCGTTTATTAGGTTAGTTAGGTCGAAAATTTGTACAAAAGTCCAGTGATTAATCGTCTTTTGGGCAGTCCCAAGTTTATAGGGTAATATTCCAGGGTTGTCGTTTAAGTTGTGGTATTCGAGGCAGGTTCCTCTGTAGACGGACCATCTGTAACATGAGGTCGTTTTAATTCTTTTATATGTACTGTCTCAATTCTTTTTGGATTTTTAATATTTTTTATTTTTACTTTATTAAGATCTAATATTTCAATAATTGTATAAGGACCAATAAATTTGAGTTGGTTTTTATTTCGTTGGGAGGATTGTTTATACACTTTTTGATTTACTTGAAATTTTGAGTTTTTGTTGTCGTCAGCATTTCTTTTCGTTAGAACTCTTTCTTTTTCTTTATCAACCTTATTGGTTACATTTTTATAAATGGCATTAACTTTTTCTTGGTGCGAAGAGATATAGTCAGAATAGAATATTGTAGGGATTATATTTAAAGGGTCTCTAGACGTTGTATGTCCTAGGATCAGTTCATGAGGGGTATATTTTGTAAGGCTATGGAGGGTGTTATTATAGGCTATTATTGCATACGGCACTAGCTCGGTAACTGGTTTATTTTCGTCTTTCTGTTTTAGAATTCTTAGATGCTCGATCAGAGTTGAATGGAATCGTTCTACTGGTGAGTTTGATTCATGATGTTTAGGTGTAGTAAAGTGGATTTCTATCTTTTGGGTTTTTAGTAATTCTTTTAGGAGGTGATTGTTGAATTCTCCACCATTGTCACAGGTTATTGTTTCGGGACATCCGAAAAATGAAAAGAAATTTACGAGTTTATCGCAAACTGATTTTGCGTTTTTATCATATGGATATGCTTGTCCATATTTTGAAAATTTATCGAAGATAGTTAGGAAATTTTGGTTCTCGAAAATAAATGTATCAATATGCAACATTTGGAAAGGTTTATTAGGAGTTTCTGTTTTTATCATTGGCGTATAAGATTTTAATCGGCTGTATTTTTGAGTTTGACAGACATTGCAATCATTTATATATTGGTTTACGTCTTCTTTCATTTTTGGCCAATAATATATTTCTTTTAATCTTTCATGTGTCTCTGCAGTTCCTCTATGGTTAGTTTTACTTTCATGTTGATGACTTATTAACATAATTTTCTTTTCTTTATCTGAAATATTTCTTAAAAGTTTGGTACATTGAATTATTTTTGGATTTTTAAAGTTCTTTTATAAACACATCCGTAAATAGTGGAATTATTTCTTTACTATGAAAAAATACATAACACGTTTTTTTCCTGGGTTTACATAATCTCTAAGAAATTTTTTAATTATCTCCTCATTTTTTGGTAATTCTACATGATGAATCACGTTCTTTTCGAACTTTTCTATTTTTACTTTTATCTCTGGGTGAATAACTGCTGTTATTAGATACTGCAAGGTTTTATTATTAATGGGTTCATCTAAGATGCTTATACCATTATTTTCGTCAGCTGTTTGATTACTATGCACGGTTGAGTCATACGTTCTCGGCGGTTGTATTTGTATATTTTGAATTTTTTATATTGTGAATTTTTATCTTTTGCTTACTGCTACTTGGCAGATTTTCTTGTGAGTCATCTTGAAAAGGATTTTCAGCGAGATTTCTTAAGTATTCTACGATGTTTTGGTCTGAGTCACCTGGATTATTAATTAGTGATTCATTTACGTAAATATTTAATTGTATTCTAGAAAGTGCGTCTGCAATTGAATTTTGGGTTCCTTTTTTATAAATAATTTGGTAGTCAAATTCTTCTAATCGTAGTCTCCATCTTACAAGTTTTGAATTGGGTTCTTTTAAATTAAATAACCATACTAGCGGTCTATGATCTGTATAGATATAAAATTTTCTTCCAAATAGGTAAATTCTAAAATATTTACAGGCCCATACAACGGCTAATAATTCTTTTTCGATCGTTGAATATCTCGTTTCAGTTTCATTTAAAGTTCTTGATGCGTAAGCTATTGGTTTATCATTCGGTATTGTTCCTTGTGATAATACTGCGCCTAATCCAAAATTACTTGCGTCTGTTGTTAATAGAAATGGTTTTTCGTAATCGGGATATTGTAAAATCGGTGCGTTAATCAATAATTGCTTACAGTGTTCAAATGCGTTTACAAATTCTTTAGTGTGTTCGATTTTTATGTCTTTCTTTAAACATCTTGTTAGTGGTTTTGTGATTTTTGCAAATTCTTTTATAAATCTTCTATAGTATCCTACTAGTCCTAAAAATGATTTTATTTCTTTATTCGTAGTTGGAATTGGAAAGTTTTTTATAGCGGATATTTTATTAGGATTTGGTTTTACACCTTCATTACTTACAATATGTCCTAAATATTGAACTTTTTTTCTTAAAAATTCGGATTTATCTAGTTGGACTTTGAATTTTGCTTCTCTTAGTCTTTTAAAAACATTTCTTAATTTTTCTATATGTTCTTGCAGGCTTGTACTATATAATATTATGTCATCTAAATATACCAGGCACGTTTCATTTTGTAATCCTCGAAGGATGTTATTCATGACTCTTTGAAAGGTTGCTGGTGCGTTTTTTAATCCAAAAGGCATTCTAAGGAATTCATAGTGTCCTTGTTCGGTACTGAAAGCAGTTTTTGGTATATCTTCCTCTTTCATCTGTATTTGGTAAAATCCATTGGCAAGATCAAGTGTCGTAAAGTATTGGGCTTTTCCTAATTTGTCTAAAATGTCTGTTATGTTTGGCAAAGGGAACTTATTATCGATACTTTTGGAATTTACGCGACGGTAATCTACGCACATTCTCCATTTTTGTCTTCCAGATTTGTCTAATTTCTTCGGTACTATCCAAATAGGGGATGACCAAGGTGAATTTGAGTCTCTAATAATATTTTGTTCTAACATTTTTGATATCTGGCTTCGTACTTCATTCCTATGTATTTCTGGATATCTGTAACTCTTAGTATATATCGGTGTTTCATCTGTCAATTTTATTTCGTGTTTAATAGCATTGGTGAAGGTTAAGGGTAGTTCTTCACAATGAAAAATATCTCTATATTTATAACATAACTTTCTTATTTGGTCTTTCTCTTCTTTGTTGCAATGGCTAATATTTATGTTCTTTAAATTTGCTTTTAATTTATTGTCAATGTTTACTTTATATATTGGTTCTTCTATTTCTACTGAATCATCGATAAAATTGATCTCATTTATTGATTTAGGTTCGATGTCAAATTGTTCGAGAAATTGTAGTTTTATAGGATTTTCTTTAGGATTTAAAACTGTGGTGAAAGAAAAATTATTTTCTATTTTTACTAAACACTCGGGTATTTCAAGACATTCTAATTTTTGGTAAGGTAAAATTCCGTATCCGTTTTCTAAATTTACAGGGATTTGAATAACTTGAACACTTCTAGGAGAAATTATATAAGAATTATTTAAATTATTGATTTCTGTTTTTTCTTGATTTTGGAATTGAATTGGTATTTCCGTAAATGGTGAGTGAATTATATTAGAATTAAAATCAAGGTTAGCATTTAATTGTTTAATTAAATCTAGGCCTATTAATCCATCGAATTTATCTGAAAAGTCAAATAAGTAAAATTTATGTTCTCTATAAGTATTGAAAATTGGAAATATTGGTAATATTGCGGTTTCGTTATGAAATGATTTAGCATGCGCTGTTTGAACTTGGAAAATTTCCTGTTGTATTAAATTTGGAAAATTTGTATATGCAATTTCTGATTTTATAAAGCTTTTAGTGCTACCAGTATCTATTAAAAAGTTGGCGTTAATTTCAGGGATATAAATATATGGTAATTGGACATCGTGATTATTATAAGTTATTAGGTCACATTGGTACTCTGGCTGGTCAAAGGAAAATTTACATTTTCTGGTGGTACTTCTGTATTAAATTCTTCGGACTGTGGTTCAAAATATTGCTCATAATTTTCGTAATCATTTTGTTCTGAGTAATATAAATTTTCGTCGGAAAATTCTAAATATTCGGGTTGATTTTCCACATAGGTATTTATAGGAAGATTATTTTGATTTTCTGTCTGATTAGGAGTTCCCTGTTCTACTTCTTGATTGTATAATTCTTGCGAGAGAAATTTCCTTTCTTTTGGGTGTTGGTTCAAAACAGTATTTCCTGAGCTTGTGTCCATAGGCTCTGGTTTTTGGTTATTTCGATTCATATTAGTTCTTCCTGGCATTTGTCCGAAAGGTTTTTGGAAATGGGATTGATTATTGAATATTTGTCTTTGAAAGTTTGGTTGATTATTAAAGTTTGGTTTTCGTTGGAAAAATGGGTAATTTCTGGATTGAGATTGATGGGTTATGATTATTTTGCGAGAATAAATTATTATTTTGGTTAAAATTAGGTAAAGGCATATGTGGTGTATTATAGTTAGGTCTGTACGAGTTATAGTTCGTAAAATAGTTTGGTCTTTGTTGGTTATTATTAAAATTTGGTTTTTGTGTTTTCATAGGGATTTGCGATGGTTTATTTACCTGTGAATTTTGTGCATTCCTGTAATATATGAAATTTTCTTCTTCCCTTACCAAAGACATAGCTTGTTCTAAAGAATTTGGATTTCTTAATTTTGTTATTACAGTAATACCCCGCTTAGCGCGACCCCGTTATGCGCGGTTTCACTATAACGCGAATTTCAAATTTCGCGCTCATGTAGTCATTAACTTCTCTATGGTCGCGGGGGGATCCCCGCTTTCTCTGAATATTCTCTTTGAAGAATTGGGAATTCCCTGTCCTTCGACTTTGTTCTATGGGGATTTCCTCGTTCGTTTCGTGTGTTCATTTGTTCCGTAATGTTAGTTCGGTCGGCTGGCAGTTTTGTTTTAATATTTATTGGAGATACATACATACATAATTTAACCCTACGTTAAAAATGCCGCCTGTAAAGAAAAAAGAGCGTAAAAGCGTCACTTTGGAATTGAAGATGAAAGTGTTAAGAAGAATGGAAAATGGAGGCAAAGCAACAATTGTTGGGAGAGATTTTGGACTCTCAGAATCGACTGTGAGAACGATTTATAAAAATCGGGAAAAAAATTAAAATCTCCAGCGAAGGTTCAACACCTATAAGTGCAACAAAACTTTCTCGTTCGAGATCATCTATCTTAGAAAGCATGGAGAAATTACTGTCAGTCTGGATCGAAGATTTGAATAAGAAGAACACACCACTAAGTCAAGATCTCATATGCACAAAAGCAAAATCTTTGTATGAGATGCTGAAAACAAAAGAAGGAGAAGGGAGTGCCACTCCGACTTTTGCTGCCAGCAGAGGCTGGTTCCATCGGTTCAAGCAGCGTTCTAATCTTCACAATATCCACATAACAGGCGAGGCGGCCAGCGCGGACATTCAAGCTGCAGCTGAGTTTCCAGACAAGTTTCAAGACTTCGTTAGACGAGAGAAAATTCCTGCTTGTCTCATCTTCAATGTTGATGAGACCGCACTTTACTGGAAAAAAATGCCATCTCGAACATTCATTTCTAAGGAAGAACGTCAAGCCAGTGGTTTCAAAGCTGCGAAAGATCGACTAACACTTCTGCTGGGTGGTAATGCCACTGGTGATTTCAAACTGAAACCTTTACTAGTGTACCATTCAGAAACACCCCGTGCAATGCGAGGCACAGACAAGACAAGTCTACCAGTTGTGTGGCGATCAAACAGAAAGGCGTGGGTTACACGGGAAATTTTTCAAGAATGGTATTCTAATAGTTTTTGCCCATCAGTCAAATCATACTGTGACAGAAATGGGCTTGAACCTAAAGTTATATTACTCTTAGACAATGCCCCAGGACATCCAACCTCACTTGATACGCCCAGAGACTTAAAAGTGTACGTAAAGTTCCTTCCACCAAACACTACGTCAATATTACAACCTATGGACCAGGGAGCAATAGCAAACTTCAAAGCTTATTACCATCGCCGCACTTTTAGCCAACTAATTCATGAAACTGACGGGGAAGGAAGACAGTCTATGCGAGAGTGGTGGAAGTCATACAACATTATGAAGTCTATTCACAACATAGAAGAGGCTTGGAAGGAAGTTAAAATGAGTTGTATGAATGGGGTGTGGCGTAATCTTTGGCCAGATGTAGTGGAAGCACCTAGAAGAATTGTCCAGATGCAGAGACAAGTGCTTGAAGACATTGCTGCAATGATTGAGGGGTCTGAACTTGAAGATGTCACGGTAGAAGATCTCGTAGAACTTGTAGCAACGCACGACGATCCTATTAGCAATGAAGATCTGATCGAGTTACAGAATAATCCTATCTACGATGAGGAAGAACAAGTAGAAGAGAAAGTTTTATCTTCAGGGGAAATACAAAATGCACTTTCAAAAATTTATTCAGGTTTGGACATATTGCAGAGTATAGACAATAATGATGACCGTGTCTTGACCGTGTGTCAAACAATTAAAAACAGTGTTGGGTGTTATGAACGTATTTTACAAGAACGTAAACAAAACGTTACCCAAAAGACAATAGATGTATTTTTCCGTAAAAAATAAGAGTATGTATTGCATAAAGTGTTCTTAGAATTAAAGTGATTGATTAAAATGATTTGTATTTTTTTTGTATTAAATTTTGACTATGTTTAATCATAAACCTCGATATACGCGAATTTCAGTTAACGCGATTTTTTTCGGAACGTATCCCTCGCGTAAAGCGGGGTATTACTGTAGTTGCAAATTATAAGGTAAACCGTTAATAAATGTTTTAAGTGCAAATTGATCGTAATGATTAATTTTTATTAGTTTAGTTGCGGCATCATCAGGCTCTGCATTTAATTTAGAAAAGAGTAAACTTCATGAATCTTGGATTCTCATAGCAAAATTTAGTGGGTTTTCATTTTTGAATGGTTTTAAATTAATTAGGTTTTGAATTAAACAATCGATAGATCTGTGATCGGCAAAACTAGTAATAAGGACATGTTTAATTAAACCCCAATTATTTAATTCAGCTCTTGAAACTATTAGATCTGCTGCTTTTCCCGTAAGTTTGCTTAAGACTGTATCTATTAAACAAATATTTATTGAATCGTTCGGATCAGTTTTATTTTGGAAAGCTTTCAGAAGACTTTCTACTGAACCTATAAATCCGTTGAGTAATTTTGGATTTCCGTCAAAATGTGGTATGTTATCTGACTGGTATCTTAAAAGACTGTAATTAATTTCAGGCATTTTGTTTTCTGTTTCGATCGATATATTATTTAAATTGTCAATTAAGTTGTCTAAATTAAGGTCGTTGTTTCCCTCAGTTTTGAATATATAATGTTTTTACAAATTAAAACGAAAAGTATTCTTAAAATTAGTAACTTTAAATCTAACTTACAATATAAAGACGAAGATTGCTGCTGTTGTTGGGTTCATGAATTTCTTTTTTCTTCTTTCTTCGTTGGGTGAAAACTCCTCGATATTCCCTCGATAGTTTTTTCTTTTTGGTTGGTTGGTTTTGACCTTTTCACTGCTGTGGTCTTGTCTCGTCGTGATGGCTTAAACTGTCACCTAAGATCGGTACTATTTCACAGAGAAAGTTCACTTCAAGTTCTGTTTCTCGTTTCTTTTGTAACTATCACTTATCACCTGAGATCGGTACTATTTATAAATAATAGTCACTTTTTTGCGTGATTTGCCGGGTATTACCTTAGATCGGTGCTTTCTTTACTCGACACTCACTTTTTCGTGGTTCTTTTCGTAAAATATCGACCGTCACCTTAAATCGGTACTATCTACGGGCGATTTTCACTTTTTTTGAATAAATCCTCGACGGAACCGTATCTATGTGCGCTAGATACGTCTTAAATCTGCACGACTGCTCCAGTTATACGTCGGACCGATGAAAGTTCTTTTTTAAAAAACACTTTTTGTTTACTAAAAAATATTTTTATTCGAAACGTACAACGAATTTTGGGAGGTTTTGGAAAATCAGAATACAGCTCTCATAACAAATGAAAGAACAATAGTAGTTAATTATCGTACTTTAGGATTTTTATAACATTTCTTATCTTACTTATGACTAATGCTTACATTAGCAGTTTAAGTATTATACGAGGGTCGTAACTAGCGGAGCCGTGGGCACGGCTAGTATATATATATAATCGTATATCTCTTCTACCATATGGTGTAGGGCATTTATACATTCTCCTTTTTTTCCCTCCCAATCTTCACATATAAACTTCATCTATCTGTCTCTATTCTTTGCCATTTTCACTGCTTCTTTACAGAATTTTCCCTTCTCCTTAAGTATACTTCTAATACTCCCATTCCAGGTCTGTCTAGGTCTTCCTCGCTTCTGTTTTCCCTGTATTCGGGCTTCATACACTTGTTCCACCTGTCTATCATCCCTCATTCTCTGTATATGTCCCCACCATCCCAGCTGTCTTTGTCGTTTATATTCCATAATTGCTTGTACTCTCAGCCTTCTTCTTATTTCTGTATTCCTTATTCTGTCCTTCCGTGTAGCTCCTTGTACTGCTCTCAGGTATTTCATTTCGACGGTTTGTATCTTGTTTTTCTGGCTGTCTGTTAGGGTCCATTATTCACATCCATATGTTAGGATTGTCCTAAAAATTGCTTTGAACACTTTTATTTTTGTTTGTTTCGTCACCTCTTCTTCCTAATGAATTTATTATTTATTGCATAGTAAAGTTTGTTCGTTTTTTTTCGATTCTTTCATTAATTTCTTTTTCTTGTTTTCCAGTTTCATCCATTATCACTCCCAAATACTTATATTGTTCTACTTGTTGTATTTTATTCCCTTCTATGTAAATGTTCGTTTGTCGGTTTTCCGTTGTCATTACGTTTGTTTTATCTATATTAATTTTCACACGTTTTATTCCAAATATCGAGGTTTCCTTGTAATTATCTCTCATTTTCCGCTACCAGCATAATATCATCAGCAAAGGCCGCTTCAGATATTTCTATTCTTTTCAGCTTCCAGTATCCTATTGTCATTCTTTTCACTTTTATTTCGCATTTCTTGATTATTTCATCCATGTATACAGTGAACAATGTTGGGCTCAAGCTTCCTCCCTGCCTCCAACCTTTCTGTGTTGTAAATCCCTTCGACTTCATGTTGTTTTTTATTACATACTGCACATTGTTGCTGTATATTCGCTTTATGATTCTTATTGTCTTCTTGTTTATTCCCTTGTTTTCTAGAGATTTCCACACTTTATTTCTCGGAACACTGTCAAATGCTTTTTTAAGTCCATGAAAGCAAGGTGTAGACTCTTATTTTGTTTTGATCTTTTTTCGATAATCTGTTTCAGTGTAAATATGTGGTCTTGTGTACTTCTTGCTGGTCTAAATCCACTTTGCGATTCCGATAGTTGTGGTTCTATTACTTTCTTTATCCTATTATTAATAATGCCCTCATAAATTTTGACAATTATGTTCAGTATAGTAATTCCTCTGTAATTATTACAATCCTTGTGATCTCTATTTTTATAGATTGGTGTAATAAACGATATTCCCCATTCGGCTGGAAATTTTTCTTCCTCTCATGCACTATTAATTATTTCTAACAATATTGTTTTTCCTTTCTTCCCCATGTATTTAATCATTTTAGACGTTATCTTATCGCTGCCTGAGACTTTTCCTTTTTTCAATTTTTTTTATAACTTCCTCCAACTCTTTTGATTCTATTTGTTCCCTATCTTCTGTTTCTTCCATATTTTGTTGTTCCAATTCTTCATAATTTGCATCATCTTTTTCTTCATTACCCCCCAATAATTCTTCAAAATATTCTTTGCATCTTTCCATTATTGCTTTCTCTGTTGTTAGGATTTCTTGATTTTTGTTTTTTACATGTAATTCGGTTATAGGTTGGTCCTTCCTGAATGATTTAAGAACTCTGTAGAATCGCTTTTGATTTTCTTTACTATTTTCTTCCATTTTATCTCCGAATTCTTTCCACGACTGTTCTTTTGCTTTTCTTACCAACTCTTTAGCCCTTTTCCTTTTTCCTTTATATAGTTCATATTGACAAATAACTGATGAGAAATTCGAAAAAGGATACAGACATATAAAATATGCAAGTTTGGAAGAAAAGTGGAGCATCCTCAAGAATATAATCCTGGACGGGGCTACCAAAGTATGCGGAGTGTGCAACGCAAACAACAGTAAAAGATAAACAGCTTGGTGGAATGGTAATATCCAAGAAAAAATTATTGCGAAGAAGAAAGAATGGAAAAAATATCTCAAAACAAAAACACAATCACCAGATATTTGTTATTAAAAACAAGTTTTCACCATTTCTATATGTTATCAAAATCAGGAGTTTGTTTTTGGTTTGGAAAAAATTTTCCAATCACCAGATATTTCTTATTAAAAACATGTTTTCAACAACAACTCTTATCAAAGTTACGTTGCACCAACATATACATCGTATTTTCTGTTTACTTGTTTTCTTATCATTTTTTGATTTTTATAGACTAACTGAATCCACTTGTTTACTTTTTCGCTTATTTTATGGATTTTGTATAGACTAATTGACTCCATGTATATTTTCTAGGAGAATGTTGGGTAAATAATATGTGATATTATGCATACATTTTATGTGTAAAAGTTGAATTTTATTTAAATGTTACACTGGAAATAGTTGTTTATTTCTAAATATTAGTTATTTGTTAAAATAAATGTGTTTCTTAGGGAAGAAAATATAGAAATTAGGTAAATAAATCAAGTGAAAATATCCCTATTTTTATCAGTTTATTCAGTTTAAAACTAACATTCGATATATCAAACATGAATTTGGTTGAATTAGATGTGTTTATTGACATTCAGGGATATGATTACTCTTTTGGATATCTTCCTCCTAAGAGTTATCAATTTATGATGGTATTCGTTGTGCAAATTATTTATTCAAACCACCATTCTCAAGAACCATGTTATCCGCTGAAGATTAAAAATTGGTTGATTGGTCAGAACAATACCATGGTATATATTGGGAAACTGGAGTTGTTGAAATAAATGATATAGGTAACATTTTACAAGACGTATTAAAGATTTACCAACCTCCATATAGAATTTATGCTAAAGGAAACTCAAAAGTGATTTTTTTAAAGAAATTCTTAGATGAGCAATACATACACAACATTTTAATTCAACTAGAACCTAAAGTAAGTCGATTTAAGAAGATTCCAGAGTGTTCTTTTCATAAAGGTATTAATCCATGGCATTGTGCATTAGCCAATGTAAAACTACTATATAATTATAGAAATTGCTGGAAATAAAAAACTTTTAAATATAATTGCTTTCATTATTTAGTTACTTTAACAAGAATTTGTTGCATAAGTGTTTTAGTACCATTTATATTCATATTTAGTTAAATTAAAGTTAGTAAAATTAATTTCCTTTTAGAAAAACAATTATTTAAGTTGACTATTTACACCTATATCTTAGTGAACAACTACGTAAAGTTTTAAGGTAACGACGATATACATTAAATTTTTGTTACATCAGATACCTAATTTTTGCTGTTTTTAATTATTACATTCTCCATGCATTTTAATCAACTACTTATCACCAAATTTTGACATTTCTTATCAAGTTTGCTGACCTCTCTCTCTCGATTTAGTTATTTATTAGAGAAAATATGATTATAATTACTTTATCCAATGCATTCCCTCTACACCTTATCACCAAGAAGTTGAATTTTCTTATCTGTTCTTGCTGACCTCTCAACAAATTTAATATTTTGCAATTAGTTAACTCGTTTTCATTATTTTTGGTAATTATTATATTCTCCAATACATTTATTCAACATCTTATCACCAAAAATTTGACCTTTCTTATCTGTTTTTACTGACCTCTCTCTCGAATTTAATATTATTGTTATTTATAAGTATTTTCCTTTACTTTCTATATATTACGTCATGTCTATTTTTAAACTGTTTTGGTGTTATTTAGTACTATGGCAATTCATATTTAAGTTGTTCAAATATTTTTTTCTTTTTTAGTAAATTATTGTTTAATTTGATTATAATTACAGCCATTTCTTAGGATTAAGGTGTCATTTAGTACTAGGAAATTGTTATATCTTATTATATATAATAATAGTACTAGGCAATTTTAGTATCTTATTATATATAATAATATATTAAATTGTACTTTTTCTCCTTTTTCAGACATATTTTAGTTTTATAATATTTACTATATCTAAGGATTAAATTTGTACTTTTAAGTTCTCTGTTTTTTAGTCGGTTCTTCCAAAATTAGTTAAGCTTTTTTTTAATCAAACTAGGCTAGGCTAGGCTAGGCTCATTCATACAGGCTAGGCAAAAAGCTGTTGTTATTGTTGGACAAAAAGCCTCAAAAGGTTTTTTTATGGAAGTGAAAAATCTTGTCTGATCTATTTTTGAACAAAAACCAATTATTTTATTAACATTTTGTGTGTTTTGTAACGTTTTTGACCATTTTTTGTAACTTTTTGTAATTTTGTTGTTGTGAAATTATGCTTTTATTAAATTTATTTATTAACTCTAACTTATAATTGTATTTTATTTAGTTAACTAACAAAAAAAAACAATACTTAGAAATCATTTATTCACATTTTATAACTTTTTGTAATGTTGTGAAATTAATATATTACTTAAATTTTACCTCTCATCATCTAAAAAAAAACCAACGAGTTCAAACTCATTTAGGCTAGCCTAATTTAATATATACTTTGCTATTGTCTAAATATACCAATTTTTACAGTCTACAATGCATTTCATCAACTCCTTATCACCAAATGTTGACCTTTCTTATCAGTTTTGATGACTCTCGCAGCAAATTTGAAGACTAATTGCATCACGTCATGTCTATTTAAAAACTATTACGCAGTAAATATTAAACATGCTTTACTATTTTGTAAATATACCAATTTTTAAGTTTTACAATGGATTTTACTCAACTCCTTACCACCAAAATTTGACCTTTCTTATCTATTTTGATGACCTCTCACCAAATTCCTAAAATTTTACATTGCATCATGGCTATTTTTACACTATTACGCGCCAGAATTTAACAAAACAACCTATCAAATACATGCATTTTCGACAAAGTAAAGCCCCTTTTAACCATTCACGGTACAGCTTTTTCAAGCAGATTACACCCCTTTTTCCACCTCAGCCAATCAAATACATTATTCTTATCTCAACCAATCAAAATACACAGTTTCTTATATAGTTACGCCTCTTTTGGTCACGTGACTCCCAATTCAACCAATCAAAGCTCACCTCCACTTCTACTTAAGAGAAGTTTTCTCCTTTAACTTCTCTTTAAAAGAAGTTTTCGGAAGTTTAGATACCCTGCCAAATTCGAGTCTGTTGCAACACAACAAATAAAGTTACGGTAAGCAGAAATAACGTTACGGCAAACTTTATGCTTTTCTTCGTCTATAAGGACCTTTTGGTACCATTTTTCAGGAAATTTTCAGGATTTCTTCATAAATAAGGCTCTTTTGACCACCCTAACTAGGCCAAAAGGGCACTGAATCCACGGCCTCTGGTAAAAGACGTCATTGACGATCACTTTTTGCACATCTCAAGGTCATTCTTCGGCAACTCAAGGTAATTCTTCGGCTATTGGTACGCTCAGGATGGATAGATGCCATCGGGGCCCAGAACTCCGCCTAAATTACTACTCATGACAATATCTAGAATATTGTTAGGATGTACGGTTGTTGTTGGCAAAAAAATTATACAAGAAATAAATTTTAAATATCTCAGCATAGATGCTTAATTGATGCAATATGATGAAATAAACTCCTAAAAATTGAAACGATATGTCAAATCTACAAGACCACTAACCACTATTAGACGTACATTAACGTACAAAACGAAGACATCAAAAACAAAATAATTAATCAAATCCCAGAAATCAAAATGGGGTGCGACTGTATTAGCTAGAGAAAAAACATCAGACAGACATGCTAAATACATAGTATGATCGACAAAATCTTAAAGAGAAAAATAGAGTTGAGCGAACATATAGAAAGAATGACAGAAGAAAAATCGTTAAAATCATAAGAGACAGACAGTCCCCAGTAGGAACATAAGCATCTCCAGCGAGGGGCAGAGGCGGTAACTGTCCCCTCCCTAAAGTTAGAAAATAATAAATCAGTCGAAACGAAAAAACAACTAGGGGTTCTGGTAGAAAAACGCTATCTTAAACAAAGCAAATTATGAAAACAATGGATTTTAAATTTTATTTTAAATATGATACCGGCCCCACATCAACTGTGAACGAGTCTGCTTAGTGTGTTTTTAGTTAACTTTCTGTTTTGTTTTGTATTGTAGCAGTAGACAAATCTAATTTACCAACAGATAGTGCTTATGAACTGACAATTCTTTCAACTATTAGACAATGCTGTACTCAATTGCACTCGACACGCGATACTGGATCAAAATATTCTCAACTACCAACCAAAGTACAGAGACCGTTGTTAAATTGGGGAGTGGTGTAGTGAACAGTAATATTGTGACGATTGAGTGGATTTTATATTTCCGGAAACATTGACAATATCAAATGCATATCAAATTTTTTTAACAAAAGGTAATAGCTATTCCATTCCATCATTACCACCATTCTTTTTAAACATAAGTTGTTTAGTAGAAGCGTTATGAAAAAATGTTACGTTCAGGAGGTACAAAAATTTATTTTACAGCATTTATCTCCAATAGTAAGACAGATGTGGTTTTTTTAATTATGCTCATAGATTCTTTTCCAGCTGAGTACTGAACGGGATTGAAAAGCGCAATATTTTATTCCAAAATAAGCTAGGACATATTTTTTTAAACAAAAAACTGTTTCATTTTTCATGTAAAATAAATCATAAATAATTAAAAGTGTCTACCGTGCTGTTCATCATTGACAAGTTGCACATTTGGAAAATGCAATTTTGAGTAGTGGAGAAAAATAGTGTAAAGTAAATTTTGGGACACCCTGTGTAAAATTCATTATGGGAGTGGGAAGAGAGGGTTAAAGTTTTCAAAAATATAAATTTAAGTGGGCGTATTTAAAATTACTAATACTAGTGTACCCATATTTTCTAGCTACTACAACTCTTAAGATGATCGTGACTAGATCGCCATGCTGGTCTAAAATTAAAAACGGACAACTGTCGATTTCTTCAGAATGCGTGGAAGTAATTGCCGCGTTGTTAAATAAATTCGTGGGCTCTGGCCAAGAATTAAAATTTCGCAGCTGATGCAACTCATTTATGAAGACAATTTAGTCATGCCTAGTTAGATCAATCCGCACCATGGCTAGTGTACTTCAAACGATTGAATACTAAATTTTATTTTCTCTGCCATTGACTGTAATTTTACACTTCTGTGAAAACATAAATAATTACGGCATATAGTTTTCAATAATTTAAAACTTTCACTCTGGAACACAAACGGCGTAAAAAACAAAACTGCAGAACTTGTTTATTATCTACGTCAGGGGTCGGGTACCTTTTAACTAAGGGGTGCCACTTTTCATCCAGACAACGTGCCGACATAGGTACTTACTACAACTAAAATTAACAAAAATTAACTTAAAATATTACTTTTAGAAAATTTTAAGATTTAACAAATAATTTTATTATACTAGTCCTAGGACTTAGTGTGAACCCTGTGCTTGAAGTTCTTTAGAGAGTTTTCTTATATCCGCTTCATGTCTGGTTATTTTCAGTGTCACACATGCTTCCGAGTTGTCTGTTGTCAGCCTGCTTCGGTACACTTACATATGGGAAAAAAGTTGTTCACCGATATAGGATGATCCGAAAGCTGTAAGCATGGCAAACGCTACTTTCTTAAGACAAATAAATTTCTCTGGTAAACTGAGTATTTCGTTTGAATGGTTCTAGCAGTCACCTTTTAATACCTTTCTTAATTCTACAAATATCGTGTTCCATAACTCGGAGCTTTTAAATGCAATGTATCGAAGATCAAAATCATTAATGTCCATCTATGAGAAAAGAGATATGTCAAAACAACTGCTGGAAAAATCCATTAAATCTGGTTTGATTAAAAAAGCGAACACAGGACCATGTTTATCAAAATCCTGACCCCTCTCGATAAACTCCTGTTTTAAATTAGTCATATATTTAAGAATTTCGTCTATTAGTGCACCATCGTCGACACTGGATATATAAGTTCAGGATAAGCATCCACTTGATTTTTTCCAACAAGAACGATTTAATTTCGCCCAGACATTGCACAAATCTAGAGAGCACTTTACCACGGCTGAGCCAGCGCACATTACTGTGCAATGGTATATCTGAATATGCACTTTCTAATTCGTGCAGAAACGCCTTAAATTCTCTATGGATCAGTGAAGAACGACCGACAATGTAGTTAACTATTTTAACCACCCTATCCATCACGGATTTTAAATTTCCAGCGGAGATTTTAGCGCACAAACTCTCTTGGTGAATTATGTAATGAAAATTCAAAACTGATCGACCCATGCATTCAATAAGAAGGGAAACAAATCCTTTATGTCTCCCAATCATAGCAGGAGCGCCATCTGTCATTACGCAAAAAATTTTATTTAAATCAATGTTCCGCTTTTCAAAATATTTAACAAATTCTGAAAAATATATTCTCTCCTCTTGTAGTTCCCTGCAATGGGAGCAGACAAATCAGCTCTTCATACACATTGCCATCATCGAAGTATCGCGCAACGATTGCCAGACGGGCAATGTCATTAATATCGACAACTTCATCCAATGCTACACTAAATACAAAACTCCGTTTGATAGTGTCTCTCTGCTGTTTTTGGACATTTTGTGTCATTTCGGTAATTCGTCTCTCGATGGTCCGCGTGTGATGCCGATATATCCCTAATCCTGGCCAATATTGTATCCTTATTGGGCAAGTCGTTGAATAAAATCTCGCCAGTACTCAAAAACGTTTGCTTCATAAATTCTCCGTCAGTGAACGGCCTACCCTTTTGTGCCAATGATTGTGCAATTTTGAAACTGCATTCAGTTACCTGATTTTTTCCTTGGAAAACTTTGCTAAAGAATGTTGACTGTTTCTCGTATTGTTTGCTGACGATTCATGTTTTATCTGGAAATGTCGTTGAACTACGCTTTCCCGCCATAGGACACAAATGGCCCGATCGTTTTGCTGTACAAAACCGTAATCTGTTGTCCATGAAGTTTGAAATGATCGAACGTCTACCTTCTGTTTCTTCGCGGCCATAACGCAACGTAATTTTAATTTTTAAACTTTTCGACGACTATTGACTGGAACGGATCTTATTTCTATATTAAATGATCCAAACGTGTAGCCGCTTGCTATATATAGAAAAATAATGTTTCCAGAAAATTCCAATAATTACGTTTATTAAATTTCTTAGAACAAAAATTATTATCTCCAACGCGGCCATTGCAATAAAAGGGCCGCCTAGAAGTTAAATCTAACAAAAACTAAAGTTCGGCAATATAAAAAAAGTTACGGCGCGCGTCGGAACGACTGAAGTCAAGTCAAACAAAAACCGCCTTATAGCGACTCTTTTGATCTGAATTGAGGACGTTTATTTGTGTTTTTGCCTAGGCTTATATTTTGAGGCTTGCCGTCTTTAATATTTGCCGAAATTAAAGCCAAACCAATGCATTCAGTAAAATTATAAATTACAAAATATATATTTTTTAGTTTTTGGTAATAATACCTAGTGACCTATATAATGTATCGTTTTTGTTTGTATCGTTAAAGTAATACTGTCTTCGATTATTTACTTAATTTCGAAATATGTCACAGATTACAGAATTAATGTGTAAACTTTGAATAGGTACGTGTGCCATTCAAAATTGCTTGGCGTGCCAGAGATGGCACGCGTGCCATAGGTTGCCGACCTCTGATCTATGTCTTCACAGAAATTACATTATGGTGACCACAGAGACAAAGCTAAATCCAACAGATAAATTTAAATTAAGAAATTACGTTGTACATAGAGCTGATAGGAACATGTTTCATTAATTGTTAAGACGAACATCAATCACACACTTTTAAATGCAAACAATTCTATTACAGAAAATATAGTCATCAAAATCAATAATGGTTTAGTAATTATAGGCAGCTATGTCCGACCCTCTCTACGTATTAAACGAATTGACTTAGATGCACTGTTTAATCAAGGAAACAGAGTTCTAGTAATAAGAGACTTAAATGGTAGAAATACTGCGTGAAATAAACGAGGAAATAACAGGTATAATAATGTTATCCACAATTACGCTCTGCAAAATAACATTCAGCTACTTACACCCTTGTCGTCGATTCATTATCCGGCAAATAAAACGTCTCCAAGCTTCATAGATTTAATTTTGAATAAAAATGTTAACAATTTACCCGACCCTGTCATATTGAAGGAACTTTTATTGTATTACCTTCTACTGCTGCTAGAACCCTGGCTTTACAGACAATTATTACAAGAAAGAATAATAATAAACAATAACATATCTAATATTAAAGAACTAGGGAATGAAGTAGCAAAACTAACTGAAAACCTCCAGTATGCTCGTGACGTGGTCGCAAAGAAGATGAACAGTAAATTTAAAGAAGATAGACCCTATGAAAATAATAACTTTAATAAAATTTAAAAACCGGATAAGGAGAAGGTGGCAAAGGAATAATGACCGAGTCGACAGGCACAGAGTTCAAGAGATACCGCAGACTGTGTCTCTTGAACTTTTTATTTTATTTTAACTTTCTGTGTCCCATAAGTGTTCTGTTCGGAGCACTAAAAACAGTCTGAAGGGATTATCTTTGATCTCCTTCACTTACGAATTGAGTCGAGCGACAAGAAATTAAAGTATCGCTTACAGAGTTATCGTCGAAATGCCGTTTATATGTCGTCAAAAACACAAAACGAATTTATAAGTTTATGTGGCGAAGTTATTAGGACGAATGTAACAAATGATGCTAAGAGAGGCATAGCTTGCGCAGTCTTAGCTGATGAAATAGCCGACATATTTGGTATAATGAGAGCCAAGGGAAAATCCGAGAAGAATTCGTCACAAAACCTACTGTAACGCTAAAATCATGAGATGTCTCATCAATCGCAGAAACAATTGAGTTTTTCTGTAGCTACAATTTTTCAACAGGATTTGATTTTAATGATTGTTCTGCAGTGGCAGGCTAAGATGAAATAAATACACTCGAGTATTATTTTTCTATTGTTCAAACCCAAAATAAATCTTGTGATCAATGTCGTAAATAATGTATCGGAAATTAAAAAGATGAATAACACTGTAAAGAATAATACTATAAACTTGTTTAGGGAATCGACAGGAGGAGTAGGAATTTGGTTTCCACTCTGTCGAGAATGTGAGGGACTAGATAATTTAAGAAATACATTTGAGCACTCGCACATAATTTCCCCGAACTTGTCAATGCAATGAAAAAACTACCTATCTAGTGAAATTATGTATTCGACGCTTACCAAATCTTTGTTCATTGTTGCCCTAACTACAATAGCAAAATTGTAGTATTGAAACTAGTAGCTAATACCCTACAATTAAAGAGCATGTACTTAGTCAAGGTGCAAGAGTACATTAACAGAATTATTGACGTGCTAAAAAAAGACTGTGAAAACTCAGACTGAGTAGCTGACTAATTACTTCAAAAAGCACTAGACGTGACAATGGAATCGGAGGTAGAGATTAATGTTTACAAGCAAATATATCAGGGCAATCTGCCATCAGACTTTCGTAATGACTACTGGAGGCATTGATTAATTATCGTCTTGATTCTCTTACATGCTTTTTTTCCTTTTTCCTAAGGAGCGAACTCTCGATTTTGAGCATAATCCCAGCCACTACGGCGACCGTAAAACGTTCCTTCAGTACAGGGAAAAACCTGACTGAGGAGCACTATGGAAGGGGAAAGACTGACTGGATAATGTCTGATCAGTTTATATCGAAAGTTTGTTAAAAAAAATCAGGAGGAATTCGAGTTCGTTTTAGAAGAATTTGCACCAAACCTACTAAAACAGTTCGCCAAAAAATTAAAAAAAGATATAATTAGACGATAACAATAGATTCACGTTAAGCCAATAAAAGGATTTTTTCCAAAATTTTGTTTCCTCCCATTCTTCTCGTGTCGGTTCCTTCTCCAAACACACATGAATCGTGTTCTGTCCTCTTCTTATTTCAAACAAAATATGTCTGAAAATCAATAATAAGTTAGACAAGAAACAAGTAAAATTTTGGAAAGGTGAATAGTAAACTCATTTGAAGAACTCTTTTAGTAACACATACAACATGTCTAATGATATATCATCATCTATTAAGTCGACTGCGAAAAAGATCATTTCGTTCAAACTAACTAGAATCTTTACACAACAAACAAAAATTGTAATTGACTCGGCATAAGACTTGTGTGTTTATATAGTAATCATCCGATACGCATTTGATTTTTTAGAAATATATACTAATTACACATGTTTATCAGTATAAATGCAACAAAACAGTTTAATTTGGAAAATTACCATTTATCTAATAAACTCTAATATTTAAAGTAAATCCTGAGAGGAAACTATCTCTAGAGAGAGACATATATTTAAAAAATTAATCTATACTTATGTTTTATTAGTTTTTTAGTCAGTCAGTCAGTCATTCGATACATTCAGTATGATTGAATCAGATGTGTTTATTGACATTCAAGGATATAATTGCTCTTTTGGATATGTAATCAAAGAGTTGACAATTTATGATGCAAATTGTGCAAATTATTTATTTAACCCACCATTCTAGTGAAAATATTTCTATTTTATCAGTTTATTCAGTTTAAAACTAACATTTACCAATCGACAACAACGATTCTCCATACAGCTACTCAACACCTTAACACATTATTTTTAATCTTTCTTATCAACTTTGTTGAACTCTCATTCGAATTTAATTTTATTTACAAGTATTTTGCGTTTATACTTTCTATATATTACATCTTTTCTATTTTGTTTAGTAATTGTTGGTTTCATTATTTCACATACATAGAAAAACAAACAACGAATTCAAACTCTCTCTCATTTCAACGAGAATCCAAACTCATTGTTGTTTAAGCCCTCCTAATTTAAAATATTACTTTACTGTTTCCATGAATTGACTCCAGTTGTATACTTTTTCTTAATAAATCCCCTCTGAATATACCCACATTCAATTGGAAAATACCTTCCTGTTTCGATCATCACATATAACCTGTGACGATAAAAAAGTACAATGTAGTACCACAAATTGTTTTACACTACTTATTTGATTCAAAAAATCATACTATAATGTTTATCGGTAGCAATCAAGAAAAAGAGTCTCCACAATACTCATTTAAAAACCTATATATAAAGGTAGTAATAATGGATTTTATTAGGAAATATAATATATATGACAATTCTTACTTAAAAACAAAAACAGTCTGTATAAGGACTTTAGTACGGAAAATGTATGTAAATACAACAATTCTCACTTAAAACAAAACATCTTGTATATAAAGGTAATAAGACTTAGGATATTCAAGGGTTTATGCTGTTTTTTCTACTCAAGGTTGAATCTATTGAATCATGCATTCATCCAGTCAAAATCATATAATTTAAATTTTGCTTTCTAACTAACTAATGACTACTGGAGGCATTGATTAATTATACCACGTCTTGATTCTCTTACATGCTTTTTTTCCTTTTTTCCTAAGGAGCGAACTCTCGATTTTGAGCATAATCCCAGCCACTACGGCGACCGTAAAACGTTCCTTCAGTACAGGGAAAAACCTGACTGAGGAGCACTATGGAAGAGGAAAGACTGACTGAATAATGTCTGATCAGTTTATATCGAAAGTTTGTTAAAAAAAATCAGGAGGAATTCGAGTTCGTTTTAGAAGAATTTGCACTAAACCTACTAAAACAGTTCGCCAAAAAATTAAAAAAAGATATAATAATTAGACGATAACAATAGATTCACGTTAAGCCAATAAAAGGATTTTTTCCAAAATTTTGTTTTTCACGGGAAGTACAGATAGTCGTGATACACCTAGCTAATGCAGATTCTGGATACGCCGTTGAGTAGGAAAGAGAACCATGGGTAGACCCTAAAAAGGTAGAGTGACAACTTTCCTAATGTAAGGTAGGCGAAGAGGGTATTAAACAGATAATTGTGCCTATACAAATAAAGGGAAGAATAAGAAGATAATTTTTTATTCAATATTAAAAGAAATTTGTGAGAGTTTCCTACACTTTCAATGCACAATTTCTCTTTTTGTTTTCATTCAAAAAACATTCTAAAAATATTGAGTATTATAATCTCATAGATAGCAAGCAATAAACTTATCTTAATTTTAGATCCCTTCATATTTTTTTACTGTAATAAAGATTAATACTTACTGCAAGGTAGAACAAACCTGACACTTCTCCATAGAGATTTGTACTGGAAATTATAGGTTGTTGGAGTATAATTGGTACCGTACTTACAATAATCCAATTCATCCATAAGAATATAGATGTTGCAATGATGGAACCAAATATGTCGTTAATTACTTCAATTAAGTTAAACATTTTAATATGCCAACGGTAATATTTAATAGTATCACTTGAATTTCTTGAAAATCTTAACCTATCATTAAACGTTTTCAAAAGATTTTTAGCAGCTAAGATGGTTAAACAATATACAAGAACTACGGTTACTTGTCTAAGATAGAGAGAACAAATTAATGCGAATAAAGGATTTTGTATTTCCGTAAACATCTCATAAATTATAAATGTATATGTAGTTATTCCACTTAAAAACCATAACAGAATAATTAATTTTGAACTATTTTTCAGTGTTTTTTCCATGGATATATTATTTGCAAGCAATTCTAAACTTCTTATCATAGAACAGATTTGATTTCCTTTAAAACAAACTTTTGTTGATATAATAACATTAATGCATAATGTACAAATGTCGCCTAAAATGTACATAATTTTGTAGAACCAGGGGAGACTGTCAAATATTTTAACTACAAAATTTAAATAAATAACATCTAGACTGCAAACAGTGATATGAATTACTACATATAACATGTATAACGATTTTAGTGTTCTCGATTTGCAGTAATCTGGTGGACATATCGCCAATACAATACTTATTATCAGAAATATTTGGAAATTCATTAGGCAACTTAAGGAATAACGCAGTATCAAGTGAATAATAACGATGTTAATATTATACTGACCGTTATAAAAAAATATAGTTACGTAAACAGCAATAAATGTATATTGAAATGCTGATGAAGTTTAATTTATTTATAATTTCAAAGCCATTTGCTTAAAACTAATGATATTGGTTGTGATGGTAAATTGATTGAACTAAAATGAGGCACGTGGATATACAAACAATCTACTGAATTATATTTTCAATATATTTATTATTTTCGAATTAAGGAAGAAGCTGAGTTAAGATCAATTTTTAGTCTTCGGTACGGAATACTTATAGGATCAGTTCGGTGTCCGTCATCTGTTTGTCTGTCTGTCTGTTACACTGGATTTTCCTCGAAACTATTTGACATAGACAGTTGAAATTTGTCACACATATAGGAATTGAGGGTTCATTTACAGCCATGAAGTTCTGAAAATTAAATTTTACCTTAAGGAGCTAGTTTTAGGGAGTGAAATCGGGAGTGGAAAAAAATTTTTCAAATGAAAGCTTGTGAAAACGCAAGTTCAAAGATATATACGATGTAATACACGCGCAAACTTTCTTCATATCATTTTTGAAAAATTACCGAAAATCGTTGCCCTAATCCTAGTTCTAAAAATGTCGAAAAGATTCTGAAATATTCTCCACAAGGTGTAGACTGAATGAAAGTTATTGCACGCTCATTACCTTTGATTATTCATCTGATTTATAAAAACAAAGATAGGAAACAAACTTTGTTGAAAACTCATTGGGGTTGTTTTGTAAAGTCACTGATTATTTTGTACCTCCGTAACAAAAATTTTTATTTTAAAGCAATCAGTGCACCGAATACTAATTGCGCAACTAGTGGATGGTTATTTATTATCTTTTTTATCACGATATACACTGTAAAATAATTATATAGATAATCCAGGGTCCATTATTTATAATCACCATCATCGTCTATTCATGTAATTATAAAGAAATTCACTAACATTCCAATTTTTTATGTAAACTTGTATAAAATTTTGTAAACAAGATTACATGGATATATCGAATATATTACATAAAAATATGCAATTAAAACCACATATTTGTAAAATTTTATTATTCACAAGAATACTTTACATTTAAAATACGTAAATTGCATTTTATTACGCTACCTAATGAAGGAATGGGAAAATTAAAATAACCCAATAATGTTGAAATTTCTCTTACAATTTGTATACATTTGTATACTCTTACATGTGTATATATATATATATATATATATATATATATATATATATATATATATATATATATATATATATATATTTATATATATATATATATATATATATATATATATATATATATATATATATATATATATATATATATGTATATATATATATATATATATATATATATATATATATATATGTATATATATATATATATATATATATATATATATATATATATATATATATATATATAGCCCGAAATGTATGAATTAAAAAAAAACATGTAAGTCGGATAAGTGGTTCTCAAGTTATAAGGGCACTAACGGACAGACACACAAAACAGAGGATGTTGCATATATTATGTTCTTTGCTACATGTTATTATTCTATATTTAATGGTAAATCGGATAAGTGGTTCTCGAGTGACAAGCGTATTAACTGACAGACAGACAGAGAGACGTTGCATTCTATATCTATTATAGATTGTAGATATTCTTTGCTACATGATATTTAATGGTTTAGGCAGTGTATTGGAAGAGAACGCGCTAGCGGCAGACTTTTTCCGACTTAATTCACTATTATCGACACTGCTTATTCCTTATGTTACCTAACGTAATAAAATATATCCTATAACCTGGCCAGAGAACGTACGTATGTGTTAAAAAAAGCACGTAAATCGGGCAAGTGGTTCTCGAGTGATCAGCGCACTAACGGACAGACAGACAGAGACAGATATATATTATAGAAGATTATAGATACAAATGTGTGAATTAAAAAAAAAACACGTAAATGAGATAAGTGGTTCTCCGATAATAAGCACACTAATGGATAGACCGACAGAGGGACGTTGCATTTTATAATATTATAAAAGATTATAGATAACCTGGCCAGAGAACAAATGTATGAATTAAAAAAAAACACGTAAATCGGATAAGTGCTTCTCGAATGATAAGCGTATTAACTGACAGACAGACAGAGAGACGTTGCATTTTTTATAATTATAGATATAGATATTTTCTGCTACATAATACTGTTCTATATTTAATGGTTTATTCAGTGTATTGGAAGAGAATGCGCTAGCCGCAAACTTTTTTTCCGACATGATTCACTATTTCGTCACTGCTTATTCTTTATGTTACCTAACGTAATAAAATATAGCCTATAACCTGGCCAGAGAACATATGTATGTTAAAAAAAAACACGTAAATCGGATAAGTGGTTCTCCAGTGATAAGCACACTAACGGACGGAAATAGACAGATAGGCAGAGAGACGTTGCATTATATATATATATATATATATATATATATATATATATATATATATATATATATATATATATATATAT
This sequence comes from Pachyrhynchus sulphureomaculatus, assembly GCA_019049505.1. Classification (NCBI taxonomy): domain Eukaryota; kingdom Metazoa; phylum Arthropoda; class Insecta; order Coleoptera; family Curculionidae; genus Pachyrhynchus; species Pachyrhynchus sulphureomaculatus. The sequence continues at coordinate 21,963,484 of CM032452.1, read as the reverse complement.
ATATATATATATATATATATATATATATATATATATATGTATATATATGTATATATATGTATATATGTATATATATATATATATATATATATATATATATATATATATATATATATATATATATATATATATATATATATATATATATATATATAGAAGATTATAGATAACATAACAACTTGCACAATTGGTGTTCCGTACGTTGATTGTTTTTAAAATAAAAAATTTTGTTAGGGTGGTATAAAATGATCAGTGACTTCACAAAACACACCCTAAATGAGTTTTCAACAAAGTTTGTTTCCAATCTTTACTGAAAACTGGTGACCCTGAAATTTTGGTTTTTTTCTATACCAGATAAATTATTAAAGTTAATGATAATTTTCGTTCAATCTATACCCCGTGGAGAATATTCCAGGATTTTTTCAAAATTTTTTGATCAGTACTTTTCGAGATAAGGTAGGGGACAGCGATTTTTCACGATTTTTTAAAATTAATACGAAGAAAAGTGTGCGCAAGTATTACATTATATGTATATATTTTTTACTCGTGTTTTCACAAGCTTTCATTTGACACCACACTCGATTACCTAGTAAAAAAAATTTTTTTTCACTTCCGATTTCACCCCTCAAAACGAATCCCTTAAGTCAAAATTTATGTTACGGTGATATAAAATGATCAGTGACTTTACAAAACACACCCCAAATAAGTTTTCAACAAAGTTTATTTCCAATCTTTACTGAAAATTGATGACCTTGAAATTTCTGTTTTTTTATATACCAGATAAATTATTACAGATAATGCACTCGTGATAATTTTCGTTCAATCTACACCCCGTGGAGAATATTCCAGAATTTTTTCAAAATTTTTTAAAAAGTACTTTCCGAGATAAGGCGGGTGGACAGGGATTTTTCGCGATTTTTTAAAAATAATACAAAGAAAAGTGCGCGCAAGTATTACATTATATATATTTTTTACTCGTGTTTTCACAAGCTTTCATTTGACACCACATTCGATTACCTAGTAAAAAAATTTTTTTTCACTTCCGATTTCACCACCCAAAACTAACCCCTTAAGTCAAAATTTAACTTTCAAAACTACATGGTTCTGATGAGGCCATCAATTCCTATATTACTACCAAATTTCAACTTTCTATGATAAATAGTTTCGGAGAAAATCGGATGTGACAGACGGACAGACGGACAGACAGACAGACAGACGGACAGACAGACAGACGGACAGATACCGAAGTGATCTTATAAGTGTTTCGTACGGAACACTAAAAACATGTCAGTCGGATAAGTGGTCCTCATGTCATAAGGGCATTAACGGACAGACAGACAAACAGAGAGATGTTGCATATATTATGTTCTTTGCTACATGCTATTATTCTATATTTAATGGTTTAGGCAGTGTATTGCAAGAGAACGCGCTACCGGCAGACTTTTTCCGACTTAATTCACTATTGTCGACACTGCTTATTCCTTATGTTACCTAACGTAATAAAATGTTTCTTATAACCTGGCCAGAGAACATACGTACGTTTTAAAAAAAAGCACGTAAGTCGGATAAGTGGTTCTCGAGTGATCGGCGCACTAACGGACAGACAGACAGAGATTAATATATATTATAGAAGATTATAGATGACCTGGTCAGATAACAAATGCATGAATTAAAAAAACAAGTAAATCGGATAAATAGTTCTCCAGTACTAAGCGCACTAACGGACAGGCAGACAGAGAGTATGTATGTATGTATATATTATAAAAGATTATAGATAACCTGGCCAGAGGACAAATCTGTGAATTTAAAAAAAAACACGTAAATCGGATAAGTGGTTCTCGAGTGATAAGCGCATTAACTGACAGACAGACAGAGAGACGTTGCATTCTATATATATTATAGATTGTAGATATTCTTTGCTACATGATATTTAATGGTTTAGGCAGTTTATTGCAAGAGAACGCGCTAACGGCAAACTTTTTTCCGACTTGATTCACTATTATCGTCACTGCTTGTGTCTTATGTTACCTAACGTAATAAAATATAGCCTATAACCTGGCCAGAGAATGTATGTATGTTTCTAAAAAAAAGCACGTAAATCGGATAAGTGGTTCTCCAGTGACAAGCGCACTAACGGACAGACAGACAGAGAGACGTTGCATTTTGTATATATTATAGAAGATTATAGATAACCTGACCAGAGAACAAATGTATGAATTTAAAAAAAAAACACGTAAATCGGATAAGTGGTTCTTGACTTGCCTGTTTCAACAAAATCTTCTTTTAAATTTTCAAACTGTACTTTCAAAAATAAAAACAAAAAAATTTACAACATTAATAATATATATGAGGGTGAATTGATAAATCTGGTAAATTTCTACGAAATGGTGAGAAATTTAGTTAAGCGGCATGACTATTGTGCAGCGTGATTCTTTTAACGGTTGTGCTCAAAGTTCCAAACAGATGCAATGCGCAGTTGTTTGTTGGCAGCTGTCGTAAGTAATCAGTGTTATACGCTTCGTAGAAATAGATAAAACTGGGTATCGTTAAAAATGGACTACGGCCATATAGAAACTGAACTGAAAAAGTTCATGGATTCATGAATTTAAGCGGGGCCGTAGGAGCACTGCAGGTGCTGCACGTTCAGGACGCCAAATTGAGGGTTCTGCTGAAGAAATGATCGATAAAATTCATGATATCGTGATGAAAGATCGTCGCATTAAGCTTCGTGGGATTGCTGAGATGGTAGGTATCTAATATGAACGGTTGCATATAATATCCTGCATGAAGTTCTAAAAATTAAAATGCTGAGTACGGGATGGATACCGCGTTTGTTAACTCCAGACCAAAAACGCACAAGGAAAGACATTTCAAAATCGTGTTTGGAAAAGTTGTCGCGTAAACCCAAGAACTTCTGGCGTGAGTTTGTGACTGTAAATGAAACGTGGCTCTACCATTATACCCCGAAGACAAAAGATTAGTCAAAAGAGTGGTTTTTTTTTCCTTTAAAATTCTTTCCTTGTTGGCGAAGGTGAAAATGCATCGAAAAAAGCGAAAGCAGTTTAATCCGCGGGAAAACTGATGGTAACTGTTTTTTGAAATTCACAAGGTATCATCAGGATTGCCTACTTAGAAAAACGTAAAATAGTGACGGACTCTTATCATGCAACATTATTAGACCATTTAAATAGTGAGTTGAAGCAGAAGGGACCAAGATTAGCGCGCAAAAAATTACTCCTTCGTCAGTGCGAGTTCTTACACATCGACCGGTGCAATGGCCAAAAGTACACGAGTTGGACTTCAAAATAATTCCCCACCCAACTTATTCCATAGATTTGGCCTCAAATGACTCTTTTTGTTTCCGAACCTCTAAAATTGGCTTGGGTGAAGAAATCTCCATTGAATAAAGAGGTTCTCTGTGCTGTATGTAGTATTAGGAATAGTTCAAAACATTTTTTTTTTCTGAGAGAATCAATTTCATAAATTTCACACTGCTATTTATTAAGCTTGAGAGATATGGGGTGAGGGGAGTGGCCCTGGGGCTTCTGAAGTCATATTTACAAAACCGATCCCAGTCAGTGAATGTTAGGATTAACTCCGGAACTATTTCTCAGACTCTAACAGCATGTGTAGGGATGTATCACAATGATCGATACTAGGTCGATTGCTTTTCTTGTTGTATGTGAACGATTTACCGGACTATCTGCTGCGGCAGCAGGATGTAGATGATGATGATGGGGATGGAATGGCTGGTCAATTTGTTGATGACACATCGGTCACTTTGTCAAGCTCTTCTAGCGCTAGCCTGTCGGTGATCTGTTCTCGTATAGTGGCAGGAATGGCAGAGGGGTGTGAAAAGAATTACCTTTGTCTTATTGGAAATAAAACGGGCCTTATATTATTTAATAAAAATAAAATACCCACACAATCATTATATGTGCGACATGAACTAAAGTCAATACCCAATATAGAGACGATAAAATTTTTGAGGGTTAATATTGACTCAAGTATTTGTAGGAAAATACATGCAGTAAAACTTCGGTCAAAGCTCAACCGTGCGTGTGCTCTTATTAGAAGACTTAGATATATTGTATCATCAAATAGCATATAACTTTTATTATTTTGCTTATGTTCAATCCCAATTAAACTATGGGATTTCTTTCTGGGGATCTTCAAGATTTGCTAGGGATATCTCTAGGGCACAAAAGAGAATTGTGAGATGAATGCGTCATTTACATCCTTTAACCTCGTGTCGACCATACTTTATTGAAATGGGGTTACTTACGGTCCCAGGGCTCTACTTCATGGCTTTGGTCACCTTTGTTAAGAAGAATCTATCATTTTTCTTGACAAATAGGGATGAATATGCTCCAGATATGGTAATCACGAGTAGAGGTAGAAACGAATTACGAGCGCCCTACCATACATCTTTCTTTGAAAAAGGGTCATATTTTAAATGCATAAAGGCATATCGGCTTCTCCCATTGGAGATCAGGAACATTGAGGGGATTGAGAGATTCAAAAGGGAAGCAAAAAAGTTTGCTCTCTCAAAATGTTTCTATTCTTTTAATTTTGATCAACAATTTTAGTTATCAATAGTTGTAAGATTTTGTCCTTTGTACGGTGTCTTATATTTTGTTGGCTATATGCATATATTCTACTTTTTTGTGACGTTGCTTTTTTACGTTATGTAATCTTGATGGCAATAAAGGAATGAATAAAGAAATAAATAAAATTGAAATTTAGCTGGATCAAGTTTATTGAGCACAATGGAGATTAAGTTGAGAAATAAATTTTTATTTTGCAAACAATACATTATTTATCTTGTTTTTTTACAATCCTTTTCACCCATCCTCGTAATTAGGGACGTTTAACGTAAATCTGATAAATTACTTTAGAAATATGTTTCTTGGGGTAATATCCCATTATTCATGTGGAAGACAGCTTATAATTTAAATGAGATAATAATTGGTCAGAAATAAAAAGAAACCGACCTTCCTAAGGTGTAAATGTGTCTGTGTGCGTACGCAAATGTTGAGATAGTATCACTAGTCAACTCCTAACAACTTAAGTGCTTTCGTTGAGGGTTTTAAAAAAGAGTGGGAAGACAAAACGGCACAGTCCAGTGGTGAGTACGACGTGCGCTGCATTTGCTTACATTACTAACTGATTTGTGCATTTCAGATTGTAAATATTACACACAATTAACTCCAAAGATTTTATCTCTATTAATAGATATAAGCATTTATTGAATAAACACCGTACTATCACTTCAAGGTTATAATAACGGAATTAAAAGTCATTCTATCATACAAACGATAAAAATATTGAAGCTTGTTCAAGTATATACAAGTTTCAAAACAAATTTGCTTTAATTATTTTTTGTTACGTCTAGATGCCACAATTTTAGCAGCTTATTTAAACTTATCTGAAATATAAAAAAACACAATAAACGGCCTCAACAAAAACTTACGATATCCAAAAAATGGAAGCGCGATTGGCAATGATAAAGATTCATTTAATAAATTTTTTAGGTTAATTAATGGCGTTAATGATCTGTGTTGTATCATTATTGGAATATTAATGTTTTTATGTATATGCTTGATAATTCAACCTTGAGTTTAACAATTGAAGGCATTTTTTTTAATAATTATTATATATTTTATTTTATTGTCATAGATGACCATTTATAAGACAATGTCATTAAAGCTACTTATTCAAAATAGTCAGGGCGACAATAATTAACTTTTTACTTACAAATTAATAAAGATATATGATTGATATAAGTTATATTCTATGAATGTGCATAACTGCATTTATCATGGATTTTCTTGATCTAAATATAGAACTGCAAACAGGACAAAATCATCAACTATAGGAAAAAATAACCAAAGCAGTTCAGTTCTATCTGTCCTAAATAAAGTTTTTTAAAAATTCAAATTCTCAAGGGAAGAATTTAACGGGAGCGGTCGGTAGCATTTTTGACAGAGCTTGCGTCGAGCATAAAAATCTGGGTCGTCTCTACGATTTACAAAAGTGAAAAAACGAAAAACCGAGTTTAGGTTTGCGCTATGGCCTACAACAATTGATACTTCAGGGAAAGGTGTATGGCAAGAGAGGTCCAGGACGACGACGAAATTCTTGGCTCCAGAATCTGAGAGTGTGGTTGTTCTTAACAACCACAGACCTTTTTCGTGCGACTGTCAACAAAGTCAGAATAGCTCTTTTGATGGCCAACATCCGAAACGGATAGGCACCTTTAGAAGAAGAAGAGTTCTTTTGGTATCTTACAATTGGGCTCGATGAAAGTAAAGTGTTCAGTAAGAATGAAAATAACAAAATTTAGAGCAGGGATGTCAAAGATACGGCCCGCGGGCCGCATCCGGCCCCCGGGACGTATCAATAAGGCCCGCGATCGCAATGTGTCACAGAAAGAAGAATCATGTTTTTTAGAGCTTTTAGACTTCACTCGATTCCTCTACGGAAGTTTTAAAATGCGCACTTCATTTATAAGTAATTTCAAGGGCAGCGCGTGCCTTGACAAGCGAGAGAGATAGACAGTAACGCCATCTCTTAGCAACAAGCGGAAATACCCTATTATTTTTGTTGAGAACAATGAAATCTTCCACGCGCTTCGAGTCTAGACTAGAACCTTCCTTATCGATATTATAAAAGGAGTGCGTCGGCGCGACGTGAGTCAGTTGAGTGTGAGTCGAGTAATCGAAGAGATACGGTCGGAGAAGGATTTTAGTTGTACTGCGAAGTAGTGATTGTGAAGGTATTGTGCATTTGTTTGTGTCGTGCGCGTGCGATATCCATAATTGTTGTGTCGAGTTCCATAATTGTTACGATTTTGGCATAATGTCACAAAAACGTAAAGTTGATAGTGAGTGTAGAGTTTTTCAGTCTAAATGGGAAATTGCATATTTTTTCATAGAATGGAAAGGTAAACCACTGTTTGATTTGCAATCAAACAGTTGCTGTTTGTAAGGAGTTTAACTTGAAGAGACACTATGATACGAATCATAAATCAAAATTCGATTGTTACACTGAAAAAATAAGAATGGACACATTGTCATCTTTAAAATCTAAACTTCAAGGTCAACAATCGATGTTTACTAAAGCTAATGCTGAGAGCGAAGATGCCCTGAAATCAAGTTTTATTATTGCATTAGAAATCGTGAAGAGATCAAAACCTTTCACTGATGGTGATTTTATTAAAGACTGTATGTTGAAAGTTGCCGATGTTTCATTTCCATTTCAAAAGTCAATAATTCAAAATATTTCGCTGTCAAGAAACACTGTTGCTTCAAGAATAAATGATTTATCTCAAAATTTGGTTCTTCAACTGAAGGAGAAAATTAAGGAATTTACAAACTTTTCACTGGCTGTTGACGAGAGCACTGATACTGTTGATACAGCTCAACTTGCTGTTTTTATACGAGGTATTAACAGTAACTTTGAAATAACTGAAGAACTATTAAAGTGCGTTCCATTGACAGGTACTACAACAGCAAATGATATTTATTCTGCAATTGAGCATTTGATAGCAGAATATGAACTCGACTGGAATATACTTAGCAGCACAACTACGGATGGCGGTCCTGCCAAGGCTGGCAAACATTCGGGCGTTGTAACTAAATTAAAACAGAAAACATCAGGGAATTTTGTGGGATTTCACTGTATAATTCATCAGGAATCATTGGCATCCAAACATTTAAAAATGGACCATGTCATGCAACCTATAATTAAAATAGTAAATTTTATAAGGAGCAGAGGACTAAATCACCGACAGTTCAGGCAGTTTTTACAAGATTTGGACGAAAAGTTTTCTGATGTTCCTTACTTCACCGAAGTTCGTTGGCTCAGTCGAGGAGTAGTTTTAGAAAAAATTATTGCATTATGTGACCCTATTCAAGCTTTCATGTTAGAAAAAGGCAACCCAATTGATTATGACAATGACTGGTGGGTTGATTGTGCCTTTTTGGTAGATATGAATAAACACTTGACTGATCTGAATGTAAAGTTACAGGGTAAAAATCTGATTGTCACTCAAATGTATTCATGTATTCGAGCCTTTGAAACAAAGTTGAGGCTGTGGGAAAATCAGGTAAAAAATCAAACTTTGGATCATTTCCCTCATTTAAAATCATTTGGCACAGTGAACCAAAAAAAATTGGATCAATATTCTCAACTTCTGCAAAATTTGATCACGGAATTCAACAATCGTTTTGAAGACTTTCACAAAATGAATGAAATGGAATTCCCAATTTTCAACAATCCATTCAATTTTGAAGCTTCACAGGCACCAATTCATTTGCAAATGGAGTTGATAGATCTTCAATCGGACAGTATTTTGAAAGAAAAATTTAAATAGATTAACGCTCTTACATTTAATACACAATATTTCAAGAGTTTGGATAACTACCCGGAATTAAAAAAGCATGCAGCACGCATTCTCTGCATGTTTGGTAGCACCTATTTATGTGAGCAGATGTTTTCCGTCATGAAAATAAAGAAGAACAAACATCGCACAAGACTTTCGAATGAACATCTCCAATCAATTCTTAAAATAACTACAACGAATATGATACCTGACATCAATGAGCTTGTCAAAAACAAGAGAAGTCAGGTATCTGGATCCTCGAGCTCAAAATAATTACCCTCTTTTATAACTTTGATATAATTTTTAACAACCGTATATTATATACTATATAATTAAATAAATAAAATGTTATAATAATTCAGTACATTCTAAATTTAATATATGGCCCTCTGCAAAATTGAGTTTGACACCTCTGATTTAGAGGGATATTTGTAAATAGGGAGACTACGTCAAAAGATGCCAACACAAAATATCTAGGGACAACAAAGTCATTAATCTGCTCACTGAATTTGAATGAATATAATTCTTATCTTTTAGGGATTTAACAAGGTTATTGCAACTATTCTCGATTTTACTGACAGAATTAGAATTAATTATTTCGTAGGTATCTGTGTCATTTAATAGTGCAGAGGATTTTTTAAGATAAGAATTACAAGACATGACAACCGTAACGTTACTATTAACAGAGCAGCTGACCAGCAAGTCAGGATGTTCTTTAAGGAAGGTTTTTGTTTCTTTTTCTAATTTATAGGATATTGCATTGACATTTTTGTTGTTAGTAATAAAATTTGTAACCAAGTTTGTGGCTCTGGTTGTAATGTAGTCTTGTTGTTCTAAAGGAGTATAATATATTAGTTGTTCAATTTCAGACAAAAGGCTGTAAATATTAATTTCTTTATTTGACACTGGAAGATAAATTTTGGACCAAAAGCCAAGAACTTGCTAATATGATTAGGTATATTAATATCTGAAATGTTCTTTATCCAAGCCTCATTTTCAGTATGGAAGATGTCAATTGAATTTCTAACAAGTTTCAATTTTTCTATGATGTTTCTTTTTATTTTGTTAAAAATGGAATTATACTTATTATATTGTAAGTAAATAAAAACATCCAAAACATGAAATCTCAAAAATTTCAAAAAGCCCTCGAAAAAACTTGGGACAGCCGAAGTTCAAAAATATATATAATGTACTACTTGCGCACACTTCTCTTTGCACTATTTTTAAGAAAGTGCGATAAATTGCTCGAAACCCAAAAAATACCAGCAACCTTGGTTCGTTGGAACATGGAAGAATGGTTGGCGACTTAAGTCTATTCTACAAGTATTTTCATGGAAAGTGTTGGATAGACATAGCCCGTTTAATTCCTTTCAGAGCGGTGCATGCTAGGAATACACATCGCGCTAATACAGTACATCCCTATAAAGTTCAGCTTGTTACTCCTCGTACAACCCTTTTCAAGCAGTATTTTATGTGGAGAACTACATCCCTTTGGAGTAATTTCCCATAGAGTACAATTTTCAGGGATTAAAGATCAACGTAAATTGCTTTTTCTGCACACGTGTCGCTCTTATGGGTCATTCTTTTGTAAACTGTAGAGATTTGAGGAAAGCCTTCATATTTTCGATTTGCCTGAAAATTTTTTTATGGTTTTCAACGTGAAATTAGTCGTCACGTTTATGTGAATTTTTTTTTTCAAATATATAATTTGCAAAATATGGATGAATTAGCGTAGTCCATTAATCGGCCGCACCTTAAAAAAGCAATATCTCCAGCTCTATTCATCGTATAAACTTCGTTCTTCCGCCATTTTATTTATGTTGGTTTTCGCGAAGTATAACCGTAGATTCTTTTAATTGTTTATTTATAAAAAACTAGCCGGACCCGCAGCTCCGCTCGCGTGGACTTGATTCACTACTATCGTCACTGCTTATTCCTTATGTTACCCAACGTAATAAAATATCTCCCATTATTTGCCCTTATCTCCCAATATTTGCCCTTATCTCCCAATATTTCTCCTTATCTCCCATTATCTCTACATAATTTTCATTATCTAGGCTTATCTCTGCTCATCTTTCATTATTTCTCCTTATCTCCCATTATTTCTCCTTATCTCCCATTATCCCACCTTATTTCCCATTATCTATGCTTATCTCGACTTATCTCGCAATATTTCTCTTTATCTCCCATTATTTGTCCTTAGCTCCCATTATCTCACCATAACTCCCATTATCTAGACTTATCTCTGCTTATCTCCCATTATTTCTCCTTATCTCCCATTATTTATACTTATCTCCCATTATCTCACCTTATCTCCCATTATCTAGGCTTATATCGAATTATATAGACCATATGTATAAATTTATTAAAACACGTAAATCGGATAAGTGGTTATCGAGTGATAATCGCACTAACGGACCGACAGACAGACAGACAGAGAGACATTGCATTTTATATATATTATATTCTTTGCTATATGTTATTTTTTCATATTTAATGCTTTAGGCAGTGTATTCCCAGAGAACGCGCTAGCGGCAAACTTTTCTCCGACTTGAATCAGTATTATCGTCACTGCTTATTCCTTATGTCAGCTAACGTAATAAAATATATCCTAAAACCTGGCCAGAGAACATATGTATGTTTAAAAAAAAGCACGTAAATCGGATAAGTGGTTCTCCAGTGAAAAGCGCACAAACGGACAAACAGACAGAGAGACGTTGCATTTTATATATATTAAAGATATCCTTTGCTACATGATATTGTTCCATATTTAGTGATTTAGGCAGTGTATTGCAAGAGAACGCCCTAGCGGCAAACTGTTTTCCGATTTGATTCACTATTATCGTCACTGCTTAGTCCTCATGTTACCTAGCGTAATAAAATATAGTCCATAACCTGGCCAGAGAACATGTATGTCTTAATAAAAAAGCACGTAAATCGGATAAGTGGTTCTCCAGTGATAAGCGCACTAATGGACGGATAGACAGACAGACAGACAGACGGACAGACGGACAGAGAAACGTTGCATTTTATATATATTATAGATATAGATTATTATTATTATATAACCTGGCCAAAGAATATATGTATGAATTTAAAAAAAGACACATAAATCGGATAAGTGGATCTCGCGTGATAAACGTACTAATGGACAGACAGAGAGACTTTGCATTTTATATATATTGTAGATTATAGATATTCTCTGCTACATAATATTGTTCCATAATTAATGGTTTAGGCTGTGTATTGCAAGGGAACGCGCTAGAGGCAAACTTTTTTCCGACTTCATTCACTATTTTACGTCACTGCTCATTCCTTATGCTACCTATCGTAATAAAATATAACCTATAACCTGGCCAGAGAACACATGTATGTTTTAAAAAAAAGTACGTAAATCGGATAAGTGGTTCTCCAATGATAAGCGCACTAACGGACAGACAGACATACAGGCAGACAGACAGGCAGACAGACAGGCAGACAGACAGACAGAGAGACGTTGCATTTTATATATATTATAGATAATAACAATGAAATTATTTAAATATTTTTTCATGCTTGCATCCGCTGTGTTTTGAATCTAAAATACCCATATTTTCAGGTCGGAAAATATTAAATAATTAAAAAATACGTTTCTAATTATTGAATACTGGAACAGAGACAAATTCAGCTAAAATTGAATAATACGACTTTTTTATGATAAAAAACGATCGGAGTATTAAAATAAATCAAGATACTATAAAATATTGTCATAAGTACATTTATTTTGCAAGGATGTCATATAATAATGCATACTATATAATTTTCGACAATATATTACAAAGTAAGTAATTATTTCATAACTTCAACTTCAGCTGAATGTTCCTGTAAAGAAAAATGCTTCGCTTTTTCTTTTTTTTTGTGATTGGTATCATGTAATTATATGTCAGTGTCCCATTTATAGTTATAGTCATTTTAAATCTTGCCTCTATTTTTTTTGCTTCTTCAATGTATTCTTTATTCTCTACAAATTTCAATGACATGTTAGGAAGAGACTCAAATAATTTGTTTGGCGTTTGCATTGGATTGGTTACTCTTTGAAAGCTGGTTCTAGCAGCCAACCTTTTCAAGGTCCCACCCAAGCCATCGCAAGCTCCCTTGCCATGGGACGTTGGAAAAAAGTGCCATTCTGCAGCTAAACCAAAATCTTTCAGTTTATTGAGATTGATATATTTTTTTTTGTTCTTGCCCCATCAGAAAAATATGCAATTTTTTAAATTATAATTTCAGCTGCGTTTGTCTCTGTTGAATTATTCAATAATTACGTTTCTAAGTTTTCGATGAGTGTGTATTTGAACATTTAGTCTAATAATAAGGATCATTTTCTACTTGTTCGTTTTTTGGATAATGTATATATAATTTGCGCGTGTGCGTGTGCACGTGTGTGGTGTTGGAAATTTTATTTAAAAATTGAAAATTCTTTCTATATTGCTTTGTAACAATATGTAGTAGTTTTTGTTATTATAATATTTTTAATAGTTGTTACGTTTGACAAAGAGAAAAGTTTAGTGCGAATTTTAGAATAGATTGCAAGCGTTGTTTAACTTTTATTCACTGAACTTGTTAGACCCTGTAGAAATACGTACGTGTCTAAAGTCATCTTTCGATTATATCAAAATAATTTAGTAACTCTTATCTCTTTTTAAACGACTTTTATCATATTTCTAAATGATCAATTTACGGCTTTTCATCTCGAAACCAATTAAACTTAGTAGCTTCTGTAATGCATGGATCCTATTTTAACTAATTCAGGAAACATATTGTTTCTTAACATGTGAACCCGATTTAGATACGTGTAGATTTATGTAATTGCTTTGTTTTCATGTTTATTAAGGCACAGTATAGAAGCGGCCAGAGGCAGTTGTTTCGTGGACCTCCAAGAAAAACAGTTAATCTTGGCTTTGCTCGCGGTCCTCAAAGAAAAATAGTTAATCTTGACTTTGCTCGAAACCTCAAAGAATAAACAGTTCGGAACATTTAAAGCACAAGCAGTTCTGAACACTCAAAGTAGAATCGTTGTTCGTGACGTTCAAAGCATAATCAGTTTTCGCAAACATTAATAAGAATAATTACAGCGATTCAAGAGCAGCGTGAATCGCTTTTTTCGCACACGTGCCGCTCCTGTAGCGCTTCAGGGACGTCCCTGAAGCCCGTGTGCTAAACCCATAAAAAAAAATACTCGAGAAACTAGTCACGTTACCAACCAAACAGTGTTCAAATTGAAACTCAACGAATCTAAAACTCTCGAGATTCTAACAAAATATCAAGATTTTTGTCAATAATGTTAAAAAAGAAACAATTGTTAGTTTTTGTTTAAAATTAAACGATTTTTAGAATTTTAGAAACAATCACTTTTATTAATATTTGCAATCAGACATCTAACCAAGCTGGCCGACTTTGGCACTTGAAACAATAATGTTCCTACCAAAATATCTCGGTTACATAAACCCAATTACCAATATGTTGATTACATAAACACATTTTAGTAATATATAGACATATATGTCACATAAAATAAACTCAATAGTTCCGACATCTGATACAGAAGAAACAACAAGCAATTAGAGTAATTTATATTCTATTCCCTATGTTACATCGATCGGCCATCCTACAAATTCTAAAATTCTTTTCAACCGGCCAGGAACGGGTTTGCTAATAGCTAACACGTTGGCATGGTGATCGTGCTGATGCGTCACAATATGTTCAAATTAAATTTTTTTGTTATTAGCAATTTCTTATATTTTTTTAGGTCACTAGTCTACTTATGCTTCAATTTGAGTTACTAATTACTATTATTTTTTCGTTATCTTCAGACCTAGTTGCTTTTTTATTATTTTCGTTCTTTTTACTTTGAAAATAGTCCTAATATTTTGTTTTACTTTTCATAATAATAATTGTTCTTATCTCTTTTTCTGCTTATAGAGAAAATTTCCCGGTTTTGCACTGTATTTAAAAAGTTTTGACTAGCATATGTTATTAAGAACATGCTACAAAATCCCAAGATTATTGAACAGATGGATTCTCTCCTTAAAACTAAAATTACATTAGAAACTGCGCCTTGTTATAGATGCTCAAATTGAATATTTAAATCTGTTTTTAATTTAAATTCTTTACCGAATAAATTTGCGGAAATATAAGATGAAACATGACAAAATCAATATCATGATAATATTACATGAACTATCGGTCTTGTGACAAAAGTGTTGTTCATTATGCCAAGCTTTCAGAACTTCTTTGCATACTCAAAACTAATTTTCAATTATGCCTATTAGGAACGATAATAGCTCATCATTATTTTTATAGTTACTGAGTATATAAATGTTCACAAACACATTACCATCCATCTGTAAGTATATATAAAAGGTCTAATGTGTAGTAAAATTCATCATCCAGACACGCCCGGTCCGGAAAGACCCAAGGCATGACAAAGTCACCGTCAAATCCCTGAAACAGCTAGCTGCTCAGCTAGTCTCAAAGATCATTAACATCATAAATAATATTCTCCGACTAAGTTATTTCCCTCCTTACTGGAAGAAAACTGAAATTGTGATTATTCGGAAAGCTGGCTCTCCTTCTCACGAGGCCGACAGCTATCGACCAATTAGCCTAATATCCACATTGGGCAAATTGGCTGAGAAAGTTATCCTCGAGATAATCAGAGCTAAGAGTATCGAACTCAACATCATCCCTGATGAACAATTCGGCTTTCAACCAAAACACGGCACCATCCACCATACTAACGTCTTCAGACACAACGCAGACGTCGGTAATCGCTACTTACGATCCACAGACATATTACAAATATACTAACAATATACAAGACTAAAACTCGACTACCAAGACGGACTATATATATAAGGATAAGGTCGTAGTGTAGTTGAGCTACTCCTCTCTAAAAATAAGCTAAAATGTAAATATCACACACCGTTAACACTATTGTAACACAACACTCCCGAAATAGCCGGGATTGTAGCTTTTAGTTTTTAGTTAGACTTAGTTAAGTTAAGGTAGTATAGATTTACACATTAAAAACTAACCCACGAGTTTTTAAAACTCACATTCCCTATATAAAGAATAATCCTCACATTGTAAGAGTAGTAAAAGCTCCCAAGGAGGTTTAGTGGGTATACCAGCCACTTTGGATGGAGAACCACCACATAACTGGAGCATTCTGGGGCACAAAAGTGATGTTCATTATGCCAAGCTTTCAGAACTTCTTTGCATACTCAAAACTAATTTTCAATTATGCCTATTAGGAACGATAATAGCTCATCATTATTTTTATAGTTACTGAGTATATAAATGTTCACAAACACATTACCATCCATCTGTAAGTATATATAAAAGGTCTAATGTGTCTTCACGACCCTACATGTAGATTCATCATCCAGACACGCCCGGTCCGGAAAGACCCAGGGCATGACAAAGTCACCGTCAAATCTCTGAAACAGCTAGCTGCTCAGCTAGTCTCAAAGATCATTAACATCATAAATAATATTCTCCGACTAAGTTATTTCCCTCTTTACTGGAAGAAAACTGAAATTGTGATTATTCGGAAAGCTGGCTCTCCTTCTCACGAGGCCGACAGCTATCGACCAATTAGCCTAATATCCACATTGGGCAAATTGGCTGAGAAAGTTATCCTCGAGATAATCAGAGCTAAGAGTATCGACCTCAACATCATCCCTGATGAACAATTCGGCTTTCAACCAAAACACGGCACCATCCACCATACCGCGAAATTAGTTTAACTAATTTCCAACAGCTTCAACCATAAAAAAAGGGTGGAGCTCTATTCCTGGACATATCCAAAGCCTTCGACAAGCTCTGGCACAGAGGCTTAATCCTCAGATTCATAAGTTCCGGCTGCCCTCATCACTTAACTGCTCTGGTCCAATCATTTCTCTCTGAAAGGACCTACCAAGTCTCTGTAATGTAATCCCTTTTTAAGGTTAAGAGAATAAGAGCCGGAGTCCGCCAGGGTTCTGCTCTTTCTCCTTATCTGATATTTCAAAGGATCGATTCACTACCCTTTAACTTTACGCTGACATGGCCATCTCCACTACCTCTAACTGGACTATCACAGCGCGACTTTAACGTCACCTAGCGCGTCTTTCAGACTGCTTTAACCGATGGAGGATTAAAGTCAAACCAGGAAACACCCAGGTGATCATCTTCGAAAAAAAATACCCTTAATAGAGACCTTCACTCAATAGAACCAGGCTCAGATGGACGAACACCATTAGGTGCCTGGGCGTATGAAAGGATCAACTGACAACGGCCATGCGTAAGGCAAATCAGCTCCTGGGGAAGCTATATCCGCTTCTTGAATCATCGAGGTAAATTACCAACACATAACAAGTTGCTAATTTACAAAATGATTACCAGGGTTGGGCTTACGCACGGCTGTCAGACACGGTGCCAGATGTCTGGAAAGTATCGAGCCAAAGTCCAGACAGTTTAAAACAAAGCCCTATGTATTATAGCAGAAACTTCCTAGTTTGTCCACAATAACCAGTTGCACAGGGAGTTTCAAATGTCCGCAATAAAAGAATTCAGCCGAAATACCCTGCTTCACTTTCTTGAGAAAGCGACAGCTCACCCTAATCCCGAGATAGCTAACGTCTTCAGACACAACGCAGACGTCGGTAATCGCTTCTTACAATCCACAGACATACTACAAATAGACTAACAATATACATGACTAAAACTCGACTACCAAGACGGACTATATTATGTACTTAGTATATAAGGATAAGGTCGTAGTGTAGTTGAGCTACTCCTCTCTAAAAATAAGCTAAAATGTAAATATCACACACCACTAACACTATTGTAACACAACACTTCCGAAATAGCCGGGAATTTAGTTTTTAGTTAGACTTAATTAAGTTAAGGTAGCATAGATTTACACATTAAAAACTAACCTACGAGTTTTTAAAACTCACATTCCCTATACAAAGAATAATCCTCACATTGTAAGAGTAGTATAAGCTCCCAAGGAGGTTTAGTGGGTATACCAGCCACTTTGGATGGAGAACCACCACATAACTGGAGCATTCTGGGGAACCCTTAAGATAACGCACACTGCTTCATTATCCATAAGGCGAATTCCTCCCTGTAAAAAAAAGCCGTAATGTGTTTCTCATCGATCGTGCATAATAGACTGTTGTTTAAAATACCTAAGTGTTATTACTAGTGCATACATTCTGAAATAAAATAATAACATGAATTCACGAGAATTATTTTTTATTTCAACTTCAAAATTTTTAAATTTCATTTGTGCTGTACCATATTTTGATTTTCATAGTAACATATTAATACAGGAACAACGTTATAAAAAGCAAGTTACAGTTTTTGTTTTCATTGCAATATTTTCAGGAATTCTAATGTTCCATAATATACGCCACCGCGTACCAATTTGTAACAGTTTTGTAAACACCATAGTTAATATTATAGTAGCATCGTCCATCCCGTATCAGGTTATATCTTTACTTATCGCTATTATTACCTCTTGTAGTAAGAGAAGAGTTTGGTGCATAATTTTTCGAAAATTTTCATTAGTTGATAACATTTTGTTCGGTAAAGGATCTAAACTTGAAGAAAACGTGTTTATCAGAGCTAAATGTTATTTTATTTTTGCTAATTTATCAATATTTGTAATAATAACTCATTCTTATGTACTACTCAGTATATATCACCACTACACCAAACACTTTATTTTTGCACTCGACGCGCGTTTCGCTAACCATGTTAGCTTCATCAGGAGCGATCATCGCTCCTGATGAAGCTAACATGGTTAGCGAAACGCGCGTCGAGTGCAAAAATAAAGTGTTTGGTGTAGTGGTGGTATATACTGAGTAGTATCATTGTGCCAAAGATTCCACATTCCCAACTTAGTCATTCTTACATATGTAGTTATATTAGAAAATAAATGGAATAAAATTTTGCAATTCTTTTTGTCGGTATTAGCTACCTTTGTAATATATAGCTATTCTATATTGCAATGCATCATCATGGTAACTTTGTTGATATGTATAAGAACTAGATACCAAAAAGTTGGGGAACTTGTTGCTCATTTAAAATATTCCGATGTTAAAGAAGAAATAACGCAAACAACTGAAAAAGTGGAGATATTGTCCTTTTATCTCTACGAAATAGTAACCCATTTTAAGAATTTGTTCGAAATTCAGTTATTAATAATGGTCGTCAACACTTTTCAATATTTTCTTGTCGTTGGTCTATTTGAGAAATCTATTATTTATGGTTGTTGGTTAACTTGGTATGCGGTAAGTCAATTTCCATTATTATTATTATCACTGCCTTTCCATCATTTCCAATAATTTATTTTTCATTTTGTTATTATAACCCTTCTTGTCATTCCTTCTGTGATTAGTTTTTATGGAGAAAATAATATAGTCAGGCTGAAATAGTATACATACCCGAGAAAAATTCTTTGGATTGTGGTCCAAATCACTTTATAACATTATGAAATTATTTTGACTTCGTCTCTTACAATTTTTGGAGACCTACGAATTCGTAAAAGTGATCTTAATTAATTCGATAGGAATACACAATCTTAAGATTTTTTTAAAATGGAAATATAAATTAATCATCAAGGGAATTGTTTTAACGGTACCGATAACTTCATAGTTCAATGATCTATTTAAGTAGCTGAAGCATTAATATTATTTCGAGGCTTAAATTACTTCAAGAGGATATAATTCCTTTTATATTTAATATTTCGGAAGACTCTGTTTGGCGAAGTGACTAGAGGGAACCATAAAGTATTACACAAAATACTAAAAAGACCCTGTATATACAGCAGGTAGTCGTAATGTAACTTTTCACGCCATGGTCTAATTATACAGTTAAACTAGATTCAAATAAAAGAACATTTTCTGACTCTGATTATCTATAATATATATAATGCAACGTCTATTTGTTTGTCTGTTTGTGCGTTAGTGCGCTTATCACTGGAGAACCACTTTTCCGATTTACGTGTTTTTTTTTTTAAATTCATATATATGTTCTCTGGCCAGGTTATATAATAATAATAATAAAAATAATCTATTGGAAAAATATTTGGTCAGAACCCAAACTACATAAAAATAACACCCCATGGATCAAAGCCGAAAACAAACATAAACATGTGACAGAACAAGAAAATTCCACATTAACTACAGACGAAATTACAGAAACAATCAAACACATACAAGTGGAAATGCCCTGGAATAGACAATATACAAAACTTCTGGTACAAATAGTTTACCACCACACACAAAGCACTCATACACCAAATCAACAAAGTCATTCTACAACCACACACATTTTCCACTTTCCTTACACAAGGAATAACATACGTTAAACCCAAAATTTCAGACACCACAAACCCGTCAAACTATCGACCTATCACCTGTCTTCCAACCAAATACAAGATCATCACAGCCACAATTTTCAAGAAAGTAGAACAACACCTAATAGACAACTATATTCTCACCGCAGAGCAGAAGGGGTGCGGGAAAAATAGCCGAGGATGCAAAAAGCAGCTGATCATAGATATCGTGATCATGGGACAAACCAGAAAAGAACATAGAAACCTTTACACCGGTTACGTAGACTATAAAAAAGCCTTCAAGTCCATACCCCACAGCTGGTTAATCAGAGCGCTGGAAATCTACAAAATTAACCAAAACTTCAGGCGATTTCTCGCGCAAATTTTGAAAACATGGAAAACCAAAATCAACCTAAAAACACAAACCGAGCGCATCCAAAGAGAAGAGCTGTACATCAGACGGGGATTATTTCAGGAAGACTAGCTCAGCGCTTCATGGTTTTGCCTCTGTCTTAATCCACTCTAAAATACCTTAAACAGAATAGACCATGGTTTCTGCATCAGAAACCAATTAGTGAACCGACATAAAATAAATCTCCTCCTATATATGGATGACATAAAAGTCTATGCTGCCACAGAAACACAGCTAAAGGAACTCGTCAAAATAATAGAAACATTCATCTTCGATATCGATATGGAATTTGGTATAAGTAAATGTAAAGTGCTCCATATCAACAAAGGTCACCATGAGACAGAAACCATCAACAATGAAACACTCGATAACATGCTCGACAAAGAAAGATATAAATATCTGGGCTTCCATCAAAGCACCAAACTCAACTACATTCAAATCAAAATAGAGCTCAGAACCGAATTCAAAAACAGACTTACGAAACTTATACAAACAAAACTCAACTTCGAAAATCTCACTAAAGCCATCAACATGTTCGCTCACTCATTCATTTGGTATCATCAAATGGTCACACATAGACATAGAAAACATTTACATCCTTATACGTTCTCAATTCACCAAATACAAGAAATTACACCCATGTAAAGAAAGACTTACTATCGAGAGGAAGGCAGGAGAAAGAGGATTCATAGATATAAGATCACTACATACAAAAAAAGCACTTGGAAAATTCTTTCATACCAAGCAATACATCAACAGTGAAAGCAGACAAAAACCACACATCTCCCGACTTATCCTGGGCAGACCACCCAGCAGACACACTCAATTACAACAGGAAAAGATGAAAACGTGGTCAGAAAAAACACTCCACTGAAAACACAGATACCACATAAAGACCACGTAAATAAAAAACAGTCATACACCTGGTTACAAAATGGGCAGCTATTTCCGCCATGGCGATGACACAAGCGTGCACGCGTTTATTGTATAAATGAAAGAGAATTTCTTTCTTCTCCAAATGCACACGTTTTTTTGTCACAGCAAGTTGACATAATAGTCTTCATTAATTGTTTTGCCCTTTTCAAGGTAATCGACGTGGACTATGCCGCGTTCATCCGAAGACACTGTGGCCATGACTTTGTTGTCGATAAAGTCGTCTACGCCTTCTTTGGCGCCGGTTCGCCACGGAAAACCCACTGTTTGGACTGTGCTTTGGTCTGAGGTGTACTGTGATTAATCCATGTTTCGTCAACATTATCAATCGATATCAAAAATCATTCCGATTATGCTTTGGCATCGCCAAACATTCTTTTGAAGTTGACACACGTCCGTGTTTATTCTCAATTGTGAGCAATCGCGGAAAGCTCTCCAAATCCAAATGAGTTTCTAAAATGTTCTGCACCTGTCAATTGAGATGTCCACGGTCTCAGTAATCTCACGCACTTTCATTCTCCGATTATTTATCACTATATCATGGGTTTTTCAATCATTTCTGATGTGATGACCTCATTTGGACGACCTGGACGTTCTTCATCAAAAATGCTTGTACGGCCGCATTTGATTTCAGCTGTCCAATATTTTATGATCGATAACGAAGATGCAGAGTCCCCACAAACTTGGATGAATTTTGTTTTCATCTCATCATTCGTTTCCTTTTTCAAAAACAAATATTTTATCACTGCTCGATATTTAATTTTTTTCATTGTTGCAAAATGACAAAAGTTGTTCTATTTAAATGGCTACCACTTACAAACTATTCTTGCGAAAGGTTATATTTACGAAAAACATAATTTTTAAAATAGTAATAGCGCCATCTCTGGTCGAAGCCAGGAACTTATCATACAGCCCTCGTATGATCTCTAAATTGTTAATGCTCAGCTACAATGTGTTTCTTTATGATACATATTTCTTGTACTTTAATTCTCGTTGATGTTGATCTTTAGGTTTGTCCGGTATCCCTGTACCACATACAATGGTTTTAGTTTGTAAACGAATTGTGTCTTTTGATAACCTCAAGCATTAACTAATTCTCTTCCAAGCGTCAAGAATTGTACAAATATGTGCCATTTAGTCCATAGTACCATGCTTGTAAGGTAGAACGGCACTATCTACTGGTAGATACTTCTTACTAGCTTGGGTGAGAGTCGAGTTTTTAAAGCCGTTAAGCGAATGTTTATTATCGTCGGTATAATATTTATTACTTTTAAGAGCACATCCACACGGGCCACATTCTTCGAATACTTTCCATGAAAATACTTGTAGCATAGAGTCAAGTCGCCAACCGTTCTTCGATGTTCCAACGAATCGAGGCCTCCGGTCAGTTCCGGGTCTCCAATCAGACAGGTCTTTGTTAAGTTGAATGACTTCCTGCTGTCTGCGGATATTCGTCTGAGTAGCCGATGTCCGAGCATTCAAAGTGAATGACGCGATAAGCTTACTGTCATCTGCAAAGCTGTAGATTCGATTCCCGGTCTTTTCCAACAGATCGTTAATGTATATAAGAAAGAGAGTAGGAGATAGTATGGAGACTTGGGGCACACCGGCATTGATAGTGAAGGTGTTAGAAAGAAACCCGTCGACTGACACTCGTAAAGAACGCTCTCTGAGGAAACATTAGAGCCACAAAGAGAACTTTTCAGACATACCATAAGAGCGTAGCTTAGCCAACAGTCCATCGTGCCAAACACGGAATGCCTTGGATATGTCAAGAGCAACCGCTCGAGATTCTCCAAAATGTTCAATTGCGTTGTTCCAAACATGTGTTACATAAGTCAGAAGATCTCCTGTTGATCTATGTTTACGAAAGCCATAATGTTGAATCCTTCAAGATATTTTAGAAGATGCTGATTGATAGCCTTTCCCATGACTGTCGATATTATTGAAAGCAGTGGGACTGGTCGGTAGTTATTTGGCAAGGTCTTCTTGCTTTTTTTAGGTATTGGCTGAACTCTGGCACATTTCCAGCTGGAAGGAAATATTCCCTTTCTGTAGGGTAGGTTCAAAAGTTTACAGAAAACTGATGTTAGTTCTCTCGCACAGTTTTTGAGAACTATGGCAGGTATTCCGACAGCGCTTTGACTGCACTGTGGGAATAGTGGGTGGTGTTTTTCCTTGGAAATCGACAGTGCTGTGAGTGCTGATATGGTGGATTTGATGAAATTTAGACTAACTGCCTTAGCGACTGACCAAAAGGACCTGGAATTGTCGGGACAAGCGAGAAGTTTGTTTTTAATTCGTTGATTGTGTGCCTCCTTGGTTTCATCGATAATTTATTTGCATCTGTTTCGGGCACGAACAAAGGTGTTACGATTTATGGTGTTAGGATTTTCACGCAATTGTTGGTAGACCAGAAGTTTAGAAGCAACAGCTTCTTTGCATTTTCGGTCAAACCAAGGCTTGCCATTAGAGGGGCATTACTTCGAAAAAGGGATGTAAGCTTCCATACCAAATATCAAAATAACATCGGAAACCTCCTTGGTGCAGTCAGATGGGTCGTCGGATCGAAAACAAACGTATAACCAAGGGAAAGTTCGAAAATATTCCATGAGATCTTCCCATTTAGCAGATTTGTGGTGCCAAATCTTGCGCGGTCAGGCATCTCTCTGTCACTGATTGGTAGGATACTCAATGTCGAAAGCCGTTTATGGTCGCAAGAACCTAACGGCGGATTTACGGTGATCGTGTAAATCTCCGGATTGGTGGTTAAAAACAGATCAAGAAGACTGGCGAACTCCCCGTCTCAATCAGGGATCCGTGTTGGTTCGTCAATAAGCTGAGTTAAGCCATAACTGATTGAGTCGGTAGTATTTGAATACTTAAGCCAGTTGAGTTTGTGGACATTAAAGTCGCCCAGGATGGCAATTTCGGCATTTGTATAGTTAATTTATAAATGATCGATGGTGTCTGCAAGAGAAGCGAAAAGTGTTCTACAGTTAGTATCACTGGATGATCGATAAAGGATGCAGATGAACGTTGTGGTTTGTTGAGTCGTTATTTTTAACCACATAACATGAAAGTTTCGGGGCTCCAGAACCTCTTCTCGTTGACAAGAGAGGTCGCTCCTGACAAAAAGACAGATTCCAAAGTTACGCCTAAATCGAAGTCGTACCCAGGATAGAGATAGTTGACTGTACTGGTAGATGAACTAACCTTGGCTTCACAGAGAGCAAGTATATCAGGTTTATTTGATTGCAGATGTTGGTGCACTGAATTTATGTTTGAGTTTAAACTTCGTATGTTGCAAAAATCTATTTTAAAATTATAATCTCTGCACTGGTCAGATTATCTGTTTCTGGTTAGATAAGAGTCATCATAGATGAATAAAGATATGTCCTTTTTGGAAATCTTGGAGTCGAGGGATTTGAACTTGTATTATTATTTTTTTTTAAATTTTTACTAATTTTAACAAAAATATTATATCGACAGAAATATCAGGTTTTAGTTGTAGATATCTCTGAGACTCTTACTCTACTGGACATTTTTAGTGTTCCGTTCGGAACACTTATAAGATCACTTCTGTGTCTGTCTATCTGTTCATCTGTTACATCCGATTTTCTCCGAAACCATTTGACATAGAAATTTGGCACTAATATAGGAATTGATGGCCTCATCGGAACCGTGTAGTTTTGAAATTTAAATTTTGACTTAAGGGGTTAGTTTGGGGACGAGAAATCGGAAGTGGGAGTGTCAAACGCAAGCTTGTAAAAACACGAGTATATATATATATATATATATATATATATATATATATATATATATATATATATATAATGTAATAATTGCGCACACTTTTATTTGTATTATTTTTAAAAAATTGCGAAAAATCGCTGTCCCCCCCTTATCTCGAAAAATACATATATATCACTACTACACCAAACACTTTATTTTTGCACTCGACGCGCGTTTCGCTAACCATGTTAGCGTCATCAGGAGCGATGATTGAATCATCAAAAATAAAGTGTTTGGTGAAGTGGTGATATATACTGAGTAGTGTCATTGTGCCAAATATTGAACATTCCCAACTTAGTCGAAAAATACTGATAAAAAAATTCTGGAATATTCTCAAAAGGGTATAGACTGAATAAAAATTATCACGACTGCATGATCTTTATTAATTTATCTGGTATATTAAAAAAACAAAAATTTTAAAGTCATCAGTTTTCAGTGAAGGTCCGAAAAAAACTTTGTTGAAAACTTATTTGGGGTATATTTTGTGAAGCCATTGATTTTATACCTCCTAACAATTTTTTTTTTATTTTAAAAGCAATCGACGTACACACGGCATTTGGCCGGTTATTTTGTAGTCAATATTTTATCATCAAATATCTGATTTAGTACATCGGCCTTTAATGCTTAGATTAACCATGTCTTTATTGCGAGAACGTCACATTGAGTACTTATCTTTGAACTAAATATTTGCGAAGTAACTTTAATATTTTTTTTTGATTTCTGTTAATTCTTGTATGTATTAAAAACTATGGACGCTGACATATTTTTCAAACATTTCAGGTACCCACAATAGTTTGTATATTTGTCTGCGACATCACTAAAAGAGAGAAGGACAACCTGACGGTCACATGTTTCAAAGTTAAAGAATATTTTGCAGAAAAATCCAAATACTATCAAGTCATGGATTGTTTATGTTTTAAAATCAGTTTTTTAAAAACTGAGTTCACTGCAGCTGGATTTTTTGTAATTGAACGAGCAACATTAGTTGCTCTATTTAGTTGTTGTGCAACATATCTTATTACTTTTGTGAATATTTCTTTCTAGACATAATTAACTGTTACTTTAGACTTTGCTTACAATTCCATGTCGAGTAAAAAGGATGATCGCCAATATCCGATAATGGGTCGGTACAAGAAGAAGAAGAATAATTGAAAATTGATAATCAGAGGAAGGAGAATTTTTTCTTAAAAGAACTCTTAGCTATAGTGGAACTTTAATAATTTGGCACTCAATTTAAAAATTGATAATCGGGAGGGGAGGGGGTCATTTTTCGTAAAAAAGAACAATTAAAAAAGAGTTTCTTCTCTAAGGGTCTAATTTCTTGATCCATACAGACTGGGAACATATGCATATCCCCCCTCGTTTCTTGGCTATGCCATAGACCCCCAAATTACCTTTTTAAATTTAATTTTAGTTTAAATTTTAACTGTATATAACAAGAATATATTTGATTTAAATATAGGCCCTGTCACATACAATATGCTTAAAAGAAATATATGAATAAGCTATTTAGTAAAATATCTTCTCATGTCTTTGGTATATTTGTTCATAAGAGTAAGAATACTATAATTTTGAATCGCATCGTTTTAGGAACCATACAAGCCCTGTAAAACATATTTCTTATTTATATATTTACCAAATAAATAAACTACGACCTACTTTTCAGTCAACGTGTAGATCGTTTAAACAGTTTGCTGCTAATGTATTTTTCATTGATCGTGCGGTATAAATATAAACTGCTCATGTATTATTAATATAATTATTGAACTCGGTCTTTATAAAAATGAGCTCAAACATGAATTCATGAATGTCCCTTTCTATTTTAGCTTTAAAATTTCTTAATTATATCTGCATTGTACCATCTCTTGATATTAATAAAAATATATTTGTAAAGCAACATGTAAAAAGCATGTCGCAATTTTTGATGTTATTGCAATAAACAATAATATTATTTCAATATTATTACAGCAAAGCCTGTCAAAAGCGGCCACAACAAGTTTAGGAATATTGGCCGTTTAAGACAGGTGGCCGTTATTCCCAGGTTTTGCTCCCTATACAGTCCCTGGCCAAATTATTAGACGCACTGCAAGATTTCATGTAAAATATTAATTACCGAGTGATATTGTACCGTTTTATTATTTTAAATTGATTTTGTTTTTTATTTTTATAATATCCAATCAATTACCTATTTATTTGACATAAATAAAACAGCATTAATTTAGAAAAGCATAAGTTTATTAAGTTTTAAAGAAAAGTGAAAGTAATGTTAGTAAAGTCAATATTTAGTTGAGCCACCTTTAGCCGCTATCAAAGCTTTAATTCTGCGCGGCATGCTATCAATGCAAGATTGTACTGTCTCCTGCATTTGAGGATGATGATTCCACACATGAATAATCTTTTCTAGGATTTTGTTGGTAATCACATCTTTAGCCACTTCTCTTTTCATCAGCTCCCACACATTTTCAATGGGGTTCATATCAGGGCCAATCCAACAGAGGGATATTTTTTTCTGCCAAAAAAGCTTTAACAGACCGAGCAGTGTGGCAGGGAGCTCCATCTTGCATGAAAGTGAATGGTTCCCCATTTGGAAACCATTCTCTGAGCTGCGGAATCAACCGATTTTTTATTACTTCTTTGTACTGATCTTGCCTCATTATTCCTTTGACGACGTACAGACGTCCAGTGCCCTTGCCGCTGATGACTGACCAAATCATCACTTTGGTGGGATGTTTAACCGTCGGGACGACACAATCAGGATGAAACTTTTCTCCATGACGACGACGCACATACTGAGCTTTATTCTGCAAAATTTCGAATGTGCTTTCGTCACTGAAGCAGACCTGTCAAAAATAGGAAAAATATATAAACTTCCATGTTTATTTGCTTTATTTAACTGAAAATGATAATAATGTATCAATTATTGATTAAATTGCTGTATCTTACCGATCTCCAGAAGTCCACATCTTTGTCTTGCCATTGTTTGGCCCACTTCAGGCGCTTTGCTTTCATTGCAGCTGTTAACCTGGGCTTCCTGGCGGGGCGACAGGCCTTAAAATCTAATTCTTTCAATTTTCTTCGAACAGTGCGCTCAGAAGCATTTACGCTAGCACCCTGGAGTTGTGATTTTATTACCTTTGTGGTAGCAAATCTGTTTTCTACACAAATTTTCTTCAAACATCTCTCTGACCGTTGGAGTGAAAATTGGTTTTCTACCGCATCTTTTCTTTCTTTTCGGGCTTAATTCCTTCCCTGACTCAATTTTCTTTTTTATGCGTCGTACACTAGCTTCAGAAACCTCCAATCTTCGTGATATTTCTCGGTTTGTAAATGTTTTCGCAATCACAAGGGCCTTCACTTCAGCTTTTTTACGTGGCGAAAGATCACCTTTTCTACCCATAATGAAAATAGTCCAATTACTTTTTTAAAACACTGCATACAAAATAAACTAATAACTGAGTAGTATAAAACTGTTAAACAAACAATCACAGTCCATAAAGCCACAGAAACACGTCCGTACCTGACTCGATTCCGATCGCGACTGATACAGGTTTGTACTTATTTACGTTCATGTATCACTTTGTCAACATAGTGTTGCCATATGTTAAAAATAAATACAAATATGTAGTCTACAACAATTCTTTTAAATAAAAATCAATAATATTGTAGTTTAAATATACCATTATTGCATAAAAACTCTTAAGAAACATAAAATTACTAAAAAAATACAGTGCGTCTAATAATTTGGCCAGGGACTGTAAATAAAAGACATTTATTTTTTTATTTTTAAACATTTTCTTTATTTTACTTACTAGAGTTAGCATACACACAGATTGAAAAGTTAATATGATTTAATAATATAAAAAAATATTTTGAATGTACAGTATATACACTATAGTAATATATGGTAAATATAATATGGATTTTTTAAAAATGTTACATGTTATTAAGCTTTTTTCAAGTATGTTTTAATTGTTGTGTGTTTAAAATTTTTTAGCTTTGATTTCAAAACCTCAGATTATTATTACACAAAAAATAGTTTTGTATGTCTCTTAAATTTGCACAAACCTCACTTATACTAGACAAAGTAGATTTTGGAGCTTTACATTCGTCCACATGACTGTCTGAATCAGAGTTAAGCTTTTGGTCTTTATCGCGCAGTTCCTCAACAATTTGCAAAATACTGAAGTTTGAACTTTCTGTAGACACATACTTATCAATGGAAACAAACTCATTCAAGTTCACAGTTTTATCATAGACTAAAGGAAAGAACTGGACAAGGGGTATTTCGTCTTCTTCGTCAAAAATAGCATCTTCTGAAACAACATCGGAGAATCTGGCCTTGAAAAAACATTTTTTAATTGTAGATGGAGAAAAATTTTTCGATATTCCATATTAGTGCATTTGTTAAATTTATGCTCTTTTCAGATTTTTCCAAATCGCATTAACTGTCAGCAAACGTAAGTAGCCTTTTGAACAAAAATTTTCTATATGTCATCTTAAAATTTTGAATTATTCCTTGGTCTAAAGGCTGACAATATGAAGTGGTATTTGGTGGCAAAAAAAAACCAGCTTAACATTTTCTAGTGGCACTTTAGAATGGGAGGTAGCAGTGTCCAAGAAAAGCAGCACTTTTCTATTTTGTCTCTTCATTTTATTATCAAATTTATGGAGCTCTCTGGTCAAAATTTCTGACGTCATCCAGGCCCTTTTGTTAGATTCCCATAGTTACCCTTAGATAACTTGTAACATAACTACTTTTAAAACAACGAGGATTTTTAGCTTTCCCAATTATTAACGGATTTTCTTTTTTCGTTCCTTCCATATTTGCACACAATCAATAGTTAATCGCTGTTTTGCTACCTTTTTTCCTGCACATTTGTCGTTTTTTAAGAGCAAATGTCTTATGTGGCATGGCTCGGTAATAAAGACCTGTTTCATCAGCATCGTATACATCTCGTGGAGAATAATCTTTTAAAATTAGCGGTAATGTAGTTTTCCAGGCTTCTACATATTTCAAATTTTTATCTGCGGACTCACCAGAAACTGATTTAAAAGTAATATTGTGCCGTTTACAGAAACTTTCCAACCACCCATTTGATGCAGCGAAATTTTCCACTTTCAAGCTGCTTGACGTCTCCAGTGCTTTTTCTTTGAGTAGTGGTCCAGATATTGGAACTGCTTTATTTCTGGCCTTGCAAAACCAATTGTAGACAACTTGGTCCACTTCTAATCCTGCTGACTTGGGAAATTTTCGTTTTTGCTCTAAGTTAACACCCTCTTCAAACATCTTTTTTAGTTCACTCTTATTTTTTAATATATCGAGAAATCGTTTTTCCAACTTCGAACTTTTCAGCCAGTTTTCGTGAACTTAACGCAAACTTTTCACTTTCAGCGATGATAATAATTTTGTGTTTTAGTGACAAACGTTCTTGTTTTAGCGACATTATTAAGAACGTGTTCAGTAGGAAGATCACTTTAAAATAATGGAATAAACGGAAAACTTCAAATTTAAACCAGATAATTTTATCAATAATAATGGGTATTTCCTTGAATAAATTACCAATTACAGTATAGTAAAAGTAAAAGTTTGAAGGCCCATAAGAATAATTAGTATGTCAAAAAGCCCTTCGGCCAGCCCGGCCGTTATTACCAGGTAAATTTCCAAGGAAATATGCCATAAAAAATTCGGTTTAACTGGCCGTGGCTGTTTAATAGAAGTGGCCGTAATTAACAAGTTCTTGTATATGGGAATTTATATGCAATAGGTTTCGGGAAGCCATTACCACAGGCGGCCGTTTATGACAGGTGGCCGGAGAGTCGGAGATGAATAGTTTGTGATAGTATTTTTAGTATATTAAATAATGTCTTGTCAGTATTATCTAGCTTTAAGTTCATTAAGAAAGAAGAAACTTTTTACAAAATTTCAATCGTTGATCGGGTTTTGTCCAAACTAACACAAATGTATTTACAATGGATAAATATTATTTAATTTTTGTCAACTGATTATTGTTAATAGTATTTAGTATCTACTTGATATATTGATCAGTGGCAGAGAGGCGCTTAAACCGTGAAAGATTTGGCACTACAAATCTGTTGGGACGAACTCATGGAATATTTTCGAATTTATCCTTGGTTAGACGTTTGTTGTAGTTCTTACGGCCCATCTGACTGTCCTAAGAAGGTTTCCGATGTCATTTTAGCTCGTATGGAAGCTCGGATCCCTTTTTTGAAGAAGTATCCTTCTTACGATAAACCTTGGTTCAACCAAAAATGAAAAATGTTTTTTCTAAACATCTTGCCCACGGAAAATGGTGTGAAAATCCTAACATCATAAATAATAACATGTTTATTTGTATCAGGTACAGATGCAAAGAAGCTACGCTTTTATGGTATATCTGATCATAAAGCGTATTTTAATGAAGCTAGACACCAAGAAGGCTTCTGGCGCTGACGGAATTCCTGCCATAGTTCTCAAAAACTGTGCAAGGGAACTAACACCAGTTTTCTGTAGACTTTTTAACCTATCCTACAGAAAGAGAATATTTCCGTCCTGCTGGATATGTGCCACGGTTCAGCCGATACCTAAAAAAGGCAAGAAGACCTTGCCAAATAACTACTGACCAGTTGCACTGCTTTCAATAATATCGAAAGTCATGGAAAAGGTTATCAATGAGCATCTTCTAAAATATCTTGAACGATTCAATATTATTAGCGATTACCAATATGGTTTTCGTAAACATAGATCAACAGGAGATCTTCTGACTTATGTAACACATGTTTGGAACAACGCAATTGAATACTTTGGAGAATCTCGAGCGGTTGCTCTTGAGATATCCAAGGCATTCGACCGTGTTTGGCACGATGGACTGCTGGCTAAGTTACGCTCTTATGGTATGTCTGAAAGGTTCTGTTTGTGGCTCTCATGTTTCCTCAGAGAGCGTTCTTTACGAGTGGCGGTCGTTCTTTCTAACACCCTCACTATCAACGCCGGTGTGCCCCAGGGCTCCATACTGTCTCGTACTCTCTTTCTCATTTATATTAACGATCTGCTGAAAAAGACCGGGAATCCAATCTACAGCTTTGCAGATGACAGTACGCTTGTTTCTTCATTCACATTGAACGCTCGGACAAAGACTGTTCAGGCGAATATCCGCAGACAGCAGGAGGTCGTTTAACTTAACAAAGACCTGGAAGAAATTCTATCTTGGGGTGACAGAAACCAAGTGGAATTTAACGCTACAAAAACCCAGGCGGCAGTTTGTTCTAAAAAAGTTAACGTTGCTGAACCCGACATAGTTGTGTCGGGGCACTCCATTCCCTTAGCAGAGTCGCTCAATTTGTTGGGCGTTAGTTTGGGAGCAAATATGTCCTGGCATAAACATGTTGCAGGCATAGCAAGGAGAGCTTCTCAAAAGTTGGGAATATTATTTAGAACCAGAAAGCTTTACACCCCACAACAACTGTTAATTCTTTACAAAGCCCAAATTCGACCAACTATGGAATACTGCTCCCACGTTTGAGGCTCCGCTCCCAAACATACACTGCATTTGTTGGATTCTGTTCAGAGAAGAGCAGTCCGTCTGATTGGGGACCCGGAATTGACCGGCGGCCTTGATTCGCTGGAACATCGAAGAACGGTTGGCGACTTGAGTCTGTTCTACAAGTATTTTCATGGAAAATGTTCGAAGGATGTAGCCCGCTTAATTCCTCCCAAAGTGGTGCATGTTAGAAATACACGTCGCGCTGGTGCTTCACATCCGTATGAGGTTCAGCTTGTTACTCCGCGTTCAACGCTTTTTAAGGAGAACGTCATCCCTTTGGAATAATTTGCCCAGCGCTGTGTTTCCCACCGAGTACAATTTACAGCGATTCGCGTGAATCGCTTTTTTTTCCGCACTCATGCCACCCCTGGAGCGCTTTAGGGACTTCCCTGCAGCACGTGTGCTAGACCCATAAAAAAAAAAATCTGAAAAGTCTTGTTTATGGCTCTCATGTTTCCTTAGAGTCTTAGAGAGCGTTCTTTACTATTCAGAAGAGAGCTATTCGCCTGATGGGAGACCCAGAACTCACCTTGATTCGTTGGAGAATGGAAGAACGGTTGGCGACTTGAGTCTATTCTACAAGTATTTTCTTGGAACGTATTGGATGGATGTAGCCCGCCTAATTTCTCTCAGAGCGGTGCATGTGTGGAATACACGTCTTGCTAATACTTCTCATCCGTATGAGGTTCAGTTTGTTACTCCTCGTACAACCCTTTTCAAGTAGTCTTTTATATGGAGAACCACATCCCTTTAGAATGATTTGTCCAGGGCTGTGTTTGCCACCAAGTACAATTTACAGCTATTCTAGACCAACGCGAATCGCTTTGTCGGCACTCGCGACTCTCCTGTAGCACATTAGGCATACCCCTGCAGCACGCGTGCTATGTCCATAAAAAAGTTACCCTTATTTGATATTCTGTGATTATGTCTTTTTATATATTTTTTTTTATTTTTTAATTAGGGATAGTTTGCTACCTGATTAAGGATTTAAGACGTGAATCTGTATAACACATTTAAAATGTCTCAAGGAATATTGGGAACTTACCTGTGGGCAGAGCCTACTATGACTATTATTAAGATGGCAGAAATGTGGGTGCAGATTTAAATTTGTAACGTGTGAAGCATAGGGAGTGTGACAGTATTTTTCAAAAATATTATTAACAATTGGTAATATTTGCAAATGGGCCGGTATAAATCGTGTCCAAAGGAATTTTACACTCAGTGAAAATCTTTTAAAATCAAATCACCTTGGATGTGGAATAATCGATGACAAAACTGTCGCGCCCAACATAACGAAAATTCAAGCAGCATGTATATGCACATTCAACAGTAGAACAGGACAAATTTTATGTATGAAATGTTCTTGTAAAACTGGTGAAGGTGAAAAATGCAATCGTATTCTCGCAATTTTTTTGTATTGTTACCGGTAAAATTCTAACCTATAAATGTCTAAAATAGTAACGAGCTAAGTGTTTTAACCTGCACTGATATCAAATGTACCTGGAAAGTGAAACGTCAAGTGGTGTTGGAAACATTCGAACCAGAAAAATTTCAACTGGTTTCAAATCAAATGCAAATTCACTTCGGAGGTTAATATTTATTAACTAAGTATTTATGACTTTGAATGAATATAAAATAATTGAGACAGTATTTTATCAAAATAAAATCTGAAAAATGTTATCTAATAAGGAATTTTTGTTTGACCCACGTACACAAATTACAAAAAAAAAACAAATGACTGTGCAATAATAAATAATTTTACTTACCTGAAAGAATGTAATTTTCCTTTTAAAAATGTTTAGAATAAATTTTAGCATCATTTCGGATTTTTCGTTCAATTCGGAGAACTTTTTTCAGTCTATCAACTTTTTTCACTTGCCCAAATGCATTAGTAATATTTACATAACCCTGATTCACTTTTGGAAATGCACGAAAAACTACATTTAAATTCTTTTGCAGGCAACTTTCATAATTGTAAATACAGCATAAAATTCTTTGTTTTGATTTTTCACGAAAAGCAAAAATTTCGGTGTTCATTTTTAAGAAAATTTGTAGTATTAATTTACACAGACTCTTATGACAAATTTAAAAATGCACCTCAAGTTTATACCCTGAAAAAGCAACATGTCGTATTGAAATAGCCTACATCCACAACCTAAGGTGGCGTGTCTGGGTATATTTTTTGGATTTTTCTAATGATTTTGGAATGAGGATGATTGACACCCGTATTAAGGGCTCAAGACGCTTGTTGTATGAAGTTGTATAACTACTAGCTAACGTATCTCATTAGGTATCCAATGTATCAAGCTCAAGGTGGGAGAAATTTTCTGTGTATATTTTTCATTTTTTATTTCATATTTAACTTTTGCTTTATGAATGCCTTATACCTCTATTAAAGGTCAACGAAAATTCTTAACGAAATTTCCCAAATCAAAACTCTTCTGAATGTAAAATTTCAATCAAATAATAATCAAGTACCAGTAGTGATTAAGTATCAATTAGCGAACTTATTATATCTAGCCTCTATAAAATGAAAACTTATTGGCATAGATGTCGTTGCGGCCTTTGGTCACATGTATGCATAGACCAAAGATTCTCCCCAGAGAATCTTAAAGAAGTCATAAAATTAATTGAACTTGCGTTTAGGAACAGTATACAAATAACAAAATGTTTATAAAAATAATTAAAATAATAAAAAAGAATATTCAGTTGTGCTGGCATACCAACAAATAATAATTAACTTGCTTTACCTTATGCCAAATTTAGTTGGTTTCGTGTTATTTTATACGAAATAATAGTTTCATTTTACTAAAAAATAAAACAAACGTTTTAAACGGCGCATTGTTAATACCTAATCGTTTAGTTATTAGTTCGAAAATACAACAAAGTAAGTAATTAGTAATAAATTATATCCACCCCTCGAATTAATGTTATCGGAGATATTTCTGTCTTATTAAGAAACCTTGGATTTGTTACAAGAAAATTGTATACCCTTTTAATTTTACTCTTAGAATTGTTATTAGAACAATATTTTTCAAATTCTGACTTTGTCCGAACATATCAGGCGAAATGGAACACGTGGAAACGCACATACTAGATAGATAAGAAATATATTATGATTTTTTTTCTCTAGATATGCGTGTATGTGTTATTTCATATTATTATAATTTATTGTCAGATAAATTTTTCCTCCAATCTGAAAATTTACAATTAAAAAAAATATATTGAATGTAGTTCTGTAGTCGCTGTGTGTGGTGTGTGTGTTTGTGTGGTGTGTGTGTGGTGCGTGCGCTTGCGTTCGCGTGCGTGTGCGTGTGCGCGTGGGCGCGTGTGTGGGTGCGCTTATGGGTGCGCATATCGGTGCGCGTGTGGGTGTATGTGTCAGTGTGTGTGTGAGTGTGAGTGTGTGTGTGTGTGTGTGTGTGTGTGTGTGTGTGTGAATGTGTGTGTGTGTGTGTGTGTGTGTGCGTGCGTGTGCGTGTGCGTGTACGTGTGCGTGTGCGTGTGCGTGTGTGTGTGTGTGTGTGTGTGTGTGTGTGTGTGTGTGCGTGTGTGCGTGTTGTGTGTGTTCGTCCATTTCAAATGTACATCGAAAACTTTTTTCCCAAATTGTGTGGGAATGTTCCGTTAGTACCTCCAAGCAAACGAAGCAAACTTTTTTTTCTCGTACTTTTCGAAAAAGAATATCATTTTGACCTTTCAGATATCTTTTTGAGCATTTTAAATACCACAATTGATCAAACTTAGGTGCCGCCATTTTTTTTAACTACGAAAAATGGATTCCTCGTTCAAAAATCTATAGGGACCTAAATTTTTGGAGTGGGATCATAAAAAACTCTTAAAAGTCATTTTTAAACTGAAATTTTTTGAAAAATTATCCATATTTCATTTATTGATTTATTACGTTATAAAAAAAATATATACCTACACATATGTTTACTTACTTAATTTCTTGAAAACAAGAAAATTGAACAATAAAAAAATTTTGTAATAATTATTTATTTTTACATAGAATTATGCAATATTTACATTAAAAGTTATTATATTTAGTATAAGTAAAAATATTTAAATTCAAATGCAAGAAACGCTTCTTCGATAGAATTTGATTACATTTTTGATTTCTTGGTGCTTAAAAAATTAAAAGAAAATGCAAAATTTTATTACAGCTAATAAAGTTTAAGATTTCTAGGTTCAAGCAAGTTATATCTAGATTCAGCAATTTTTTCAACCAATCCTGTACTAAAAAGGTATAACAAATTTTTATTAAATTTTATTAATTACTTTGTTTTATAATTTGAACATTATTATTTTTAGTCATAAGTTTTCATAAATTTTATATTGTTATATTGCATATTTTAATTTATTTCTAAATGTCGTTTTAATTTCCTTTGTAAATTTATTTATAATATTAATAAATTATAATCTTATAGCTGTTTAAATGAGCTTATGCCTGTAAATTAATAAAATAAAAAAAACTAAATAAATAAATATCTGGGGTTAGCTTTCATTTATAACCAGAGTGTGTATATATAATATATATTCTTCTTTCTGATTGATCTGCCATATTATATAAAATTTTATCTAGATATGCGGCATTTCGATTAAAAATTAAGTCACAAAGATTAGAAGAAATTAATAGTTAAACCTTATTTCGTAGTAAGACAATGACAGTGCATTATACTATTAAGTGAAAATTATTAAGTTTACTTTTCGCATGTATTTTTGTGCTGATATCCACTTACTTTTGCAGGCTTGCTAAGCTTTATCTTTATCTTGCTTTCTCACTTATTTCTCGATATACACCCAATTATTGTTTAATCTCTCAAGTTAACACATTTTTATCAACTCTGCTGTATGAGAATTATTTTGTTTTTTATTTTTAATTTTTTGGTTTACACATTTTGGTTGCTAATAATTTTTTTTTTGATAATTATATTCGAAATTATTTATTTAATTTTTTTTTTGGCTATCATTTGATTTTGCGTAATTTTCAAGTTTTAAAACCATTCATTAAAGGGGTTACATTACCTTGGCGGTCGGAAAAATAAGTATAAAAATAAAAAAAAAAAATTTGACGCAGCTATTAAACATATAAAATAATTTTTCTTTTACACATATACATAGTAGTTTTATAAATAATTTTAAATAATAACGAATAAAAGAAAATAAAAAATGACGGAGATATGAGACATACCGGTTTAGTTACTTTTTGGACAACTACAGGAATAGAATTTTTATGCTTATAAGAATCCAAAGTGCCAGAGATCTTCGCTTCCTGATACGAACACCAGGTATCTTCGTCGGACGTGCACTTATCATGCTGTGTCTTTTCATCAGTGGATATTTTATGGTAATAAGTTGCCTATATCGCAGTTTTCATTGTTTCAACTGATATATTTATACCCCTTCTAATTGCGAGACCACAGTAAACTGTTAACTCATCAATAAGCTTGGCTGTTAACTTCCCTCTGCCACCTATACCAGGATTATCTTTTTCACTTTGCGTAATTGCGTACCTATTCGATTTTGCACCTGACCTATACATTCCTTTTTTTAACAGCTAAATTTTCATATGGATTTGAGTCAACAACTCCTTTATAAGTCCTACTGTCTCCATCGCCTACGTAATTACGATGTCGTTTCGGGCCAACTCTCTGCCTCGCTCACTTCTAATTGCTATAATTTCGGAAATAATTTGAATTTTGAAATGGTTAAACGTTTAAAATATTCTTAAAAGTATAGATAACATTGCGTGACATGATTTTGGTACCGGAAAAACTGATTGCTATTATAGTTTCTTATTAGTTATAGTATGTAAGCAGTGGATGTCTTTTATTTCTATCACGTCTTGTTTTTAAGGTACACACCGATAACCTACCCTCATATTGTTCATATTAATAAATGTAATCGCTAGATAATCTATTGAGAGGATATGTTCATTTCTTGTTAGTTTCATTGAGATTACCTGATTAAAAGTGTAATAATACAGTTTTAAAGATGAATACTGAAAAAAGTAGTCGCCGTCAGTGCAAAACTTCACCAAACAAGTTTTGTTACGTGTGTGGACAGTACATTCTCAAGTTTCAAGGAAAAAAAAATATCTGAAAAAGTATCTACTGCGTATTTTCTATATTTTGGACGTACTGTACATCAAGATAAACCCTGGATTCCGCAACTGTTTTGTGTATCATGTTATGCTACTCTCCTGTCGTGGTTGAACGGAAACAAAACATCTATGCCATTTGCAGTACCGACTGTGTGGCGCGAACCTAGTAATCATTTTAATGATTGCTACTTCTGCATGACTGATGTACGAGGATTTTCAAAGAAAATTAAGCATAATATCGAGTACCCTTCTGTGAATTCTGTATCAAAACCAATACCATATAGTGAAGACATGACTCCTCCTTTGCCTCCTAAGGAAAGTTAAACTGAAGAGTTAGATATACCAAGCGATGAAAATAACGATGGACAAGACATGGAAGTTGACAACCAAAATCCAGATTTTTTACCCTCTTCAAGTGATCTATGCCAACCGCATTTAATTCAACAACGGGAATTAAATGATTTGGTACGGGACTTGAATTCGTCTGTTAGACAAGCCGAATTACTTGGTTCAAGACTACGGGAATGGCACTTGTTGGCACCAGATACAAAAATATCTGTACAATGAAAACGAAGTAAAGAAATGGCAACGTTTTACTCTAGTTCAGAAAACATATGTTTTTTGTAATGACACTGTATCTTTGATGGGTGAGTTAGAAATTCCCTATGATACAAATGAATGGCGTCTTTTTATTGATGGTTCGAAAACAAGTCTGAAGGCAGTTTTACTTCATAATGATAATAAATATCCGTCAATACCAGTGGCTTATTCAACTGTTTTAAAAGAGACATACGAAAATTTGAAATCAATATTGGATTTAATTAAATACAAAAATTTTAAGTGGAAAGTGTGCGCTGACCTCAAAGTAATAGCTATGTTACTTGGTTTGCAAGGTGGATTTACTAAGTACTGCTGCTTTCTTTGCATGTGGGACAGTAGAGCTATTGATAAGCACTATTTGATCAAAGACTGGCCAAAACGAACGGACTTTGTGTGTGGGAAGTCAAATGTAAAATACTTGCCTTTAATCAATCCCGAAGACGTCATTTTACCTCCTCTACACATAAAACTCTGCTTAATGAAGAATTTTGTGAAAGCGATGGATAAAAATGGCGAAGGATTTTTATATTTAAAATCTATTTTTCCAAGATTAAGTGACGCAAAGTTGAAAGAAGGTATTTTTATTGTTCCACAAATACGCCTATTATTGAAAAACAACAAATTTGATCAAACACTAAATGACGAAGAACTATGCGCATGGACATCATTAAAAGCCGTGATAAAAGGTTTTTTAGGAAATCATAGAGCCGAGAATGCAGAACTCTTAGTGAACGATTTGTTAAGAGCATACAAAAAGATGGGTTGCCAAATGTCATTAAAAATTCATTTCCTCCATTCCCATTTCTCTTTTTTTCCATCAAATCTTGGAGCAGTGAGTGATGAACAAGGGGAACGATTTCATCAGAATGTGAAAAGGCTTGAGGAACGGTTTCAAGGCCGTTGGGACGTAGCTATGTTGGGAGATTACTGCTGGCTTTTAAAATGAGAAGATATTTCCGAACATAAGAGAAAAAGTTAAATATTTTTAACTTTTAGTGTACAATATAAACTTGTTACCATATATTTTATATTTAGTTGTTTCCAAATGTATTAATAATAAGTTTTTTTAACAGTTTTATTCGAATTACTGGAAAGTTTAATGAAGCTACGTGTACACTGTACTTTACTCCTTAATTATTTTACTTAAAATTGTTAACTATCGTACCTAAAAACAGTACGTGATAGACAAAAAGTACTTATGTATTCTCAATAGGTGGTGTGTATGAATAAATAAACAGAAAACATTTAAGTGGGTACTTAATTTTTTTAAAAATTTGTAACGCAGTGTAATTTATCTAGCCAAAAAAAAAATTCGATTTTAGAATATCTGTATATATATATATCAAGAAGTTTCTCTCAAATTTTTTTAGCAGCCCTTAGCACACAAAAAACTTTTTAGTTTATTTTTATGTAAAAGTATACCATTATTGGGCTTTAAAGTTAATCGAATTGTTCCAAATGACAATAAAAATCTGGTATTCTTGTCATTCTGCTGAAAGCAATTTCTTTCGGTGGTTCGAAGGAGAATAAAAACAGCGTCGGAACAAACTCCGTTAAAACATTTTTTAACTTTTATTGTAGTTTTATTACGACACAGTGTAGAGTGATACAAACTAGATTTTTTTTTATTCATGCAATACAAAATGGTCGTTTCAATAAGTAGAGCGTTCTCGTTTTTTTTTACATGCTTTCCTTGTTGCCACTCGACATCTGATCTGCTGGCCCGTTACTAATAACATGAAATCGATGAAACAGTCATATAAATATATGACTGTTCCATAGATTTCATATCTAGACATTAGAAAAGCCAATTTACGTTTCGCTCATGTCTTCGTTGATCGCTTTGTGAATTCGACTATAAAGGACTCTTAGAAAAAGTATGGCTTATTAGTTTTGTTTGTTTTTGGGATAGTTACGAATGTTCAAGAGAGCCATTGCTTTGGAATAGTACCATATGTATAAATGAGATTAAATAAATCTACTAGGATATTAATTTCGTCACCATTAATAAGTTTCAGGAGTTTTTTTGGAACGTTATCGTTTCTTGTCGCTTTACAACTTTTTATATCCTTTATAGCGTAAATAGCTTCATTTAGAATATCCGGTCCAGTTTCTCCACTAGTTTCATTTAAATCCATTTTTTTTGTCTTGAAATAGTTCCCGAATATACTCTGTGCATGTTGTTAATTTTTGTTTAATATCTGTTATCAAATTTCCATTCATATATTTTCGATTTATGAGTGGGTCTTATTCTTAGTGCCTATCATTTCCTTTATTTTTTATGTATATTTCCTCTCATAAATTTCTGTTTCGTTACAGTCCTCAGACAACTATCTCTTCTCATTTGCTATAGGTATATAATGACTGGGTCCCTCTCCTTGTAATGTTTAGTTTCTTTTTATAATTGCTATGTAGTTATCATCAAACAAAATTAAGTATTATGACGAATTGTAGCAAACTCATATATGAACAAATATGGTCAAAAATAGATAAAATGAAAATATTACTTTTACAAGGAAATAATGACCAACCAACCAAAAGAATTTAATAATAACAGGCCATAATTCATTTCAAATGTCATATGGCTATCCTTTCCACTTTAAATAACTCTTCAGGCTTATTTATACAAAACAGTAAAAAGAAACTCAACAGAGTTTATTAAAGTTGATTACGGAATTCTGTTTTCGAACTATAAGCATAAAAAATAATGTTAATATTGTTTACAATGAATTCAATAAAATTATAAATAATCAACTTAACGTTTATTTTATTTTTTTATGTAACTGGGAAATAATGAAAAATGAAAACAATTTTCAGATTCCTGGTCTTCAATAACTCTGGAAACTGGAAATGTGCCACGGTTCAGCCGATACTTAAAAAAGGTAAGAAGACCTTGCCAAATAACTACCGACCAGTTGCACTGCTTTCAATAATATCGAAAGTCATGGAAAAGGTTATCAATGAACATCTTCTAAAATATCTTGAACGATTCAATATTATTAGCGATCACCAATATGGTTTTCGTAAACATAGATCAACAGGAGATCTTCTGACTTATGGAACACATGTTTGGAACAACGCAATTGAACACTTTGGAGAATTTCGAGCGGTTGCTCTTGACATATCCAAGGCATTCGACCGTGTTTGGTACGATGGACTGTTGGCTAAGTTACGCTCTTATGGTATGTCTGAAAGGTTCTGTTTGTGGCTCTCATGTTTCCTTAGAGGGCGTTCTTTACGAGTGGCGGTCGACGGATTTCTTTCTAACACCCTCACTATCAACGCCGGTGTGCCCCAGGGCTCCATACTGTCTCCTACTCTCTTTCTCATTTACATTAACGATCTGCTGGAAAAAGACCGGGAATCCAATCTATAGCTTTGCAGATGACAGTACGCTTGTCTCTTCATTCACCTTGAATGCTCGGACATCGGCTGCTCAGGCGAATATCCGCACACAGCAGGAGGTTGTTCAACTTAACAAAGACTTGGAAGAAATTCTGTCTTGGGGTGACAGTAACCAAGTGGAATTTAACGCTACAAAAACCCAAGCGGCAGTTTTTTTCTAAAAAAGTTAACGTTGCTGAACCCGACATAGTTATGTCGGGGCACTCCATTCCCCTAGCATCATCGCTCAATTTGTTGGGCGTTAGTTTGGGAGCAAATATGTCTTGGCATGAACATGTTGCAGGCATAGCAAGGAGAGCTTCTCAAAAGTTGGGAATATTATTTAGAACCAGAAAGCTTTACACCCCACAGCAACTGTTAATTCTTTACAAAGCCCAAATTCGACCAACTATGGAATACTGCTCCCACGTTCGGGGCTCCGCTCCCAAACATACACTGCATTTGTTGGATTCTGTTCTGAGAAGAGCGGTCCGTCTGATTGGGGACCCGGAATTGACCGGCGGCGTTGATTCGCTGGAACATCGAAGAACGGTTGGCGACTTGAGTCTGTTCTACAAGTATTTTCATGGAAAATGTTCGAAGGATGTAGCCCGCTTAATTCCTCCCAAAGCGGTGCATGTTAGAAATACACGTCGCGCTGGTGCTTCGCATCCGTATGAGGTTCAGCTTGTTACTCCGCGTACAACGCTTTTCAAGCAATCTTTTACATGGAGAACGTCATCCCTTTGGAATAATTTGCCCAGCGCTGTGTTTCCCACCGAGTACAATTTACAGCGATTCAAGAACAACGTGAATCGCTTTTTCCGCTCTCGTGCCGCTCCTGGAGCGCTTTAGGGACTTCCCTGCAGCACGTGTGCTAGACCCATAAAAAAAAAATATATATATACAGAGGAAGCTCTCTAATATGGTTCCTCATACATTTAACTCCTCGAGCGTTTGATTTTACATAATTATACCTAAAATTTCTTGATTACACAGGACCACAAAAAAAAGTTTTGTAGTTGAAAGGTCAGATACCATTCACATGTTTTTGGTGTGCTGAAAACAAATCCGAGGTTAGAACTGACTCATCGTTAAAGGACTTTGACATAACCTCAAAAGACACCTCGAAAATGACCAAAAATACTTTTATAAATAATTTAAAAATGTAAACGAGCAAACCAGCATATCTACCAGCATTTTAAACCTAATATAAACTAATGTAAGAACTGTACACCAAAGACTCTAAACCTAACATAGCGTAATGCAAAACAACTTATAGCAAGAAATCTAAATCTAATATAGCCTAATGCAAGAAACTTACACCAAGAACTACACCAGGAATTCTAAACCTAACATAAGCTAATACAAGAATCTTACAGTACACAACTTACACCAAGACGCTTAATTTAACATAGTTTAATACAAGCAACTTACACCAAGAACTTTACACCAAGAACTCTAAACCTCATATGAGCTAATACAAGAATCTTATAGTAACATAA
The DNA here is from genome assembly GCA_019049505.1 of Pachyrhynchus sulphureomaculatus. Classification (NCBI taxonomy): domain Eukaryota; kingdom Metazoa; phylum Arthropoda; class Insecta; order Coleoptera; family Curculionidae; genus Pachyrhynchus; species Pachyrhynchus sulphureomaculatus. The sequence continues at coordinate 21,919,454 of CM032452.1, read as the reverse complement.
TAATGAAAAACAACTTACAGCAAGAAATCTAAATCTAATATAGCCTAATGCAAGAAACTTACACCATATACGAGGCTGGTTTGAAAGGTCCGTGCAAAGTCCGAGAGATGGCACCACCGGCGCGTATCGAGGTCATGTTCAGTTAGTAACATCTCTTGAATGAACGCACACCAAGTTTCAGCCATATTGGTCTATTTCTTTGTGTTTGGCATTCGTGTGAATCAAGGAAGTCGAGTGATTTTCAAGAAATGGACGAAAAAGGATTTCGTGTGGTGATTAAACATTACTTTATGAAAGGCAAAACGCCTCAGGAGACTAGAGAGAAGCTTGATAAACATTATGGTGACTCTGCAACTTCGATTAGAACAGTTTATAAGTGGTTTCAAAATTTTCAGACCGGCCATATGGGCACAAGTGACGCTGAACGTTCTGGACGGCCTGTGGAAGTTACGACTCCAGAAATCATTGATCAAATCCATGATATGGTGATGGATGACAGAAGAGTTAAGGTGCGTGAGATTGCTAGTGCTGTGGGCATCTCGACTGAACGGGTACATAATATTTTGCATAAACATTTGGACATGAGAAAGCTATCCGCAAGATGGGTGCCGCGATTGCTCACGCTTGAACCAAAAACGGAATCGTGTGAAGTGTTGCAAGGATGGTTTGCAGCTGTTCCAGAAGAATCCGGAGGACTTTAAGCGTCGTTTCGTCACTGTGGATGAAACATGGATACGTTATTATACTCCTGAGACCAAACAACAATCTAAACAATGGGTTACCAAGGGAGAATCTGCACCAAAAAAGGCGAAGACCGTTCCTTCGGCCGGAAAGGTTATGGCGACTGTCTTTTGGGATTCGCAAGGGATAATCCTCATCGACTATCTGGAAAAGGGTAAAACTATTACAGGTGAATATTATTCATCGATATTGGACCGTTTGAAAACCGAGCTGCAAGAAAAACGCCCGCGATTGGCCCACAAGAAAGTCCTTTTCCATCACGACAACGCACCAGCACACACCTCAGCAGTTGTGGTCGCAAAATTAATGGAAATAGGATTCCAACTCATTTCACATCCCCCCTATTCTCCAGACTTGGCTCCCTCGGACTACTATTTGTTCCCCAATTTGAAGAAATGGCTGGCGGGACAAAGATTTTATTCAAACGAGGAGGTGATTGCAGACACTAATGGATATTTTGCAGACTTGGATAAATCCTATTATTCGGAAGGGATCAACAAACTAGAACATCGTTGGACGAAGTGTATAAGTCTAAAAGGAGACTATGTCGAAAAATAAAAAAGGTTTACCCCAAACACATAAGTAGTTTTTATTTTTGCACGGACTTTTCAAACCAGCCTCGTATATATATATATATATATATATATATATATATATATATATATATATATATATATATATATATATATATATATATATATATATATATATATATATATATATATATATTATATATATATTTTTATTATTTTTTTTTTATGGGTCTAACACACGTGCTGCAGGGAAGTCCCTAAAGCGCTACAGAAGAGACATGTATGCGGAAAAAGCGATTCTCGATGTTCTTGAATCGCTGTAAATTGTACTCAGTGGGAAACACAGTCCTGGGCAAATTATTTCAAAGGGATGATGTTCTCCATATAAAAGACTGATTTAAAAGTGCTGTACGAGGAATAACAAGCTGAACCTCATACGGATGTGAAGTATTAGAGTGACGTGCACCGCTCTGGGAGGAATTACGCGGGCTACATCCTTCGAACACTTTCTATGAAAATACTTGTAGAATAGACTCAAGTCGCCAAACGTTCTTCGATGTTCCAAGGAATCAAGGCCGCCGGTCAGTTCTGGGTCTCCAATCAGACGAATAGCTCTTCTCCAAATAGAATCCAATAAAAGCAGTGTATGTTTGGGAGCGGAGCTCCAAATATGGGAGCAGTGTTCCATAGTTGGTCGAATTTGAGCTTTGTAAAGAATTAACAGTTGTTGTGGAGTGTAAAGCTCTCTGGTTCGAAATAATATTCTCAACTTTTGAGAAGCTCTTCTTGCGATGCCTGCTACATGTTCATGACAGGACATATTTTCTCCCAAATTAACGCCCAACAAACTCAGTGACGATGCTAGAGGAATGGAGTGCCCCGACCTAACTATGTCGGGTTTAGAAAACGTTAACTTTTTTAGAAAAAACTACCGCCTGGGTTACTGTAGCGGTAAATTCCACTTGGTTACTGCCACCCCAAGCTAGAACGTCTTCCAGGTCTTTGTTAAGTTGAATGACTTCCTGCTTGCAGACATTCGTCTGAGTAGCCGATGCCCGAGTGTTCAAAGTGAATGAAGAGATAAGCATACTGTCATCTGCAAAGCTGTAGATTGGATTCCCGGTTTTTTTCCAGCAGATCATTAATGTAAATGAGAAAGAGAGTAGGCGACAGTATGGAGCCTTGGGGCACACCAGCGTTGATAGTGAAGGTGTTAAAAAGAAATCCGTCGACTGCCACTCACAAAGAACGCTCCCTGAGGAAACACGAGAGCCACAAACAGAACATACTCGTATATCAAAAGCAACCGTTTGAGATTCTCCAAAGTGTTCAATTTGCGTTGTTCCAAACATGTGTTACATAAGTCAGAAGATCTCCTGTTGATCTATGTTTACGAAAGCCATGTTGGTCGTCGCTAATATTGTTAGATCCTTCAAGACATTTTAGAAGATGCTAATTGATAGCCTTTTCCATGACATTCGATATTACTGAAAGCAGTGCGGCTGGTCGGTAGTTATTTGGCAAGATTTTCTTGCCTTTTTAGGTATCGGCTGAACTATAGCACCTATTCAGTAGGAAGGAAATATTCCCTTTCTGTAGGATAGGTTAAAAAGTCTACAGAACACTGGTGTCAGTTCCCTCGCACAGTTTTTGAGAACTATGGCAGGTATTCTGTCAGCGCCAGAAGCTTTTTTGGTGTCTAGCTTCATTAAGATACATTTTATGATACGCTGTCTGAAGACAATATCGGGCATCCCTGACCGCACTATGGGAATAGTAGGTGGTGTTTTTTCCTTGGAAATCGATAGTAGAATGTGAAACAAAGAGTTCAGCCAAAAAGTTCGGTTTCTCAACAGGTGTTGTTGCAAAAGAATTATCTGGCCCTGTGAGTGGTGGTATGGTGCATTTGGTGAAATTTTGACTAACTGCCTTAGCGACTGACCAAAAAGACTCGAAATTGTTAGGACAAGCGAGAAGTTGATTGAGCTAGTAGAATATAGAACTACAGACATTCGAAAATATTTTTGTTGTTTATAGATAAGAGCTGATCTGTAGAAACTTTCTGGTAGAGGACTGAATACTAAACTGTTTCATTGAACCATCGTAAATTAAAAAATATTCAGTTTTAACTTGGAGGTCTTTTTATCCGACAGACTTTAGCTAGTTTTATGTCTCTTGTGAGGCTTAACAGAGAGACTAAACGCAATGAGACAAGATTCGCAGCTAAGATACCTGGGTCCTCCCTACCATACTAGGGTTTTGTCGGGGGAGTTCAGAAAACTTCAGTCTGATAGAATACTCAACAGTCAGCAGAGCTTTAGAGGTTAATAGGCCTAAAGATTTCGAATCTTATTTTTCTGTATATTTCAAACTTTGCGTCATCTAGAGATTAATTTTGTTTTCTATTAAGACATCACTTAATAAAACTACTTGATATCTTAATTTGTTCTTGTAACTGAATTTAAAAATCTTCACGCTTTTCGTTTCCTTTCGTTGCAAAATTAGAGTATTATATTCCTGAAAAAAATTACACTTCTTTTCTTCACGTTTTAGGGTTGATATTTTCCGTTTTCCATCGATTTGTCACTCAGTTAGACTGTGGGTACTATAACTCTCGAACGAAATGAGATATCAATTTCAAACTTTGTTCACAGATAATATCTAACGAGGAGATAAAGCTTGTAATTTTTGAAGGGGGTGAAAGGGGTGGGATCGATAAATTTTAAATGATTTTAATAATAATACGCATAGATATTTATATAAAACATATAAGAGGCATGAGCGTAGCCAGAGCGGGACAGAAAAGGGCAGCCATTCCTCTGAATCGTTGAGGACCCAAAAAATTACAATAATGCAAGAACAAAAAACATTAAGGGATTTTTGAGTTTTGACAAACCCCCAACTCAGAGGCTGGCTATACCCATTAAAAGAGTTGAAAGCGGTGGGAGAGAAGATGAAAGGAGTTTCGTCGTATATAACTTGTCAGGGTTTTTGAGTTCGAAGAATCCAAAAATTAGGTTATTTTTTAATTGTCTTCATTTTTAACCCAGAAAGAGGCTAAAAGGGGCGGAGTCTTATGATGTATAACTTATGTTTTGCTTGATGTACTGCAAAATTTTTAAAAATATTATTTATATTAACGGGTTAAAGAGGTTGCTTCCTAAATATTGTGTTACAGATCCTTTTATGGTTATTATTTTTATCATTACTGTCAATTTTAATGGAGGAGGGTGTAAAAGAAGTGGGGTGGTCAAATATTGAGTGAAAGTAATTTTTCTAGGTTTTTGGTTGCGATTATTAACGAATTTTAAGCATAATTATTTCTTTACTATAAATAATTATGTAACATGTAAGGGGTGGAGAAAGGTGAACTCCTATTTATTTTGTTATATGTGTCTTTTGGAGTTCATTGAGTCATACATTATTTTTTCGTTATTTTCAATGTTAACATGGGAAGAGGGTAAAAGGGATGCAGATGCATGCATTAAATATTGTATATTTTCAATATTATTATAAAATTTTTTCCTGGTTTTTGGATGCATATTGTATAAAATTATTTATAGTAAAATATATGTGAGGCGGAAGGAATGGAGTATGGAGTTAGAAGGGGGGGTTACACATGTACCATAATATACTTATATTTAGTAAGAATTGAGATCTGGTAACAGAGTAACCTAAGAGTTGTTTTATTGGAATAGTAATGGAAACATAAAGAAATAAATTACCCTTGCTAAAGGAAAGTATTGTATTCATATGTTTTAGTGTTTTTGAACACGAAAAACATATCTTCTCATTTCCATCGGTCTATCTGTCTGACTGTCGCACAGTAGGAAATAATATAGTATTTATGGACAAAATTCGCCTTACAACTCAATTTTGGTCCGATTACAATAGTTTTTATTAAAATTATTTATGCTACATCCAGCTTTAATATCGCACTGTTATATTTAATAAAAATAACCGGCCAGGTGCAAGTCAGACTTGCGCAGTTAGTGTTCTGTACGTTAATTGCTTTTAAAATAAAATTTTTTGTTACGGAGATATAAAATGATTAATGACCCCAAATGAGTTTTCAACAAAGTGTTTTCTTATCTTTACTGAAAACCGATTACCTTGAGATTTTTGTTTTTTTATATACCAAATAAATTATTAAAGGTAATGCACGCGTGACAATTTTCGTTCAATCTGCACCCTGTGGAGAGTATTCCACAATTTTTAAAATTTTTGGATCAGTACTTTTCGAGATAAGAGTGGGACAGTAATTTTTCGCAATTTTTTGAAAATAATAAAAAGAAAAGTATGAGTAAGTATTACATCGTATATATACTTGAACTCATGTTTTTACAAGCTTTCGTTTGACATCCCACTCGATGACCTGGTATAAAACCGGGTGTGATAGATGGATAGACAGGCACCGAAGTGTTCTGATAAGTGTTCCGTACAGAACACTAAAAAGTATTTAAAACAAAACATAATCTCAAAAATTCAAATCCAATACCAAAAAAAAACAATATTAGTAAAGAAGGAAGTTTTATACGATTTTAAACCACTAAACGCCTTTCGTTGAAAGTTGAAATTTGGAACTAATATAGGAATTAATGGCCTCATCAGAGCCGTGTAGTTTTGAAAGTCAAATTTTGAGTTAAGGGTTTAGTTTTGGGGGGTGAAACAGGATCTGAAATTTTTTTTTTACCAGGTTATCGAGTAAGATGTCAAATGAAAGCTTGTAAAAACACGAGTTCAAAAGTATATGTAACGTAATATCTGCGGACACTTTCCTTTGTATTATTTTTAAAAAATTGAGAAAAATCACTGTCACTCCCCTTATCTCGAAAAGTACAAATCAAAAAAATATGAAAAAATTCTAAAGCGTATTTGTTTGGAGTTGATAGCAGATTTCTCTCATTGTAGATGCAAAAACATGTTGGGGTGCGACCAAAAAAAAAAGTTTTCTTATGCATTTTGCTGGATTTTGCTACCTGTTTTGAATTATTTCTAAGGGTTCATCCTATTTTAGGCAGAAAATCTCTACTATAGAATAGAGTCATAAATTGTAAATGAGGGTTCATCGGTAGCGTAGCTGTCCGAGCTTAACCTGCTTTTAGAGTTTAATAAATAAAATTATCTTAAAAATAAAGATTTATTACCAAAAATTTTTTAATCTATAGATCTACGTATATATACAAATTCACAATTCACGATATATAAGTATTTTAATTACAATCAAAAATAATCATCGTCTTCAAAATCTGAAGGCTCGACTTCTCTTAAATTGATAATTAGGGGTTCTATTTCCACAGTTTCTTCGATGTATTCGTCACGTTCCCACATTTTATTTTCTTCTTCTATAACTTGTCGACATTTTTCCAATTATCCTCTTTGATCCTCTCTATTCCGGCGAGTAATAATTTGTGTACGTCTTGAAGTTTGTCTTCTATTCATTGAAGAATATCCGCTTTCTTCCATGAATTTGTCGGGAGCCGTTCTAATAATCGTGAATGATATGGGGCATTGTCTAATACTATAACCGATTCTACTGGTATACATTTAATCATTTGTTACTCCTCAAAAATATCGGCCATCTCCTCACGGTAACCTTTAGTTGACTTTGATTCGAATTCCAATAAGCCATCACCGAGAAATCCGTTTTCACTACCAGTATGTGCTGTAATTAGCCTGCGACCTTTTCCTGAAGGGGGTTATAGTCCAGTTGACCAACCTTCCATAAAAGCTTGTTTGGCACTCTTAAAGTTTTTGTCAATTCAGAATTTTTTCACTGTGTGTCCCTCATTAACCCAAGTCTCATCTAAATAAAAAATATTTCTTTCTTCTGCACGAAATTTTCTGATTGCTCGTTGATATTCTCTGCTCCAACAAATTATTTCTGTTTTAACGATAAGAACAGACTTTCTATTGTTTTTTTCTCAACGAGAATTCAGGTTATGAAGGATTTTCCATTCTTTAAATCTGGTAAGTCCTGGTCTTCTCTGATTTCTTACGAAACTTTATTAATAAAAAAATGGTGTAGTTTTCTTCTTATTTCGTTTTTTACAGTTTTCATCGATATCTAAGGGCTCCTTTCCTTTGTGATTCTGAGGTTCGTTGCAAGGACCGCCTTTTTTCTTTCCTTTAGAAATCTATAAATAGTTGCTGATCCAACTCCCGTCATGTTGGCACAGGTTTCTACAATTTCACGGACTTGGCTTGTTGGCTAGGATATCGTGAACGCTAAGTATGATTGTTTTTTCTCGCAGGGAAAATGCACAGACTCCGCGAAGTTTGACCGGGGCAAAACTGAAAGTTGGAGCCATCACTGTTCTGATTTGAACTAAGCATATTATAGGTTTTTGCTTTATTTTTTATACTTACACAGAATATTTTTATTACATACTTAGGCACTTAGGCACCTACCTACCGATAAGTAATTTGATTAACATTATTCCAATAACTGCTAATATCCCAAATAATTTTATTGTACCTATTATATTATCATTAAGCTTTTATAACACTGTAGATTTTTAATTCTTAAGAATTGTTAACTATACTCGTTTAGGCCTTTATCATACAAATAAGATTTTTAGTTTCATCATTTAGTTATTAAAATAAACTTTGAAATGCGTTGATTTAGAATAATATAGCTTATTGTAAAGTTTAGAAGGCATGTAATAAAATATTTTTTTAGAAAAAGGTCTCACT
>CM032452.1:21781484-21906484 GCA_019049505.1 Pachyrhynchus sulphureomaculatus | reverse complement strand
TCAATAGTATTATAAGAATTTTTCCTGATTTTTGATGGAGATATTGGATATCTCAAATATATATTAAATGCAACGTTTCTCTATCCGTTAGTGCGCTTGTTACTCGAGATCCACTTATCAGATTTACGTGCTTTTTTTTAAAAACATATATATATGTTCTCTGAGAGATTATAGGATATATTTTATTATGTTAGGTAACATAAGGAATAAGCAGTGACGATAACAGTGAATAAAGTCGGAAAAAAGTTTACTGCTTGCGCATTCTGTTGCAATACACTGCCCAAACCATTAAATATGGAACCATATTATGTAGCAAAGAATATAATATATATAAATAAAATGCAACTTATCCGATTTACATGCTTTTTTTTCAATTTATGCAGTTGTTCTCTGGCCAGGTTAGCTTTTTTCTTCTATAATATATATAAAATGCAACGTTTCTCTGTCTGTCTGTCTGTCTGTTTGTCCGTTAGTGCGCTTATCACTCAAGAACTACTTAACCGATTTATATGCTTTTTTTTAAACATACATATGTTCCCTGTCCAGTTTATAGGATATATTTTATTACGTTAGCTAACATAAGGAATAAGCAGTGATGATAATGGTGAATAAAGTCGGAAAAAAGTTTGCCGCTAGCAATACACTGCCTACATCATTAAATATGGAACAATATCATGTGACAAAGAATATAATATATATATATATATATATATATATATATATATATATATATATATAATGCAACGTCTCTCTGTCTGTCTGTCCGTTAGTGCGCTTATAACTTGAGAACCACTTATCCGATTTACATGGTTTTTTTTTTTTCAACTCATGCATTTGTTCTCTGGCCAGGTTATCTGTAATATATATAAAATGCGACGTCTCTCTGTCTATCTGACTGTCCGTTAGTGCGCTTATCACTCGAGAACCACTTATCCGATTTACGTATTTTTTTTTTAATTCATATATTTATTTTCTGGCCAAGTTTTCTATATCATGTAGCAAAGAATATATATATATATATATATATATATATATATATATATATATATATATATATATAATATATATATATATATATATATATATATATATATATATATATATATATATATATATGAATATATATATATATATATATATATATAATATATATATATATATATATATATATATATATATATATATATATATATAACACATGGGCTGAAAAGTCCCGGGCCTAACAAAGAAAACACGGTTTTTTTGGTTCAAAATTAGCTTTATTTCATCAACGTAATCTCCATCAAGAGCAACGCAATCATTCCAGCGCCGCTCTAACAATGGCCAAACACTGCTCAGAATCATCAACACGTTCTTGTTTTTGATAAACAGTGAGCAAACGCGGCACCCACTTTGAACAGAGCTTTCTCATAGTCAAATGCTCATGCAATATAAAGCCAACACGTTCTTTTGATATCTTTACGGTGTCAGCTAACTCACGCAACTTCACTTTTCGATCATTCAAAACGATTTTATGGATTTTTTTGATGTTTTCTGGTGTTACCGCCTCATTTGGACGTCCACTGCGTTCTGCATCATCGGTGTCTCTACGACCACGTTTGAAGTCAGCAAACCAACGTTTTATTGTTTTTTCTGATGGAGCGGAGTCCCCATAACACTTTTCAAGCCATTGCTTCGCTTGAACGGTATTTTTTTCCCATCAAGAAGCAGTGTAAAATTAAAAACACGAAATTGTTTTTGATCCATTGTTTTGAAAATAACAAAAGTAGCGTCACTCTTAGCACAATAACTCACAAACTAATGAATAGAATATCATGAAATTTTAACAGCTGTCTTTTGAAGGTTAGTATTAACTGAAAAAAAGGTGACTGCAATAAAACTAGCGCCATCTATGTGTTAGGCCCGGGACTTTTCAGCCCATGTGTTAAAATGCAACGTCCGTCTGTCTGTCCGTTAGTGTGCTTATAACTCGAGAACCACTTATCCAATTTATATGTTCTTTTTTTTAATTTGTGCATTTGTTCTCTGGCCAGGTTATCTATAATCTTCCATAATATATATAAAATGCGACGTCTCTCTGTCTGTCTGTCTGTTTGTTCGTTAGTGCGCTTATCACTCGAGAATCACTTATCCGATTTACGTATATTTTTTTTTTAATTCATACATTTGTTCTCTGGCCAAGCTATCTATAATCTTCCATAATATATATAAAGTGCAACGTCTCTCTGTCTGTCTATTCTTTAGTGCACTTATCACTCGAGAACCTCTTATCCGATTTTTTTTTTAAATTTATACACTTGTTCTCTGACCAAGTTATCTATAATCTTCTATAATATATATAAAATGCAACGTCTTTCTGTCTGTCTGTTCGTTAGTGCGCTTAGTACTCAAGAACCATTTATCCGATTTACGTGTTTTTTTATAAAATCCATATATTCTCTGACCAGGTTATAGGATATATTTTATTACGTTAGGTAACATAAGGAATAAGCAGTGGCGATAATAGCGAATCAAATCCACGTGAACGGAGTCGTGGGCACGGCTAGTTTAATGTAAAATAATTTTTCCCTAGTAATATATTTATATACCGAATGAAAGGGATGAGGTGGGGAGACAAACAGGTGATTGTGTGTATGTTATAATATACTTCCAGTGTTATTGATTTCCCATTATTTCCAATTTTAACAGAAACAGTATATAGAATAGATAGATATTTCGTTACAGAGTAAATATAAAAAATGATAAGTTAAATATAAAACAAGTTTTAAAAATACAAACAGTTAAATTGGAGGAAATATACTTCTGGAACAGCAGATATTTATTTTCTTCTAACGGGAAGTATCATATCGAGAAAAATTATCTTTCGAAATTTTTGATGATAAAATAACAAGCGTAAAAGGATCTATAAAACCATATGTAGGAAGCAACCCCTTCAAAATAATATGCTTAAAAGTTTTCCAGTATATCAAACAAAACGGGTATATCTCAAAATGCTATTGAAATTTTACAGTATCAATAGCCTCTTTTTGGGTTAAAACTGAAAACAATGGAAACATAACTTAATTTTTGGATTCCTCAACTTTAACAACCCTGAAAAAGATATATAAAACGATGGGGGGGGGGGGGGAGAATTTCTCAAAACGCGAATATCCATTTTTTAATTTTTGTTTTATTATTATTAATTTTTTAGGCCCTCAAGGATTCAGAGAGTGAGAACTACCTTCCTCTGCCCCAACCTGGCTACGCCCATGCCTCTTATATCTTTTATATAAATGTCTATGCAGTAAGATAATTCATTATTTTTAACAAAAAACTACCATATTACTATTAAAATCATTTAAGATTTCTCACTCCACCTCTTTCACCCCCTTGGCCTGAAGCAATATCGTTCAAAAACTACAAGCTTCATCCTCTCTCGTTAGATAATATCTATGAACAAAGTTTGAAATTGATATTCCATTTCGTTTGAGAGTCCGACATACTAACAAATCGACGGAAATGAGTAATTATCGACCCTAAAACGTGAAGAAAAACAAAAATCGTGGAGTGAAATTTTTCACTAATACAATACTCTACTTTAGCAACGAAAGTAAAAATTTCACTGATTTAATTTTTAGAGATATAAATTGCTGATGAGAAACATCTATGATAAAAGGCGTGATATATTTTAACAAAAGATTTTTAGTTACAAGAAGAAGTTAAGATATAAAGTAGTGTTATTAAGTGATGACTTAATAGAAAACAAAATTCATCTCTAGATTACCAAAAAGTTGGCCAAAATGTTGGTAAATATATGTTAACCAAGTATAGTGAAGTTAAAAACAAACTTTTTGGACTAAATACGTATTGATTGTTTTAAAATAACGTTGGTTTTTTTATATATATTTTTCTCATATTTTATTAATCATGTATTATTAATATTCAATTTAAATTAAATATGCACAGTATTTTTATCCAATTCTTTTAAGCTATTTATGTTTAATTTTTAATAGTACACCCATTCAAGAAAATCTAAATGTTTGTTAAATTATAACATATATCAAAAAAGTATTGTACATTTAAAAAGAAACAAATCAAATTAACTTTTTATTCAAATAAAAATATTCTACCTGAGTTAAGTTGGCGGAAATATACTTCTGAAATAGCAGGTATTTAGTTTCCCTGCTAACGGGAAGTATTATATTCGTGAAAAAAAATATTTTTCGAAATTTTTTTAGGACTTTGATTTTGAGATCACAAAAAAACATATTTTTTTTAACATCTAACTTCATAATAAATATTACTAACTATTGCAAAAATAATAATCTAGCCACACATTATAACAAATGTTTTTTTTTATTTACTCATCAAGAGGTTTTTATTAGCATACCTGATAATTTTTTATCTGTATAGTTCACATGTGAATTTTATTCTTTAATATACGTACATATTCCGTTAGCAGAAAGTATATGCTTTGTTCGATGTGATTTTAAAATAGAGTATTGTAGTGTTTTAAGCATTAAATACTTTTTATGATTAGTTAAACAAGGTAAATTGTGTGTAAACTGTGAACTTTGGATTTAATTAGTAATAATTTTGTTTGTTTAATTATATATAAAAAGTGATTCTGAAAGGAATCTAACATGAAACGGATTTTTTATGGCCTTAGTTAGGTAAAAATCGTGGTTCTTGGGATAAGACCGTGTCAATTTGGAATTACCTTCCGGCGTTTCCCTTATTCGAGATTAGAATAAATGATTAAGTGTTCTAGTCTACAAGATTAAAGAGATCTGACACTGTGTATTCGCAAGAACCACGATTTCTCAGGTAATTTAAAATAAAACTCAAGTGTACTTAAATACATTAAATATATTTAAGCACTTCTATAACATATTTAAGGATTTTTCTAAGTACTAAATTTTAAATCCTTATAAAATTTACTTGTTACCAGAAACAATGTATATATTTTTTTAATATTCATGCTGCATCCAGTTTTAGTATCTCACTTCTGTAATTACGAAAAATAACTGGCCAAATGCAAGTCGAACTTGCGCAATTAGTGTTCTGTACGTAGACTGCCTTTAAAATAAAAAATTTTGCTACTATATATATATAGGGTGTTATGCAAATCACTGGATATATTGAAACGGGTGATTCGTGGAATCATGTAGAAACACTTTTAATACTTTTTTTCAATTTCGAAAATTTTTGAAAAATTAAAAAAAAAAAATGCCAAAACAGAATATTACCACCCAACCAACCCACACTTGAAAGACTGCCATTGTACGCACTTGTTGCTGTTCGTATAATGGCCCTGCGGTGAGTTAAATCTCAAGAACACTTTGAATGTCACGTTGCTGTTAATAATTTATCATATTGTTTAGTTGGCTTGTTTACCGGTGGCGGAGCCAAAACAATATCTTCATTTCATCATTTTTTCAGGATCGATATTTTACTTTGTTATTGAGATTCACTATTTAAGCTGTATACATGTATAAATACACAAATATATATACGTATACATATATACGTACATATATACATACATATACATATATATATATATATATATATATATATATATATATATATATATATATATATATATATATAATATATATATAATATATACATATACATATACATATACATATATATATATATATATATATATATAATATATATATATATATATATATATATATATATATATATATATATATGTATACACTGGTGAGCAAAAAAAAAATCGACTCATACTATTTGGCTTCATTTAACATGGATTCTAGAATTTAGTGTTAAAATATTTTTACGAATTTTAGAATCATTTGAAAGCCCATTTTATATTCTTTCTAATGATACCAAATTCTATAGCATATCTCATGCTTTTTATTGATTAAAATGATTGGGGATACAAGGAGAATAAAGGTTGAAAATAGGGGTAAAAGAAAAGAAGAACTTTAAGTTTAACAATTAAAGGAGGTTTTCGGCCCCCTTGAATTTTTGACGGAAATAAGTGCAAGTAATTTTTTTTGAATTCGTGAGCAAAAATTGGACATTTCTAGGTGAAACGAAAAGTTTTTACCTCCTTCCCCCTTTTCCTTCACCTTATTCCCCGCCCTCTGTTATAATTCGATTAAGTAGTAATTAATAATTACTACTTAATCGAATATATAACTCTAGGGAAATGTGATCAAATGGACTTATAAACCTCACAGATGCGGAGACCAAGAAAAAAATTACCGCTTTCGCTTCCCTTATACTGCCTCTCTCTACCTTAAATAACGTAAACGTGGTATTTAAAGGAATACATCCAAAAAGTTAATATCGTCTCTAGAGTTTACTGGTTGATGAAGTATTCCAGGATTCTGTACCATATATAATAATACAATTAATCCCCCTTTCTTTATACTACCACTCTTTTAAAATAACGTATACGTTAACGTCTTCCTATACAGAGTGTGGTAGAGGGTGGGAGTATATGTATAATATCCCGGAATACTTTATCAACCAGTAAACTTTAGAGACGATATTAACTTTTTGGGTGTATTCCTTTAAATACCATGTTTACGTTATTTAAGGTGCAGAGTGGCGGTATAAGGGAGGGGGACGGGGGGGGTGATTTTTTATACTTTTTCCTTGGTCTCCGCATTTGATCATATTTCCCTACATTCATGCTTAATAATTTCTATTTAATCGAATTATTACAGGGGGCGGGGAATAAGGTGAAGGAAAAGGGTAAAAACTTTTCGTTTCACCCGGAAATTGCAAGCAATTGTTGCTCACATAAACAAAATTGGTTTTCGCATCTAGTGCCTCCCTACACCATGATAAAACTTCCTCCGTAAGTGGCCGTTTCAGGAATGCAGCATTGATCATAGGGCTCCCCAGGCCTCCTATACACTCCTCTTCCAATATTGCCATGTAGGCACACTCGGGACTTATCGGAGAATAAAACGGAGCACCATTGCTCTAATATCCAGTCGACATGTCCTGCGGCAAATCTGAGTAGCACTTGTCGATGGGCTGCTGTCAATTTGGGTTCGTTGGGGGGTCTCTTCGGAGTTAGGTTAGCTTCTTTAAGTCTTCTTCTGACTGTCCAATGACCGACAGCCCTATCACGAACTTTTCGGATCTCCTGCTGGACTGGTCAAGTGACGATTTCTTAGAGTTATGTTGACAATGAAGCGGTCGTCTTGCTTCGATGTACACCTTCTTCTTCCTGATCCTGGTCTCCGTCTAAAGGTGCCAGTCTCTTGTAACGTCTGTAGACTATGAAGATAGCCAACTGGCTTAGGTGCAGTTGCGCAGCGATTAAACATTGGCTATGCACTTCTTGCAATATGGCAATGACTTGTGCCGTTTCTTTCGGGGTGGTATCCATTTTCCGAATACGTAATTAGTGACCAAGTATACCAGAGATGTTGACGGTTCAAGTTCCGATAAAGGAATGATAGGAAAATGCAGTTGCATCTATTTTTATATAGGGATGAACGGCGGGCAACGAGTACGTTGCTGAGCGAGCAAAAACGGTTCTGTTGAGTAAAATCGTTTTAATCAGTAAAACTTCTAAAATCCAAATGTTTTTGGTATTATTAAAAAGAGTAAAAAATCAGCATTTCAATGATACTAAAAATAATACAACTGTTTGAAAATTAAAGGTTCCATGTTAAATGAAACAAAATCGTTTTTTGTATGTATATATATATATATATATATATATATATATATATATATTATATATATATATATTTATATATATATATATATATATATATATATATATATATATATATATATATATATATATATATATGTCAAATCTGGAGCGTTAAAGCCATTTGCCTATTGTGTGTATCGATTTTATGTTGTTTTTATTTAAATTACCACACAGAATATACAAACATACTTATTTATGCTATTTATTCACACGATTTTAAATAGGTGCTTATATATTTGTTATATAGTATATATATATATATATATATATATATATATATATATATATATATATATATATATATATGTGAAATCTGGACCGTCAAAAGAATTTAACTATTGTAAGCGTATCGATTTTGCATTTTTTTTTACTTGAATTACCACACCGAAAATACAAACATATTTATGCATTTGATTCACACGGTTTAAAGTAGGTGCTTATATATATATATATATATATATATATATATATATATATATATATATATATATATATATATAATATATATATATATATATATATATATATAATATATATATATATATATATATATATATATATATATATATATATATATATATATATATATATATATTTATATGTATATATATATATATATATATATATATATAAATATATATATATATATATATATATATATATATATACATATATATATATATATATATATATATATATATATATATATATATATACATGGATATATATATATATATATATTTATATATATATATATATATATATATATATATATATATATATATAATATATATACATGGATATATATATATATATATATATATATATATATATATATATATATATATATATATATATATATATATATATGTATATATATACATGGATATATATATATATATATATATATATATATATATATATATATATATATATATATATATATATATACATGGATATATATATATATATATATATATATATATATATATATATATATATATATATATATACATGTATATATATATATATATATATATATATATATATATATATATATATACATGTACATGTATATATATATAATATATATATATATATATATATATATATATATATATATATATATATATATATATATATCCAAATCTGGACCCTCAAAACAATTTGACTATTGTGCGTGTCGATTTTATGTTTTTTTTTTTTTTATTTAAATTGCCACACAGAAAATACAAACATACTTATTTATGGATTTTATTCACACGATTTAAATTAAGTGCTCATATATATATATATATATATATATATATATATATATATATATATATATATATATTTGGGTTTAACTGTATGTAACAATTATACAACTAAGTGTTGTGTTCCTATTCGCCTTCTCCAAACCTCTCTATTGTCCGCCATCTCTTCGTCCATTCCTCGTGATCTCATGGCTTGTCTCATATCTTCATTCCAGGATCTACGTGGTCGTCCTTTTTTTATTTCTTCCCGGTGGTTTCCATGTCAAGAGCCTTTTAGGCTATATATATATATATATATATATATATATATATATATATATATATATATATATATGTATATATAAATGTAACTCCTAGCAGGGTGTAGTTTGTGTAGCAGAAATTTCTAAGAATTTTATTTAAAATGTGTTCTAAAAACAGTTGTAGACCAGGTAGGATGCGATTTTATTTTTTTTTTTCATGTGAGGGGTTCCAACGTAAGGTTAAATTTGAGTTTTCGAGGTGGAAGGCTCCCATCTTGACGCCATATTGAAAATAGGAGTATAAATGTTTTTTTTTTCATATATCTCGGTAACCGTAAGTCTGAAAAAAAAATTGTATAGAACATTTTTGTAGACTATACAATAGTCTACAGCTTTTCTTAAAACTTTTTATTGTTACTTCAATAATTAAGAAGTTAGGAACAAAAATTAATAAAAATTAAGGGGATAAAACCTATTATTGTTAATAACTATTTTCTATTAATTTTATAAAAAGTAAATTATATAGAAACTTTTATAATAAAAAATTTGACTCCTATTCTTCATCATTTTGATTATTTTTAGTAGTTTTTTAGCGCTGCAAAGGGAGGAAGGTATAAAAAAATTATTGTTATTTTTGTTGTATATGTTGTTTTACACATATTTATTTTATATTATTATATTTTATATTTTTTTATTAATTTATTAATATATTTTGTAATAATAATATTATTTTATTTTTAATTAATATAAATTTATTTATTTTTTAAGTTTTATAAACTTTTTTTATCATTGTTATATTTTATTTTTATTATATATAATTATTAATTATATTTATCATTATATTTTTTATTTAAATGTTATATTTGTATTGAATTCCTTGTCACACCACCTGTGAGGTAGGTTTTAGGCGCTTTTTTTATGTGGTGCCACTCTAGGCCTAATTCACCAATCTTTATTGAATTAGGTAAGTCTTGGTCTTTTAGAAGGTCTAGGTTTTGGGGTGAGGTCGTCTTTTTGGAAGATATCTATGCAAATTTCTGTGTCTTCGTAAGCGAAAATTTCTATTTCTTCATCGAGAGGTATCTTATCCAGGTACGATGGCAATACCGAAGGGCAATCATCTTCAATTTCACATGTTTCTCCACTGCAATACTGACATATGGAAGAGCACTTTAAACCAGCCTTCCAACATCCACAAGCTGCACCGCACTTAGTTTTGCAGCTGCAAAATATTAATTGTAGCAGCTCTAGTGGTGCAGGCGCCAGGTTACACTGTACTGACATAAAAATTTGGGCCGTGTTTTTCCAACTTCATAGTTCAGGGATTTTATATTGCCCTAGCCCCGTTTATATTTGATGGTAATCTCTAAAGGTGTACATCCTAGCTGCATCCTGTATAGGTGGAGGAAAAGATAGATTAAATTTCGTTTTAGTTACAGATTTTGCAAATCTTTTAAAAGGTAGAACACTTATTGCTTGTTCACCACCATAAACTGCAATGAAAAATCGTTTACCGATCCCACTGAGTAGTTTGTGGTCTACATTTTCTTGTAGAAAAAGCTCTACACCAGAAGACAGTTCTGGGAGTTTTTCAAGGGTTGTAAGATATTTTATTTTACCAACAATAACTGCTGCTAACGTTGTATCGCAGTCAGAAAAAGCATAAATAAATAAAATATTTTTAGCTACATTGTCACTATGGCTCGGGCATGATGTAGCATAGATTTTTTCAAACGAATGTCTTTTTTTTTGGTTTACAAAAGAAAACATTTGAATTATCTGGTCCCAAAGTAGTCAGCAAAGCAAGAATATCAATATCTTCACCAACGTTTGTTACAAAATCAAAGTGTTGACTTTCCTGAAGAGCAGTATTTATGATTAATGAATCTGCGTCTTCTTTTTGCTTGATCTATAGTATAACATGATGTTGATAATTTTTCCTTAAGTAAATCTATAAAAGCATTTTTTATTGTTTTGATTTCTTAAGAATTTTTCTGGTGCAACTGTTGGGACACTAGAAATATTACAAACTACGTTAGCAGAACTGTGTTTTTTAAATCTTCTTAACCGTTCCCATGAGTTGGTGACTGTGATGTTAGGGTCATCAGAGCATCCATGAAAAACAATGATAACAGATAAACCATAGTGATTTTTGATGAAGCTCACGCATTTTTCACAAATAATTTCGAAAAATATATTGCGATGGTCGATGACAAAATGTTTTCTTGGACAAATATCAATAGGTGCATCGAGAGACAAAAATGCATTAAATAATGTTGATTTTGTACCTTTTCGCATTCATTTTTCATCAAACAATGACAAAACAAAATATTTTTTTATATCACCGATTGATTTTTTTCTCACATGCATTTGTTGAAAAATTAAGTGGCAATTAATGAAAAGTCGAGTTATGTCTACTTCAAAAGAACTTGAAAGTGTATTTAAGAGAAGCATTTTATTTTTTCTTTTAAACGTCAAATCCTGAAAGTTGGAATCAAGGATTTACAAATCATAGTTTATCCAATTTTAATTACACGATAACCATTAATGTCATCATGAGCAACGGCACCAGATACAAGAGATATAAACTCTGATCGCTCCAGAAATGGATCGTGTGATGCAAACCAATGGTCCAATTTTTCAGCATCTTCATTATCTCTGACTACTCGCGAATCCCTGTGAACTACGTGTTGATTAGAGTTTTCCGTGGTAACGTCACAAAATACTTCTATTTACTCGCAAACGTCTTGTGAACATGTCATTCCTAATGTCCAGAAAGCAAGGATACTGTCTGTTATCTCACGTTCATGAGTTGATTCCTCAGCTGTTTTCATCGGCCGAATTAATTTTTGCTCAGTGGGTTAGCACTCATTACTCCACACCAAAATTTATCCGTTTGTTTGATAGTAGATCGACCACAAGTCGTATATGCCTCAAATTCTTTCGGAAAGATTCGCTTGTGGAGTTCTTGCCTGTTCTGGTGAGCTAACTTTGCATATATAAAATGACCACCAGAATAGAATACTGGGAGCAGTCGTTGTATTTTAATTGTATCCGGGAACAGTGACCAGTTGCCTGAATGTCTGGCCTTAATGAAATATTTTAGAAGCATTATCATCTTAAAATATTGAATCTAAAATTTTACTATTGAATCTCTGGACTCCAGTATTTGCTCGAATTGATCTGCAATGATTTTAAATGAAACGATTTCCGCTGCTTTTAAAATTGTTTTTTTCTGTCAATTTCATTAAAAATGTCATCCATTATGTCTCGGTCTTCATTAGAAAAATCGACAATATCTCGTATTTTTTTCACCAAGGTGTGATTTCGCACAGTTCTTGCTTATGCGTAGCCAGGCATGATATTATTAACACAATTTTCAGCGTAAATTAATTTTAATAAATTTTCTAATCCACTGCCAAACATAACGTATTCAATTGAGCCGATAATAGACATAAGAGATTGTTTCCCTTCTATCAATAGTATTAACGTCATATAGCATTGTCATAAACAAACTGCGAGAATGCATGTGATAAAATTTGTCGTGCAGGGCGAATAAGACAAGAAATTTCAAATCGAGAAACAGAAGTGTTCTAAACATCAATACAATTTTTTTGACTAAATTTTTTGAAAGAAAAATACCAACTGAAAGTAATAAAGGAGAAATAAAAGCAGAACGTCGTTTTGTCGCAATAATAGTATTCTTTTTAATTTCTTAGATGGTCGACGTTTTGATTTCCATATAATACTACTAAGTAATGTTGTTAAAGTTTTAGGTATAACATGGTCTACATTTTGAAGAAAATCATCTCAGTGTGGATATTTTTCAGTTTCGTTCACTTTAAAACATATATTTTCGCGCCAGCTTCACGAACCACTCGTAATCTTTCTTCATGAGGATTAAGCTTTTAATTTTGATACCAGGAATTAGACAGAACCTTATATCTCGAAAACCAATTATTGTCCAAATGCCATTTCCATATTTATCAGGAACGTAGTCTTTTTGTAACTTTTATTAAATTCAATAAATTAAATTGACTCTCAATCCTTTCACCCCAATAGGAGTTCGGTGATACTATGCAGTTGCTGCCTCAACAGTCATTCTCCAGGCATCTCGATCTTGCGCGACCTAACTTGACTCGTGCATACCCATACCAAGAAGAGGTTTTACTTGGTTATTACAAGCTTTTCCATGGCATCCACTTGCTTCATAACGTGACCAAAATATTTCACGTACTGTCTATTAATTTTATTTGAAAGTCGGTTGTTTATACCAAGCCCTTCAAGTATAGATACATTAGTACGGAGATCGGTATATGATGCTCTAAGTCAGGGGTGCTTAAACGGTCGATCGCGATCGACAAGTCGATCGCGAGTGCTTTTTGAGTCGATCTCGAGAAAAAAATTCCGATATAGAACTATTCACAGATCTTGTTTTAGGTAACTAAAACAAAATGTAATGAATAAACTATTAAAATTTATTCGATCCACAATTAGGCCAGAATAACCCCCTCATCACTTTCTTTTATCGTAATAACCCCCTGCTAGCGGCAAAAGGCGGCTTTATCAAAGGAACGCGAGGTACTTGTCAAAGAAAAGCCGCGTTTTTGATTCCCGCCGATTTTTCTAGAAACTTCGGGCGGCGTGTTTGACGGGAACATTCGAGACTTCGTTCGCGCCGATACCAATGTTGCGCCTGCAGGAATAGGAGTCAGTCTGAGTTGTAACTTGAAGGCGATACATCGATACAAAGTTTATTAATAAATAGTCCAAAATGAGTGCGGCGAAGAAAAGTAAAACTTATCATTTTAATAAAGATTGGGAGGAAGAACTTTTCTTTTGTATGGTAAAGGATAAGTGCATTTGTCTCATTTGCCGTGCGTCAGTTGCAATACCTAAGCGTGGGAACTTAGAGAGGCATCATAAAACGGTTCATAAAAACTATGAAAAGGATTTTCCGTCACAGAGTGAATTAAGAAAACGAAAAGTACGTGATTTGATAACTTGTTTGAAAAAGAACAAACCATGTTCACAAGACCAGCCAAACAATCAAAAGCTGCAACGATCGCATCATTTAAAATATCTCATATATTGGCGAAACACAAAAAACCATTTGATGATGGATTAGTTGTGAAGGAAGCATTTATTGAAGCGGGTGAGACTTTATTTGGAGATTTTAAAAATAAAACAGAAATTATGTCTGCTATTAGAGAACTTCAGTTATCTCGTCCAACTGTCACAAGGCGTGTTGAAGTCACGAGTCAGGACATGGCAGATAAACTAAAACATGATATCATGGAATGTACATACTTTTCTTTACAGTTCGACGAATCCACCGATATGACAGACACTGTCCAGCTGTGTATTTTTATTCGAATGGTATTCAATGACATGTCGGCTAAGGAAAAGTTTTTGACAATGATTCCTCTAAAAGAAAAGACCCGTGGCGAAGATATATATGACATTTTCTTCAATTTTGTAACAAACTACAAGCTACCAATATATAAACTAGTGTGCATTACAACCGATGGAGCACTAGCAATGACTGGAAACGAAAACGGTTTTGTGTCATCGTGTCGAGCTAATGATGATTTCCCTTCATTTTTCTCCTTCCATTGCATTATACATCAACAAGTTTTGTATTCAAAAGTTCTAAACATGGAGGAGATTATGGGCATTGCAATAAAAATTGTGAATTCTATCCGTGCACGACGGCTCTTTAAATTGCAGTAGGAAGATAGTGAGTCAGCTGAACACACTGATTTAGTTCTTCACACGGACGTCAGGTGGTTGAGTCGCGGAAAATTCCTAGAAAGGTTTCAAGAATTATTGCCCGAAATAACAGCTTTTCTGGACGAAGGAGGTGATGACACTCAGATGCTGAAAAACGGAAAATGGCTGACTGATTTGGCATTTTTGACAGACATCACAATGCATTTAAACACCATTAATTTGGAGCTTCAAGGTAAAGGAAAAACTATTATTGAGATGATTAGCGCAATAAACGCATTCAAAAGTAAATTGCAACTTATGACAGATCAACTGAAAAGAAAGGATCTGAAAAATTTTCCGTCTTTGAAAGCAAGGATTCCTCAGCAGAATTATCAAATATTTGGGGCCAATTCGAAATACGTTTTTATGATTTCAGTAAATTGGCAAATATCGCATCATTTATGAGTTATCCTTTTTCGTGTAAAAACATTGAGGAATTAGCTACTGAAATAGCAAGTCAGTTTAACATGGACTCATGTTCTGTTGAAAATGAGTTAGTACAGATTATATCAGATATACATCTCAAAGCCACAGCATCTGATACAAAATTCTGGTGTTTTATATCTGAAGATAAATATCCGAATCTAAGGCAAATCGGCAATGTTTGGGTCAACTTACTTGTGCGAGTCTGCATTTTCTGAAATGAAGATAATTAAGTCAAAATATCGCAATCGACTAATTGACGAACATATGTCATCATGCTTGCGATTAGCACTCGGTAATTACGTACCATCTTATGACAAGTATGCTGAGGGCATGCAGTGCCACGCTTCAACATCCAAAGTCACTCTTTAGTTAAGTTTAGACACTAGAACTCGTTTGTTTTGTAAGAACCAATAAACTCGCAATTTTGAATAATTATGAGTTTTTTCATTGACATTTTAGAGCAGACCTACACGTACCTTGACTAAAAAATGCATATTGTGCGGAAAACTAATATCTATGCCACGATACACCTTACCTAGACGACAATCCGGCATCACACTTACTTGCAGCCTCTTAGAGTCGATCGATCGTAGTCTAACAATATTGAGGTAGATCGCCAGCAGTTCAAGTTTGAGCAGCCCTGCTCTAAGGATTCTTCGATATGCCCACATCTCAAACGCATCGATTCGTCTTTTGTGGTTTAATGGTCCATGTTTCCGATGCGTAAGTTGCTATAGGGAATATAATGCTGGATAGCAATTTTAACTTTGTGTTTTTTGTGACAGCTGGATCTTTCCAGACCTTGACGAGTTTGATCGTCGAGTTTCTAGCAATACCCAAACGTCTTACTTCCGCATCAGAACCACTATTGTTAGTTCTGAGGGATCCCAAATAGTTGAAATGGCCTACAACAGTGAAACCAGCAATTTTATTTATGTTAATAAATCTTCAGTACGACTAAAAATCATTACTGTGGTTGTCGCTCTAATAATTGTCAATCCATAGTTTTTGCTAGTGATTTCAAGGCGCTCCATAATTGATTCTAGGTCTTGTATTGACGTTGCAAGTATAACAGTGTCATCCGCATATTTAAGGTTACTTAGCTTTTTTCCACTGGTTGTCACACCCCCATTACAGCCATCCAAAACAGACCTCATTATATATTCACTATATATGTTCAAAAGTAAGGGTGACAGACTTCATCCCTGCCTGATGCCGGTTTCTACGTTAAAGGGATCGGAAAAAGAATTATTCAATTTAATTCTGCCATTTGTGTACTCATACACGGATCGGATAAGGTACACGAGGTGTATAAGTGTTCTCATTCTAATTAGAATCGACCAGAGTTTGTTCCATTGTATGTAGTTGAAAAAGCTTTAGAGTAGTCTATAAAACAGATGCAGGACGCTATTTGGAATTCCCTGACATTTTCTATTATCTGGCGTATGTTGAGAATTTATTTTCTACCCCCTCTTCCTGGAATGAAGACTGTTTGTTCTGTAGGTACTTGCAGCAGCAGGAAAGTTTTTGAGTTTTTCATTTATGATCCAAAGAAATACCTTAGCAGTCTGTGATACCAGAACGATTCTTCTGTAGTTGCTGCAATCCAAAGGGGATCCTTTCTTATGCAAGGGTATAAATGCAACTTCACACTAATCTTTCGGCCATCTTCCAGTCTTCCATACCACATAACACAGTTGATGTAGCATAGTCACGGCAGTTTCTTTCATCATCTTTATTATTTCCGCAGTTATCTCGTCAGTACTTGGTGCTTCTCTGTTCTCTACCATTTGAATAACCCTCCTACATTCAGTTTTAAGAATACATGACTCCTGTTGTTCTGCGGCTTCGTTATCGACAATGCAATCGCCTCCGAGTTGAGAAACAAAAAGTTCTTTATAGTAATCTTTTCAAACCTCAATTTCAAGCATGTAGGTGGATATTCTACCTGATCTCTAATTATTTGTGTTTTAGTTTTGAATTCTTTCGATAGATTTTTAGCATGTTGTTCTAGCTCATCACATATATTATTCAAGTATACGTTTTTGCCCTTTTGACAATTCATTTTGATTTCGTTATTGAGTAATCTGATTCTCTCCTGACGATCCATTGTGTTATATTTCTTCTTGTTTCTATAAGCTTTAGGATATTGTCGGTCCTCCAATGTTTTTGAAGGTGTTTTTGCATTTTTGCGAGCATTCTGTAGAAGAATTTGTTATCCACTTCTTAGTAAGGTACGAGTATACACATTTCGTGGTTTGTTCAAACTGATCCTTTCTTTGCCCAGTGATTTGTTTAGATTTTACTTTCATCATATATAATGGTTTACTACAATCACGACGATATTTTGCCTGAACAGCAACCATATCTTTCATGCGATTAAAAATGTGTACTGCAAATTCATAAGTACGTTCACTTAATAAATTTAAAATTGAATTTTTAAAAGTTGCTTTGGATATGACACAGATTTTTCTTTTTCGAGTTTCTGATATATTAACTTCACCTTTTATTTCTTCAGCATAAATTAAACAGTTATTTAAAAAATTAAAACTAGGTGGACGTATTTCAGATAAAGGAAATGACGTTGAACTAATACTACGTCGACGGCGAACAACTTAGTTGGTTCTTTTATCGGAATAACATTTATACCACGTGGTATGAATAGTAACTTCGGAAACACTGCACAAAAATCGTTCATGGTCCTTTTGCCCCTCTGCAATACTCGTTTCAAGTAGAGATTTCACTGCTTTGCTTTCACTATAATAGATTTCTCTTTACTAAGAAGTGTTTTACAAATAGAACAGTTATTCATTTCCACGAACTAAATACGTCAACGCGCTGTGAGGAACAGAATACAACTGAACGCTAAATATTTTACTCAACTATAAAGTATTCAACTATACAGCTATGAGTACTATACTACCCAACTGACGAAAGTAGCAATAGTCTTTTATTCAAAAACCGGTTTTAAGACCCTTTATTGATCTATTATAGCATAGTCCTAGGTACATTCTCATTACAAAGATTTTATTTTTAATAGTCTCTTCCTCAAAACACGATTTTCAACACGTGGATAGTCTGGAAAGAAATTTAATACAAATAAAATATATCAACATACATTGTATTAATAAATTACTATAAAATGTAATCATTAATTATATATTTTAATTAGTATATATTAATATAAATTATAATAATATAAAATAATAAAAATAAAATATAACAATGATAAAAAATTATAAATTAATAAAAACTTAAATATACACTAATTAAAAATAAAATATTATTTTTAAAAAATATAATAAAAAAAAACATAAAACATATTAATATAAATAATATATATGTAAAAATAAGGGCACAATACAAAATATATAAAGTAATAAAAATAAAATATAGCAATAATAATATAAATTAATAAAAAATTTAAATATATATATTAATTAAAAATAAAATGATGTTTTTATTAAAAAATATATTGATAAAAAAATATAAAATATAATAATAGAAATAATATGTATGTAAAAATAAGGGGAAAAATACTTTTTTTACCTATATACCTCACTTACTTTTAACTTTACTCCGTTTGCAGCGCTAAAAACCCTTAGAAATAATCCAAATTATAAAGACTAGCATATAAAATTCTCTATAAAAAAGCTCTAATGCATTTTTTTATAAAATTAATAGAAAAAAAGTTATTAACAATAATAGTTTTTCATCCTCCAAATTTTCATTAATTTTTGTTTATAACTTCCTAATTATTGAAGTAACAATAAAAAGTTATTAAAAAAAGTTCTAGACCAGGGATGTCAAAGATACGGCCCGCGGACCGCATCCGGCCCCCGGGACGTATCAATAAGGCCCGCGATCGCAATGTGTCACAGAAAGAAGAATCATGTTTTTTAGAGCTTTTAGACTTCACTCGATTCCTCTACGGAATCCATTCAATTTTGAAGCTTCACAGGCACCAGTTCATTTGCAAATGGAGTTTATAGATCTTCAATCGGACAGTATTTTGAAAGAAAAATTTAAAGAGATTACATTTTATACCCAATATTTCAAGAGTTTGGATAACTACCCGGAATTAAAAAAGCATGCAGCACGCATTCTCTGCATGTTTGGTAGCACCTATTTATGTGAGCAGATGTTTTCCGTCATGAAAATAAATAAGAACAAACATCGCACAAGACTTTCGAATGAACATCTCCAATCAATTCTTAAAATAACTACAACGAATATGATACCTGACATCAATGAGCTTGTCAAAAAACAAGAGAAGTCAGGTATTTGGATCCTCGAACTCAAAATAATTACCCTTTTTTATAACTTTGATATAATTTTTAACAACCGTATATTATATACTATATAATTAAATAAATAAAATGTTAAAATAATTCAGTACATTTTTTTTAATTGAATCTGGCCCGCCTACACATTCTAAATTTAATATATGGCCCTCTGCAAAATTGAGTTTGACACCTCTGTTCTAGACTATTGTATAATCTACAAAAAAGTTCTTTACAAAATTTTTGTCGGACTTAAGGTTACCGAGATATACGAAAAAAACATTTACACCCCTATTTTCAATATCACCCAATTTGCTTGGCGATAATATATTGGTATCTTCTTGTTGTATGTTGCATGCAAAGAAAATCTCTCAAAAACTCAGGATGTTATTTCATGCCCAAAAGCTTATATAAAGCTTAAACTGGTTGATGTTTTTTTTTATGAAACCTTTACTATCAATATTGGTATACCGAGAGCACGATGTCTCATACTCACTTCATACTTTACATAATGATCTGATGAGAAGAATGAAAAATTGAATCTATAGTCATTTATATTGAACGCTCGAGTTGAAGCTATTTATGCAAATATCTGCAGATAGTACATTTTAATAAAAATCTGTAATAAATTTTGTCTCGAGGTGACCAAGTAGAGTGTAAAAAACCCGGACAGAACTCTGTCCCAGAATGGTTAAGTTTTCAGCACTTGACATAGTTATGTTATTAGAATCGTCGTTCAATTCTTCAATCTTAAATTTATAGAAAGTTCAAATTTGCCCATTTATGGATTATTGCTCCCATGTTTGGTGCTCTGTTCCAAAAAATAAACATTGTAAAAAATGCACGTCAAATTACATGGAAAATCAAGGAAACAATTAGCTTAATTTTCCACGTAATTATACATAAATATTTATTTCTAGAGTGAAAAATTTTAAAACCCTGTACGTAATAAAGTAAATACCTATGTATTATTATAACTTGCCATAATGGTATGTAATATTTACATTATCAGATATATAAATCAGTTGATAACCAGTGTAAACGAATTATGCTTCATATTCAGGTCTGCGCTGTTATTTGAAGCCGTAGACGATGGAAGGGTTTAGACTTGCCGGTGCTGTTGAGAGTTGATTGATGTCTCAAGATATTTAGACACCCGTACATATATTTGATTTCATTATTAAATTTAAATTATTAGCTGTTCTTTATGATTTTGCTTACGCACATATTCGGACTATCATTTCATGAAAATATCTCTAAAGTTATAAAACATGTTGATAATTTTATTGTTTTAGAACGTACAGTTTGGAAACTTGAAAGAAGATTTAACTGAGTGCGAGGTACGATGGAAATAGGTAAATTCTATTTAAGTTTGTGTGTGTCCTTCAATATTACGTTAATAAAGAACTTCCAGTCATTTCTAGTATATATCATTTCCCCATTCCTTTAGTAGGTTCTATAATAATATGCAATATACATATTTTAAATTTAAAATATTCCTGGAATGGAATTTTACATAAATATATGGAATTCATTACATATTTTATTATCCATCTGAGAAGAAATTTTAATCTGATTGTGGATCTAAAATTTACTAGTGGGAAGTGTTTGATATATGTAGCTTGCTTGACACCTCTCAGAGTGATATAGGCTAGAAATACAGACATCCTTATTAGACGCAACTTTTCACTTCTCTATCACTCTTTTCGAGAACTCCTTTATATAGAGAACCTCATATATTGTAAAAATAATAATGTGAATAATCCTGGGTAAATTTATGATCATCGATTTTTTGCGTAATCATACCCATGTAACTTCCCAAGCCTTCATGTAAGCTTCCATAAGGTTATGTGAACAGCATTACATAGATATGTAGAATATACTAAAAAATATTTAATGAAAAAGGAATATTTTAGATTTAAAATATATAAATTACGTTTTATTATTATATGAATGGGAAAATTAAAATTAACCTTAAAAAACGGTGAAGTTCTGTCATTTAACCAAATTTTCTTCAAACTTTTCAAACCGTGCGTTCTAAGTAAAAATAAAAACTATAGCATTAACAAAATAAAAATGTGTGGACAGCCATCTTAATCTCATAACTTTGAAAATAGTTTCTCATAAGTACAGTGCCATCATTTTTGGCAGATATAACTACATATATTAATAATTTAAATTAAATAATAATTAGTATTCAATAAAAAAAAGTAACCTTCTTAAGGTATAGAAGTGTAAATATTTTGAGCCACCAACGTTCTTTAATCCCCAACAACACCAGCAAAACTAAATGGTCGTAAATGGTTTTAGACAACAGCGTCAATTGGATGACGCCGTCTAAGCGCCAAATTATACATTGTATATTAAATATTATGGAGAGTTACACAAATAATAATGCAGTATCATTAATTTATTCAATTTTAAATAAAGGACTTAGACATGGACATATCTAACTTTACAGTATAAATGCAAGTTGCTTAGCTTTTTCCAGTAAAAATAAATATTTCTGTAAAAGTGCATGGAAAGTTGAGTTAATTTTTGTCATAATTTTCCTTTCCTATATTTCAATAATTCTTGTAATTTATTTAGTGGACTCTGATACGAACTGACACACCGCTATTATATAGCTACATGCATTAGTAAAAATAAATATAAATAACGAATGATCTATGAAAAAAAATCCTCCAGCATTTAATTTTTTCTTTTTCAACTGAAACGATTTGTCAGCAAGAATTCGTAGTTGTTTATGCATTTCTTGGTGCTCTCTAAGAAGATATATTTTATCCATGATATTATAACAAATAGGTACTGTTTTGTTTATCTCTCCTGATAGTTCTTCGCCGATCACTGCTAGAGATATAATGTGAACCTAAAAATAAAATAACCGGTCAAGTGCAAGTTGAACTTGCGCAATTAGTGTTCCGTACGTTAATTGCTTTTAGTATAAAAATTTTTGTTACGGAGGTATAAAATGATCAATGACTTCACAAAACACATCCCAAATGAGTACTCAACAAACTTTTTTTCCGATCTTTACTGAAAACTGATGACCTTAAAATTCTTGTTTTTTTTTATTATTTTATATACCAGATAAATTATTATAGGTAATGCACTCGTGATAATTTTCGTTCAGTCTATACCCTGTGGAGAATATTCCAGATTTTTTTCAAAATTTTTTAATTAGTTCTTTTCGAGATAAGGGGGAGATAGCGATTTTTTGCGATTTTTTAAAAATAATACAAAGAAAAATGTGCGCAAGTATTATATTACATTTATTTTTGAACTCGTTTTTACAAGCTTTCATATGGCACCTCACTCGATGACATGGTAAATTTTTTTCACCCCCTTAACTGAAAATTTAACTTCCAAAATTACACAGCTCTGATGAGGCCATCAGTTCCTATATTAGTGCCAAATTTCAACTGATATATATATATATATATATATATATATATATATATATATATATATATATATTACAAAATTATAATCTGTCTAAAACAAGCTATAGGGGAATCTCATGCATTAAAACTTCTTATAACATAACTTCCAATTATTCAAGAAACTTAAAAAAAAAAAAAAACTAAAAAAATATATAAAAATTTTTACCTATTAAAATAATTACATCATAATAGCAACAAATTAATTACATAAGTTTTAGAGGAACACTGTCAAAAATCGAATTTTGTTGAACCTTCACTTGAAACGTAAAGATTCTAACACGTGTAATACAGTAAAATTTAATTTCTTTATGTTTATTTGGAGACATTATCTTGTTCTTCTTCCCATGCCTTCTTCTAATGGAGGTTGGCGACCACTAAATGTTTCTCTGTCCCTTATCTCCGATGTTTCTCAGCCAAGACTATTTCTTTCTTTTGTCACCTTTTGTACCATCAACTTTTCCCTGCATGATAGTTTGCAATAGTAAGTAATTTGTCATTTCTGAGTACATTACTTAAGTCAGATGTTTTTCGTACTTTACTGATTGTCAAGAGAACTTCCTCATTAGTGATCCTGGTTGAGCCACATTTCAAATAATTTTAGCTTCTTAGTAGTGTATTACTTCTACGTCCATGTCTCGACTCCATACAAAAGTTGAGACCACACGTAGTATTCCAGGAAACGTAATCTTAGAGTAAGGGATAAGTTTCTGATGCAGAACATTGTCCGGAATTTTAAAAATGATTTTCTTGCAACCTCTATTCTGGTTTTAGTTTCAGTGTCTTGGTCAATGTCGGATTTGATATAGGTGCTTAAATATTTGTACTTTTCTACATGTTCTATTTGTTTTTTTTTTCGAGGAATAATTGGCCCTTGTCGGTTTGATGTTTAGAAACGACCACAAATCTTGTTTTTTCTGTGCTTATCGTCAGACCCACTTCGACACTTTCTCTATTCACGTTGTCAACCAATGCATGCAGGTTTTCTAATGTTTGTGCTAAGATCACGGTATCGTCGGTAAAGCGAATGGTGTTTATCAGTTCACTCCCTATCCTGATTCCTTCACTTCATTCCCATAATGCTTTCTTGATTTGGGGATATAAGTTAAACAATACAGGTGACAGTACGCAGCTTTGCCTGACTCCTGTCTGAATCGGCATTTCATCTGTTACTAATTCATTTAGTCATACTATAGCAGTCTGATTCCAATGGATGTGTCAATATAGTCAGTTTTTATGGTCATTGTTTTATGTTTTTAATCAGGACATAAATTGAAATACTTTTTTTAGCTAATCTGATTTGTTTTTTGACATAATTATTTTGAAGTTTTTTCGGACTATATTTTGAAAAGTTAGTATATCGTTAGTATTAGTTGTTTAACAGATATTAAACGTTTAATTTTGAGGAATAAATTATATTTTTCCAATGTAAATACACTGTATTAACAGATGACGGGCAAAAACGTCAAATGTCTTTCACGTGGGAAAGAAACTGTTTCTCAGGGTGCGTTCACGATGATTATAAATTGGTCGTGTAGGGTTGAATTACCATACCGGATCGACCGGTTGCTTCTGGTTTAGGTGTAAGTAGTAAAACTACATGTGAGAAGGGTGGCTCAGTTGCTCTCTGGTGGTTCTAGGCTTTTCCATTTTTCATACTGTTAATGATATTTATATATTTTATATTGCTACTAAGACATTACCTACTGTAAGCACTACGTAGCACATTGAGGTAAACCAAGTTTAGATCCATAGTTTTTTTGGTAAGTGGTTAAATTTCAGATAGGTATCACTCAGCTGATGTATAACAAGTAGAAATTTTCTAGAAAATACCACTGTGTGGAGAGAGAGAATAAGTACGTTAGACCATCCTTCGTTCTATTATTAATTTTCTCACCTATTTACATTTTTAAAATCCAATACTTTCGTAGTTTGATTCTTAAACAGACCCTACTATAATAGCGATACGAATAACGAACTTCAAATGATCTTTTCCAAATTTTTCATTTGGCTATTCGTTTCTTAATTGTTTTTACTATTTTTAGAAATATTTATTGCTTGCAGTTTAAATCATAACCATTATCAAATAGAAATTCTAAAAATGCCTATAAAGCAAAATCCACAAAAAATAGGTTTTCATCAAATGTCAGTTTCAAAATTACTTAACAGTTGAGGTTTTTTATTATATAAAATTATAAATAGAGTGTGAACGTGTAAAAATTGCAATATAAAGTGGTGTTTAGTTCAATTAGTGATTAAGTCACTCACGACATAGGCAGTTGCCCATTTAAGGTACATCAAAATAAAATAGCTGACTTTATTTAAAAGTAAGAGTCACTTGTCAAGAGACAATTACTTCAAAAATCAACGAATTTACTTTCAATTTGGATAGTGAAATTTTTTTTCAGATTTTCACTTGCAAACATCTTCGTTTATTATTATATTGGTGAATAGTACATGACAAGTTTCGTTTTATCCACTGTCATAATTAAATAACATGGATTTTCATCAAGTAATGGTCAAATCAATTATATCCAAGCCTCCTTTTCCTTTGTAATCATCCTTGCTTCAGATCATTTTGCGAATATCAGGCCCAACGAAAACCCCTTCTTTCAATTTGGCTTCTGATAAATGAGGAAATCTTTTACGTAAATATTTAAAACATTCACCATCTGTAGGCAAGGCTTTCACAAATTGTTTCATTAAGCTAAACTTGATGTGTAGTCGTGGTAGAAGAATCTTTTTTGGGTCTACTAAAGTTTTATGCAAAATGTTCTTCTCGCCAGGTGTTAAAGTTTTTTTTTAAGGGCCATTGTTTTTTTGACCAATGCTGATCCCTTGCTCTGCTGTCCCACTCACATATAAAACATGGAAACTTTGTAAATTCTTTTTGTTGACCAAGGATCATGGAGACAACTTTTAAATCTCCACATAGCATTCAATCGTGAGCTGGATAGTTAATTTTCTGTAACATCATGTTAAGATTTTCATAAGTTTCCTTCATATGGACTGAATGAGCAACGGGCAGTGAAGCATAAGTATTTCCGTTGTGTAACAGAACACCTTTTAAACTAGTTTTTGATGAGTCTATAAAAAGCCTCCAATCTTCCTTCTTGTAGTCAGTGCCAAATTCGTTTATTAGACTACCAACATCATGGCAGTAAACCAAATTCGTCGTCTACACAAACATAGCATACAATGCGAGGTTATATTAACTGGAAGAAAACAAATAGCTGTGACATTTATCGGAACTGCCAACCTAATAACATCTGATTTTACTGCCAACCTTATAAAATTCTGCCAACTTAATAACATTCGAATGATAAGAAAATAAACTTTTCACATTTTGAATATTAAGATGTGAAAAATTGAAGGGTGATACGACTTTTTTATTATTATTTTCGGACTCAGCACACCAGAAAACATAGGAATCAGGTAAAATGAGTCAAAAAGTTTTTTCATCGTTGGAGGGTGTTATCAAAGGTAATGTACTCGTGATAATTTTCATTCAAACTACACTTTATGGAGAATATCCCAGAACTTTTTCAAAATTTTTTAATCAGTACTTTTCAAGATAGGGTGGGTGGATAGGGATTTTCGGCCATCTTTTTAAAATAATACAAGGAGAAGTGTGCGCAAGTATTATATCATATTATATCATATATTTTTGAATTGGTGTTTTCACAAGCTTTCATTTGACACCCCACTCGATCACTTGCTAAATTTTTTTTTTCACTCCCGATTTCACCCCCAAAACTAACCACTTAGGTCAAAATTTAACTTTCAAAACTACACGGGTCTAATCAATTCCTATATTTGCCAAATTTTATCTTTCTGTGTCGAATAGTTCGGAGAAAATCTGGTGTGACGGACAAATGCCGATGTGTTCCCATAAGTGTTCCGTTCAGAACATTAAAAACAGGCTGAGGGAATTATCTTTAATCTGCTGCACTTACGAACTGAGTCTACCGACAAGAAATTGATGTATCGCTTATAGAGTTGTCGTCGAAATGCCGTTTACATGTCGGCAAGAATACGAAACGAATTAATAAGTTTATGTGGCGAAGGTATCAGGGTAAATGTAACAAATGATGCTAAGAAAGGCATGGCTTGCGCAGTCTTAGCGCTGTCTACTGGCTTGCGTTTTTATGATGGGATCCAGGAGCAAATCCGAGAAGAATTCATAGGTTTTGTGACGGGGAAATCACTAGATGTCCCATCAATTGCAGAATTTTAATAATTGATCTACAGTGGTAGGCAAAGATGGAACCAATACACTGGAGTATTACTTTTCTATTACTCAGTATATATCACCACTACACCAAACACTTTATTTTTGTACAGGACGCGCGTTTCGCTAACCATGTTAGCTTCATCAGGAGCGATGATTGACTTCAGTCCTAGTAAATCATCGCTTCTGATGAAGCTAACA
Organism: Pachyrhynchus sulphureomaculatus; assembly: GCA_019049505.1. Taxonomy (NCBI): domain Eukaryota; kingdom Metazoa; phylum Arthropoda; class Insecta; order Coleoptera; family Curculionidae; genus Pachyrhynchus; species Pachyrhynchus sulphureomaculatus. The sequence continues at coordinate 21,878,934 of CM032452.1, read as the reverse complement.
TGGTTAGCGAAACGCGCGTCGACTGCAAAAATAAAGTGTTTGGTGTAGTGGTGATATATACTGAGTAGTATCATTGTGCCAAAGATTCCACATTCCCAACTTACTTTTCTATTGCTCAAACCCCAAAATAAATCTTGTGATCAATGCCGGAAATAATGTACCGGAAATTAAAAACATTAACACTGTAAAGAATAGTACTATAAACTTGTTTAGGGAATCGACAGGAGACGTAGGAATTTGGTTTCAACTCTGTCGAGAATATGAGGGACTAGATGGTTTAAAAATACATTTGAGTACTGGCACATAATTCTTCCGAGCTAGTCAATGCAATGGAAAAACTACCAATCTAGTGAAATTACGTATTCAACGCTTACCAAATCTTTGTTCATTGTTGCCCTAAATATAATAGCAAAATACTCGGCAGTATTGAAACTAGTAGTTAATGTCCTGCAATCAAAGAGCATGGACTTGGTCAAGGTGGCAAAGTACATTAACAGAATTATTAATATACTAAAAAAAGATCGTGAAAACGCAAACTGAGTAGCTGACTAATTACTTCAAAAAGCAGTAGACGTTACAATGGAACTGGAGATAGAGATTACTGTTCACAAGCAAATACACCAGAGCAGTCTGCCATCAGACACTAATTATACCATGTCTTGATTCCTTTGCATGCTTTTTTCTTTTTTTCCTAGGGAGAGAACTCTCGATTTTGAGCATAATCCCAGCCACTACGGCAACCTTAGAACGTTCCTTCAGTAGCTTTTGAAGAGGAAAACATTTGACTGAGGAGTACTATGGAAGAGAAAAGACTGACTCGATAATGTTTGATCAGCTTATATCGAAAGTTTGTTAAAAAAATCAGGAGGAACTCGAAAAGATCGTTTTAGAAGAATTTGCACTAAACCTACTAAAACTGTACACCTAAAAATTTAAAAAAATACAATAATTAGACGATAGCAATAGATCAACAATAAGCTAGTAGTGTTTAATCGTATGTGGGGACTAATAAAACGATTTTTTCCAAAATTGTGTTTTTAACGGGACGTACAGATCGTCGTGATACACCTAGCTAGTTCAGATTCTGGGTACGCCGTTGAGTAGGAAGGAGAACCATAGGTAAACACTAAAAAGGTAGAGTGACAACTTTCCTAATGTAAGGTAGTCGAAGAAGGTATTAAACAGACAATCGTGCCTATACAAATAAGGAAGAAGAATAAGAAGATAATTTTTTATTCAATTACTAAAAGAAATTCGTGAGAGTTTCCTAAACTTTCATTGCACAATTTCGGTTTTTATTTTCATTCAAGAAACATTATAAGAATATTGAGTTTTATAATCTCAAAGATTGCAAGCGATAAATTTCTCTTAATTCTAGTTCCCTTCATATTTTTTTCAAGTAATAAGGATTAATACTTACAGCAAGGTAGAAGAAAATTGTCATTTCTCCAAAGAGATTTGTACTGGAAAGCACAGGTAGTTGGAGTATAATCGGTACAGTAGATAGAATAATCCAATCCATCCATAAGAATATAAACGCTGCAATGATGGAACCAAATATGTCGTTAATTACTTCAATTAAGTTAAACATTGTAATATGCCAACGGTAATGTTTAATAATATCACTTGAATTTCTTGAAAATTTTAACTTATCATTAAATGTTTTCAAAAGATTTTTAGCAAATAAGATTGTTAAACAATATACAAGAACTATGGTTATTTGTCTAAGACAGAGGGAACTAGTTAATACTAATAGAGCACTTGGTATTAGCTCAAAAAACTCAAAATCTATAAATATAAATGACGTTACTCCACATAAAAACCATAACAGAATAATTAATTTTGAACTATTTTTCAATGTCTTTTCCATGGATATATTATCTGCAAGTAATTCTAAACTTCTTATCATAGAACAGATTTGATTTCCTTTAAAACAAATTTTTATCGATATAATAATATTATTGCATAATGTACAAATTTCGCTTAAAATGTACATAATTTTAAAGATCCAGGGGAAACTGTCATATATATTAAATACAAAATTTAAATAAATAACATTTAGACTGCAAACAGTGATATGAATTACTACATATAAGATGTATAAGGATTTTAGTATTTTCGATTTACAGTAATTTGGTGGACATATCGCCAATACAATGCTTATTATCAAAAATATTTTAAAATTCATTATGCAGCTTAAGGAGTAACGCAGTATGAAGTGAATATTAACGATGATAATATTATACTGACCGTTATAAATAAACATAGTTACACAAACAGTAATAAGTACATATTGAAAATTCTTTATAAGTCTAAAGTCATTTGTTTAAAACTAATGACATTTTATGTGACATTAAATTGATTGTAATAAAATACCCGAGGCAAAACTATATTCTATTAACTCATACAGACCATTTATCATACTTTTATGGTAGGTATAATAAACAAGGTCCTTTAGATTCAGGAATCCATTAGAAGTATTTAAAAAATAACAAAAGAGTTTTCATAAAATAAGGTTATAAGCAGATTAGGAGATTTTTTTAGTTTTTAAAAATATTTTATAAGATGTAATGTTGGCAGATTGTTTGTTGCACTTACATATTTGGATTCTAGTCAAAACTTTAAATATAAATTATATGTGTCTATAATTAATTGTTTTTAAGATATCGAAAACAAATTGGTAGTTATTTCCACTTTAACAGGCTACAATTTCTAAACGGTAAATTAAAAAACATAATGTTAGTTTTTTATTTACTATCCGAAAATATCAACTTTTGTCATAACAGAAAGTGTAAATTATTAAACAATTTTTATCTTGGAACCTGGACCTCTTAAACTGAACTAAAATTAGGCATAAGGATATACTGAATTATATTTTCAACTAGCAGTGCCCGCGGCTCCGCTCGCGTAGACTTGATTCACTACTATCGTCACTGCTTATTCCTTATGTTACCTAAGGTAATAAAATATCTGCCATTATTGCTCCTTATCTCCCATTATTTCTCCTTATCTCCCATTATCTCTACATAATTTCCATTATCTAGGTTTATCTCTGCTCATCTCCCATTATTTCCCATTATTTCCCCTTATCTCCCATTTTCTCAACTTATCTCCCATTATCTAGGCTTATCTCGCAATATTTCTCCTTATCTCGCAATATTTCTCCTTATCTCCCATTATTTCTCCTTATCTCCCATTATCTCACCATAACTCCCATTATCTAGACTTATCTCTGCTTATCTCCCATTATTTCTCCTTATCTCCCATTATTTATACTTATCTCCCATTATCACACCTTCTCTCCCATTATCTAGGCTTATATCGAATTGTATCGAACATATGTATAAACTTATAAAAACACGTAAATCGGATAAGTGGTTTTCAAGTGATAAGCGCACTAACGGACAGACAGACAGACAGAGAGACGTTGCATTTTATATATATTATAGATATTCTTTGCTACATCAAATTGTTCCATATTAATGGCTTAGCAAGTTTAAAAAAAGCACGTAAATCCGATAAGTGGTTCTCCAGTGATAAGCGCACAAACTGACAAACAGACAGAGAGACGTTGCATTTTACATATATTATAGATATCCTTTGTTAAATGATATTGTTCCATATTTAGTGGTTTAGGCAGTGTATTGCAAGAGAACGCGGTAGCGGCAAACTTTTTTCCGATTTGATTCACCATTATCGTCACTGCTTATTCCTCATGTTACCTAACGCTATAAAATATAGCCTATAACCTGGCCAGAGAACATATATATGTTTAAAAAAAAAGCATGTAAATCGGATAAGTGGTTCTCCAGTGATAAGTGCACTAACGGACAGACAGACATGCAGAGAGATGTTGCATTTTATATATATTATAGATATAGAATATTATTATTATTATATAACCTGGCCAAAGAATATATGTATGAATTAAAAAAAAAACGTAAATAGGATAAGTGGTTCTCACGTGATAAACGCATTAATGGACAGACAGACAGAGAGAGACATTGCATTTTATATATATTATAGATTATAGATATTCTCTGCTACATAATATTGTTCCATATTTAATAGTTTAGGCTGTGTATTGCAAGGGAACGCGCTAGCGGCAAACTTTTTTCCGACTTCAATCACTATTTTCGTTACTGTTCATTCCTTATGCTACCTATCGTAATAATATATAGCCTATAACCTGGCCAGAGAACATATGTATGTTTAAAAAAAAAAGTACGTAAATCGGATAAGTGTTTCTCCAGTGAAAAGCGCACTAACGGACAGACAGACAGACAGACAGAGAGACGTTTCGTTTTATATATTATAGATTATGGATATATTTATTTTTTTCGAATTAGGGTGTAGATAAAGAAAAGGACTAGTTAAGATCAATTTTTAGTCTTTGGCGACTTATGGGATCACTTCGGTGTCCTTCTGTCTGTCTGCCTGTGACACTCGATTTTCCTCGAAACTGTCTGACATAGAAAGTTGATATTCGTCACAAATATAGGAATTGAGGGTTCAATCACAGTCTTCAAGTTTTGAAAATTAAATTTTACCTTAAGGAGTTAGTTTCAGGGGGTGAAATCGGAAGTGAAAAAAATTTTGCATGGTCATCGAGTGGGGTGTCAAACGAAAGCTTGTGAAAACACAAGTTTAAAGATGTAGATGATATAATACACGCGCAAGCATTTCTTTATATTATTTTGAAAAATTGACAAAAATTGTTGCCCCAATCCTATCTCTAAGAGTACTAAACAAAAAATTTCGAAAAGATTCTGAAATATTCTCCACAAGGTGTGGAGTGAATGAAAGTTATTGCACGCTCATTACCTTTGATAACTCATCTGATATATAAAAATAAAGATCGGAAACAAACTTTGTTGAAAACTCATTTGAGGTGGGTTTTCTAAAATTACTTATCACTGTGCCGAACACTAATTGCGCAAATCCGACTTGAACTAGTGGCCGGTTATTTATTATCTTTTTACCACAATATACACCCTAAAATAATTATATAGATAATCCAAGGTCCATTTATAATCATCGACTATTCATGTAATTATACTTCCAATCTTTTATGTAAACTTCCACAAAATTTTGTAAACAAGATTACATGGATATATCAAATATATTACTTAAAAATATGCAATTAAAACCACAAATTTGTATAAAATTTTATTATTCACAAGAATACTTTACATTTAAAATACGTAAATTACTTTTTATTACGCCACCTAATGAAGAAGTGGGAAAATTAAAATAACCCAATTATGGCGAAATTCTTCTTATAATTCTACACACAATTAAACATATGTAAAACTTGCCTGTTCCAACGAAACCTTCTTCAAATTTTCAAGCTGTACTTTCAAAAATAAAAACAAAATAACATACATGAAGGTTGATTGATAAATCTGGTAAATTTCTACGAAATGGCGAGAGATCTAGTTAAGGGGCATGACTATTGTGCAGCATGATTCTTGCAACGGTTGGGCTCAAGGTTCCGAACAGATGCAACGCGCAGTTGTTTGTTGGCAGCTATCGTAAGTAATCGGTGTTACATGTTTCGTAAAATTAGTTAAAACCAGGTATCGTTAAAAAATGGACTGCGGTCATATAGAAACTGAACTGAAAAAGTTCATGGGGAGTCTGCTCTAGCACTCAAGAAAATTTATTACCAGATAAATGAATTTAAACAGGGCCGTGGGATCACTGTAGGTACTGCACACTCAGGACGCCAGATTGAGGGTTCTGCTTGAGAACTGATCGATAAAATTCATGATATAGTGATGAAAGATCGTCGCATTAAGTTTCGTGGGATTGCTGAAAAGGCAGGTATCTCATATGAACGGGTACATATAATATCCTGCATGAAGTTCTCCAAATTAAAATGTTCAGTACGGGATGGATGTCGCGTATGTCTACTCCAGACCAGAAACGCACAAGGAAGGACATTTCAAAATCGTGTTTGGAAAAGTTGTCACGTAATCCCAAGAACTTCTGGCGTGACTTTGTGACTGTAAATGAAACGTGGATCCAACATTATATCCCGAAGACAAAACATCAGTCAAAAGAGTGGGTTGGCGAAGGTGAAAGTGCATCGAAAAAAGCGAAAACAGTTTTATCCGATTGAAAAGTGATGGCAACTCACAGAATGGCCTATTTAGAAAAACGTGAAACAGTGACGGACTCTTATCATGCAACATTATTAGATCGTTTACATGGTGAGTTGAAGCAGAAAGGACCAAGAATAGCCCGCAAAAGTACTTCTTTGTCAGGACAATTAGAATGCTTACACATTAACCGGCGCAATGGCAAAAAGTGTACGAGCTGGACTTCGAAATGGTTCTCTATCCAACTTATTCGCCAGATTTAGCCTCAAGTGAATCTTTTTGTTTCCGAACCTCAAAAACTGGCTTGAGTGAAGAAATATCCATTACATGAAGAGGTTCTCTGTGCTGTAAACGGGTATTAGGAACAGTTCGAAACATCTTTTTTTTTCTGAGAGAATCAAGAAATTGGCATTTAGCTGGATCAAGGGTACTGAGCTCAATAAGAGTTGAGATTGAGAAATAAATTTGTGTTTTTGCAAATAATATATTATTTATCTTGTTTTTCACAACCCTTTTCATCCATCCTTGTAATTATGGGCATATCACTTAAATCTGATAAATCACGTTGGAATTATGTTTCTTGGGGTAATATCCCGTCATTCATGTGGACGACATAACTATTTGAAGCGCAGCTAATAATTTTAATGAGATAATGATTGTTAATAAATAAAAAGAAACCGACCTTACTAAGGTGTAAATATGTCTGTGTGCGTACACAAATGTTGAGACAGTATCACTAGTCAACTCCTGACAACTTAAGTTCTTTCGTCGACGGCTTTAAAAAAGAGTGAGAAGAGAAGACGGCACAGGCCAGTGGTGATTACAACGATCGCTACGTTAGCTTACATTACTAACTGATTTGCGCATTTTATATTGTAAATATTACACACAATTAACTCCAAAGATTTTATCTCTATTAACTCCGTAATATCATTTCAAGTTTATGAGAACGAAATTAAAAGTCATTCTATCATACAAACGATCAAAATATTGACGCTTGTTCAAGTATGTACAAGTTTCAAAATAAATTTGTTTTAATTATTTTTCGTTATGTTTAGATGTTACAATTTTAGCAACTCGTTTAAACTTATTTGAAATAAAAAAAAAAAAACAATAAACGGCCTGAACAAGAACTTACAATTAGCCAAAAAATCGCGGCAATGATAAACATTCCTTTAATAAATTTTTAGGTTAATTTGTGACATTAATGATCTGTGTTGTAGCATAATTGGAATATTAATGTTTTTATGTACAGTCCCTGGCCAAATTATTAGACGCACTGTATTTTTTTTAGTAATTTTATGTTTCTTAAGATTTTTTATGCAATAATGGTATATTTAAACTACAATATTATTGATTTTCATTTAAAAGAATTGTTGTAGACTACATATTTGTATTTATTTTTAACATATGGCAACACTGTGTTGACAAAGTGATACATGAACGTAAATAAGTACAAACCTGTATCAGTCGCGATCGGAATCGAGTCAGGTACGGACGTGTTTCTGTGGCTTTATGGACTGTGATTGTTTGTTTAACAGTTTTATACTACTCAGTTATTAGTTTATTTTGTATGCAGTGTTTTAAAAAAGTAATTGGACTATTTTCATTATGGGTAGAAAAGGTGATCTTTCACCACGTAAAAAAAAAGCTGAAGTGAAGGCCCTTGTGATTGCGAAAACATTTACAAACCGAGAAATATCACGAAGATTGGAGGTTTCTGAAGCTAGTGTACGACGCATAAACAAGAAAATTGAGTCAGGGAAGGAATTAAGCCCGAAAAGAAAGAAAAGATGCGGTAGAAAACCAATTTTCACTCCACGGTCAGAGAGATGTTTGAAGAAAATTTGTGTAGAAAACAGATTTGCTACCACAAAGGTAATAAAATCACAACTCCAGGATGCTAGCGTAAATGCTTCTGAGCGCACTGTTCGAAGAAAATTGAAAGAATTAGATTTTAAGGCCTGTCGCCCCGCCAGGAAGCCCAAGTTAACAGCTGCAATGAAAGCAAAGCGCCTGAAGTGGGCCAAACAATGGCAAGACAAAGATGTGGACTTCTGGAGATCGGTAAGATACAGCAATTTAATCAATAATTGATACATTATTATCATTTTCAGTTAAATAAAGCAAATAAACATGGAAGTTTATATATTTTTCCTATTTTTGACAGGTCTGCTTCAGTGACGAAAGCACATTCGAAATTTTGCAGAATAAAGCTCAGTATGTGCGTCGTCGTCATGGAGAAAAGTTTCATCCTGATTGTGTCGTCCCGACGGTTAAACATCCCATCAAAGTGATGATTTGGTCAGTCATCAGCGGCAAGGGCACTGGACGTCTGTACGTCGTCAAAGGAATAATGAGGCAAGATCAGTACAAAGAAGTATTACAAAATCGGTTGATTCCGCAGCTCAGAGAATGGTTTCCAAATGGGGAACCATTCACTTTCATGCAAGATGGAGCTCCCTGCCACACTGCTCGGTCTGTTAAAGCTTTTTTGGCAGAAAAAAAATATCCCTCTGTTGGATTGGCCGGGTAATAGCTCCATTGAAAATGTGTGGGAGCTGATGAAAAGAGAAGTGGCTGAAGATGTGATTACCAACAAAACCCAGCTCCTAGAAAAGATTATTCATGTGTGGAATCATCATCCTCAAATGCAGGAGACAGTACAATCTTGCATTGATAGCATGCCGCGCAGAATTAAAGCTTTGATAGCGGCTAAAGGTGGCTCAACTAAATATTGACTTTTACTAACATTAATTTCACTTTTCTTTAAAACTTAATAAACTTATGCTTTTCCAAATTAATGCTGTTTTATTTATGTCAAATAAATAGGTAATTGATTGGATAATATAAAAATAAAAAACAAATCAATTTAAAATAATAAAACGGTACAATATCACTCGGTAATTAATATTTTACATGAAATCTTGCAGTGCGTCTAATAATTTGGCCAGGGACTGTATATGCTTGATTATTCAACCTTGCATAACTGCATTTATCACGGATTTTCTTAATCTAAGCTTAGAACTCCAAACAAGACAAAATAACTTTATATATGGGTAAAAATACCAAAGCAGTTCAGTTCTATCTCAGTCTTAAATAAAGTTTTTAAAAATTCAAATTTCCAAGGAAAGAATTTAACTGGAACAGTCGGTAGCATTTTTGACAGAGCGTGCGTTGAGCATAAAAATCTAGTTCGTTTTTACGATTTATAAAAGCGAAAAAAACAAAAAACCGAGTTTAGGGCAGATCCAACTTCAGACCTGGGAAACCTAAGTTCCTAGTTGTTCGGACTCGAGAGACAAACTTCGCTCAAGAAACCATAACTAACAATCCAGGCAAGAAACAAACTCGTTCATCCTACTAGAAGTAGGTTTAAGAAAATCCAAAGAAATGAAACCACAACACCTGTCAGGTGCGATAAGAAAATGGCTAAAACTCCAAAATGAACAATGAATATCTCGAATAGTCAAAACGCAGTACCCCAGACGAGTACAGGAAACTCAGAATTTCGCACTGCTCTTGCAGTGCGAAATTGTGAGCGTGGGGGGGGACAAAAATTCGAAAGTAAAACAAGTCATATGCCTACAGCACATAGACAACACAATAGAAAAGAATGGTATATAGCAACTTGTAACACAAGAACTTTAGGATCCGAAGAAAAAAATTTTGAATTAGAAGAAAAACTACAAAAAAAATGGACAGTGTTAGGCTTAGCGGAAGTAAGAACAGGAGCATCACCGTAAAAAGTGACCACTAATTTTTCCATAGAGGCAAAGAAAATTGAAGGAGTCGGTCTACTTATACGTAAAAGAATAGCAGATAATGTTGTTCAGTTCAAAGCCATATCGGAAAGAGTGATTTCAGTAGACATACAGATGAACAGAAGATGCAAAGGTAAGATCATTCAGGTACATGCACCAACATCAGACAGCGAGGGAGAAGAAATTGACCAGTTCTACGAAGATATAAGCAAAACACTGCTATACCACAAAACAAGGTATATCATAATAATTGGCTACTTCAGTGCCAAAATATGTAAACCAGCGAATGCAAATGAGAAGAGTGTCGGGAAGTTTGGTTTCGGTACTAGAAACCGCAGAGCAGAAATGGTAACAAATTTTTTCAACGAAAATAATTTGTACGTTATTAACACATTTTTCCAAAAACCAGAACTTAGTCGATGAACATGGCAAAGTCAAGACGGGATAAAAAGAAACGAAATTGATTATGTTTTATTATTAAATGACAAGAATATTGTAATCATGGCTACAGGCCTGAATACGATAAGCATAAGCAGTGACCATTGGATGCTCAGAGCAAAAATAAGAATAAATCTGAAGTAGAAGAGACGTAGATTAATAATGCGTATAAAGATAAAGACACCAACAGAAATAATAAAACAAAACACAGGCGAATATCGACAAGTAATGAAAAATCATATTGAATACATAAATTAGCAAACAGAACTTGATGAACTAAACACATAAATAACCAACAGTCTACTTATTACTACAAAACAAAGGGCTACATTGAAAAAAGAAATAACACAAAAATTAAGTAAAGAGACACTGAGTTTCGTGAGAGAAGAGTATTAGGAAATGATTCTACCAATGTCAGATTAGAATTGCCAGAAATAGACAAAAAAATAAAGAAAAAGATTAGAGAAGAAGTCAGACAATGCAGAAACTCGAAAATTGAAGAAACTCTGAAAGAGGGAAGTTCGAAATACTTAAACAGACAAATGAATGAAGAGAGACATCAAATAAAAACACTTATAAATAACAATATCCAAGAGATATCACATATCCAAAGATAGAGGTAGCTACTTAAAAATATTATTAAACACCATATGACACGAAAAAATCGCCCTGAAAAGAAAACGGAAATAGAGTGATAGTAAGAATTATGGAATCTGAAGAAATTCCCGATATAACAATAGATGAAATAATGAATGCTATTCAACACAAGCACAACAATAAACAACCAGAGGACGATGAAATAACTATAGAATTGATAAGGTATTGGGGGGGGGGGGGGGGGTACCAATAGTACAATCTCTTCAAGCTCTGTTCAACGGGTGTGCCTTATAGAAAGTGAATTACCAACACCTTAGGTAAACGTCCTGATTGTGTTTATTTTTAAACAGGGGAACAAATTTAAATTGGAAAATTAAAGACCCATCAACCTGTTATCGATAATAACATTCCTACAGATTAACTCTTAACGTATGATACCTTAGCCCTCTCATTCTAAGGGAAGTCCGGGAAAAGAATTTCGAGCTATAAGAAAAACCAGAACTTAGAATTCTATTCACTTTTCTTCAATAACACATTCAACTAATGTCTACACATGAAAAATCTATTGCTGATTTAAATCAGCAAGTTGAGAAATTGTATGAGACATTTTGTGATTGGGTTGATGAACAGATTTTTTATGCTATGCATAGTCGTCCAGAACAAATTTGTTTATATAGTGATATGGTTGTTTCTTATTCACAAGGTATATACGCTTGTGCGAAATATTTCAAACTTCTAAATTTTAAATTTATGAAGGAATTGAATAGAAGAAATTGTAATTTTAAAAGATTGTGTACAACAGGGGTGCTCAAACTTGAACTGCTGGCGATCTACCTCAATATTGTTAGACAACGATCGATCGACTCTGAGAGGCTGCAAGTAAGTGCGATGCAGGATTGTCGTCTAGGTAGGGTGTATCGTGGCATAGATATTAGTTTTCCGCACAATATGCATTTTTTTAGTCAAGGTAAGTGCAGGTCTGCTCTAAAATGTCAATGAAAAAACTCATAATTATTCAAAATTGCGAGTTTATTGGTTCTTACAAAACAAACGAGTTTTAGTGTCTAAACTTGGATGTTGAAGCACTGCATGTCCTCAGCATACTTTTCATAAGATGGTACGTAATTACCGAGTGCTAATCGCACGCATGATGACATATGTTCGTCAGTTAGTCGATTGCGATATTTTGACTTAATTATCTTCATTTCAGAAAATGCAGACTCGCACAAGTAAGTTGACCCAAACATTGCCGTCAGTTGAAGAGCGAATTGCCTTAGATTCGGATATTTATCTTCAGATATAAAACACCAGAATTTTATATCAGATGCTGTGGCTTTGAGATGTATATCTGATATAATCTGCACTAACTCATTTTAAACAGAACATGAGTCCATGTTAAACTGACTTGCTATTTCAGTAGCTAATTCCTCAATGTTTTTACACGACAAAGGATAACTCATAAATGAAGTGATATTTGCCAATTTACTGAAATCATAAAAACGTATTTCGAATTGGCCCAAAATATTTGATAATTCTGCCTCATAAATATCATAATTCAACTGAGGAATCCTTGCTTTCAAAGACGGAAAATTTTTCAAATCGTTTCTTTTCAGTTGATCTATCATAAGTTGCAATTTACTTTTGAATGCGTTTATTGCGCTAATCATCTCAATAATAGTTTTTCCTTTACCTTGAAGCTCCAAATGAATGGTGTTTAAATGCATTGTGATGTCTGTCAAAAATGCCAAATCAGTCAGCCATTTTCCGTTTTTCAGCATCTGAATGTCATCACCTCTTTCGTCCAGAAAAGCTGTTATTTCGGGCAATAATTCTTGAAACCTTTCTAGGAATTTTCCGCGACTCAACTACCTGACGTCCGTGTGAAGAACTAAATCAGTGTGTTCAGCTGACTCACTATCTTCGGACTGCAATTTAAAGAGCCGTCGTTGCAAGCTACGTGCACGGCTAGAATTCACAATTTTTATTGCAATGCTCATAATCTCCTCCATGTTTAGAACTTTTGAACACAAAACTTGTTGATGTATAATGCAAGGGAAGGAGAAAAATGAAGGAAAATCATCGACACAATGCCACAAAACCGTTTTCGTTTCCAGTCATTGCTGGTGCTCCATCGGTTGTAATGCACACTAGTTTATATATTGGTAGCTTGTAGTTTGTTACAAAATTGAAGAAAACATCATATATATCTTCGCCACGGGTCTTTCCTTTCAGAGGAATCATTGTCAAAAACTCTTCCTTTGCCGACATGTCATTGAATACCATTCGAATAAAAATACACAGCTGGGCAGTGTCTGTCATATCGGTGGATTCGTCGAACTGTAAAGAAAAGTATGTACATTCCATGATATCATGTTTTAGTTTATCTGCCATGTTCTGACTCATGACTGAACATGAACTGAAAAAGAAAATTATATATAATAATAATAATAAAAATAGAAAAGGAAATAATGACTGTAACAATAAGTAACAAAATGCACATCATACTCCACACAACTGTCTATAAAACACAGATCTTCCAACGAAAAAGTCCAGACTGGGATGCTCATTGGCAAGGCGGCATGACCTAGATACAAAATTATTGCATCCGTAGTTGGTCCTGTGGGATGGCACAAAAAAACTGTGCCTCGAACGGGTCACCCTGGAAGGTACATGCAGACCAATTCTGTCCAGCAGAAAGGGACAATGAAGTTCTCTAATAGCAGACATAATCTCTGTTTTATTTTTAAAATCTCCAAATAAAGTCTCACCCGCTTCAATAAATGCTTCCTTCACAACCAATCCATCATCAAATGGTTTCTTGTGTTTCGCCAATATATGAGATATTTTAAATGACGCGATCGTTGCAGCTTTTGATTGTTTGGCTGGTCTTGTGAACATGGTTTGTTCTTTTTTCAAACAAGTTATCAAATCACGTACTTTTCGTTTTCTTAATTCACTCTGTGACGTAAAATCCTTTTCATAGTTTTTATGAACCGTTTTATGATGCCTCTCTAAGTTCCCACGCTTATTGCAACTGACGCACGGCAAATGAGACAAATGCACTTATCCTTTACCATACAAAAGAAAAATTCTTCCTCCCAATCGTTATTAAAATGATAAGTTTTACTTTTCTTCGCCGCACTCATTTTGGTCTATTTATTAATAAAATTTGTATCGATGTATCGCCTTCAAGTTACAACTCAGACTGACTCCTATTCCTGCAGGCGAAACATTTATATCGGCGCGAACGAAGTCTCGAATGTTCCCGTCAAACACGCCGCCCGAAGTTTCTAGAAAAATCGGCGGGAATCAAAAACGCCGCTTTTCTTTGACAAGTACCGCGCGTTCCTATGATAAAGCCGCCTTTTGCCGCTAGCAGGGGGTTATTACGATAAAAGAAAGTGATGAGGGGGTTATTCTGGCCTAATTGTGGATCGAATAAATTTTAGTAGTTTATTCATTACATTTTGTTTTAGTTACTTAAAACAAAATCTGTGAATAGTTCTATATCGGAATTTTTTTCTCGAGATCGACTCAAAAAGCACTCCCGATCGACTTGTCGATCGCGATCGACCGTTTAAGCACCCCTGGTGTACAAGATCCTATAACACTAAATCATATTAGAGAAGCTGAAGAAAAACTTTGTAAAAGCGAATTAATTTTTTAAGATGGAGGAATTAGTGAAGGAAATATATGAAGAATTTATTATGTCAGAGGTTTGTTCTCGTTACTAACGAGATGTAGGAGGAGATTATGAAGCACAAGAGTGGACATTATATTTTGAACTTACAGATCATATTAAGCTTTGTCAAAGTGCCACTCAAGCATGTCTTAACTTCGTGAAACCAAAAGACTTAAAAAAATTATTGCCAGAATTTATATTATTAGAATCATATAAATATATTATATTAATTAAAAAAATGTTTAAATGAAATGGGGAGGGGATTAGGGTTATAAAATACACCAAACTATTAAACATGTTTAGTTATACCAAAATTACTCACCGATAGGATGAAAAATTAATTACTATGGAAATTTTTTTAAAATCAGATCATTTGGCTGAAACAGCAGAAAAAATGGAATCTGAATTGGAAAAAATAGTGAGAAATATATGTGAAATATGTTTAGAGAATTTTAAATTTGTCTACTCAACATATTATTTATTAATGATTGTTGTTAGATGAGAACCAACAGCTGAAGAATTCAACATTAATTTAAGCGAATGTATTAGGAAGATGGAAAGTGTGATTGAAGCATCTAGATTTTTTTTTAAAACCAATGATATAAGCAAACTAATTTCTTTGTTAATATTAAATAAAATAGTTGCAGCTATGTCAAAAATAAAATGTAACAATATATACTGGAATTTAAATGAAACAATATTTGTTTTATATTTAAGTTGTTTTATTCATTCATGAAAAATTGTCATATAAAAAAACACTTTTGATAAAGCACAGATAGATGACTTTGAGTGATAAAAACATTTTGGTGCTAAAGCTCGAATAGGGGGTTCATCATCTATCTCAATTACAGGATTGGATGAATATTTCTTAATGTATTCTGCCTTTTCGTTTTCTTTAACATAAACAAATTGGGCATCCTTATTAAGTTGCTTAATAATGAAGTGTGAAGTGAAACAATAAAGAGGGGTGTGTTCTTCATTCCAGTTAATGCAGTGATGAAATTTCATTAACCAAACAGCTTCTTTATGTAATTCTGGAGAAAGGAAATTTAATGCAAATGATTGTTTAAATATGTAGTGGCTTACCTTATTTCCATCATAATGTTAATTTTTTAGGAATAAATTTATTTTTTTTTTTCATCTTTGAATCCTTGTATATCCAGAATTAGTCTCACAGCTATAATTTTAAGAACTCTAATCAATTTTTAAATTAGAAAATATTCTAAATACAAAAATTTTTGAATATTTATCTATTAGTTTCTTAAGTTCTTTTAAATACTTAACGAAAGATTATAATATTTGTTGAAGTTGTAAAGTTTTAACAATGTCTTCGGAATTAACGCGATGTGCCAAAGACATAATCAAAACTGAATTATTTTAAAATATACGTGCAATAAATAGCTGACTTATTTGAGTTGGTGGGAGTTAAATTCAAAGTTGTTTAACTATTTTTGTTAAGGGATTATAGCTAAATATTATTTCATGTACTCGTATTATGAGACAATATGCTGTTGTTTTTGCTGAAATTTTTTCTTTTGTTTCGAATTTAATCCTTAGAGTTACCGAACCATCCTGCAGTAAATCTCTTCGATGTGAACAGTTAATATATATGCATGTTCCCTAAATTCTATGAGAATTTAGGGAACAAAAAATTGGTTCTATCGGCAAATTATAATATAACTTACGAAATTCAGAAAACATTTCGTATAATGTAGCAAACTTGTTATTATTAAAATCAAGTTGAAGATCATTATAAGGATATCTATCAGAATCTAAAAAACAGATTTATATTTCTTAGTTAACAATGTTATGTTTCCTCGCCTATTGGTTTGAAAGGCGACTAAAACATGACACGGTGTTTCAACTTTAGCTGAAGTTTTTACAGGCCAGTTGTGTTTTGTAGTCTCCAATAGTTCTGGATATTCAGCCAGTTCCGGAAAGTAATAAGTATGTCATTATTTTAATCGATAAGTTTCGTAAGTGCCAGTTCTTGCGGGATGGCTACGGTAAGATGAGGAACATGCCAGCAAAGCTTTGTTATTGTAATTTTTTGTTTTCCATTATCTAGAGTTGATACTAGAGCTTTAGTATCATCATTAATCCTTATTAAAATAATTTTGTTGTGAATTCAAATGATTTTAGTATAATCTTTAAAAAATCCTAAGTACATCTTTAAAGGAATATAATTATTGTAAAGCAACTGAAAATAGACAGAAGTCCATATTCCAGCAGCTTACTAGCTGTTCTCTTGTCTGTCGAATCCATCCTGAGACGCGTTTCGCCGTATCACAGCTCGTCAGTCAGGCTAGGATTGACAAACAAAGGAATACATAAAGAAACATTTCCAACTTTAGAATCTGTGTTTTTGTCAGAAGCGACCTCTTTTGCCAACGAGAAGAGGCTCTGCAGCCCCAAACTTTGATGTTATGTGGTTAAAAATAACGACTCAACAAACCACAAGGTTCATCTGTATCCTCTATCGACTACCAAGTGATACTAACTTTAGAACACTTTTCACTTCTATTGCAGACACAATCGATCATTTACAAATTAACTATCCAAATGCCGAAATTGCCATCCTGAGTGACTTACACAACTGGCCAACTTAGCCACAACATCAACTGGCTTAAATATTCAAATACTACCGTCGAACAAGGTCATGAAGTTCAATCATTCTCAATCAGTTGTGGCTTAACTCAGCTTAATGATGAACCAACATGGATCCCTGATCGAAACGGAGAGTTCGCCAGTCTTCTTGATCTGTTTTTAACCACCAATCTGGAGATTTACACGGTCACCACATTGAGTATCCTACCAATCAGTGACAGAGAGGCGTCTAAACAGCGCAAGACTTGGCATTACAGATCTGCTAAATGGGAAGATCTCATGAAATATTTTCAAACTTTCCCTTGGTTAGACGTTTGTTTTCGATCTGACGCCACATCTGACTGCGCCAGGAAAGTTTCCGATATCATTTTGGCTGGCATGGAAGCTTACATTTCTTTTTCGAAAAAATGCCCTTCCAACGGCAACCTTGGTCTGACCGAAAATGCAAAGAAGCTGTTACTTCTAAACATCTTGCCTACCTACAATGGCGTGTAAATCCTAACACCATAAATCGTAACACCTTTGTTCATGCCCGGAACAGATGCAAAGAAATTATCGACCAAACCAAGGAGGCACACAATCAACGAATTAGAAACAAACTTCTCGCTTGGCCCAACAATTTTAGGTCCTTTTGGTCTGTCGCTAAGGCAGTTAGTCAAAATTCATCACCACTCACACGGCCAGATAATTCTATTGCAATGACACCTGTTGAAAAAGCGAACTTGTTGGCTGAACTCTTTGCTTCACCGTGCATTCGACCGTGTTTGGCACGATGGACTGTTGGCTAAACTACGCTCTTATGGTATGTCTGAAAGGTTCTGTTTGTGGGTCTCATGTTTCCTCAGAGAGCATTCTTTACGAGTGGCGGTCAACGGATTTCTTTCTAACACCTTCACTATCAACGCCGGTGTGCCCCAAAGCTCCATACTGTCTCCTACTCCCGTTCTCATTTACATTAACGATCTGCTGGAAACGACCGGAAACCCAATCTACAGCTTTGCAAATGACAGTATGCTTATCTCTTCATTCACTTTGAACGCTCGGACATCGGCTACTCAGACGAATATCCGCAGACAGCGGGAAGTCGTTCAACTTAACAAAGACCTGGAAAAAATTCTATGTTGGGGTGACAGTAACCAAGTGAAATTTAACGCTACAAAAACCCAGGCGGCAGTTTTTTCTAAAAAAAAAATAACGTTGTTGAACCCGACATAGTTATGGCGGGGCACTCCATTCCTCTAACATCGTTAATCAATTTGTTGGGCGTTGGTTTGGGAGCAAATATGTCCTGGCATGAACATATGGCAGGGTTAGCAAGGAGAGCTTCTCAAAAGTTGGGAATATTATTTCGAACCAGAAAGCTTGACACTCCACAACAACTGTTAATTCTTTACAAGGCTCAAATTCGACCAACTATGCAATACTACTCTCATGTTTGGGGCGCAGCTCCCAAACATACATTGCATTTGTTTTATTTTATTCAGAGAATAATTTGCCCAGGACTGTGTTTTCCACCGAGTACAATTTACAGCGATTCAAGAATAACGTGAATCGCTTTTTCAGCACATGTGTCGCTCTTGTAGCGCTTTAGGGACTTCCGTGCAGCACGTGTGCTAGACCCATAAAAAAAAGAGAGAGAGAGAGCTTCTGCCAAAAGCCTGTCTATTCCTGTCTATAGAAATATCCAGAAGTTCTGGGTACTTCTATACGTAAATCGTAAAAACTGCCCGCACCTGAACCGCAGACAGGATTCAACAAGCTTTTTCCACTCACGTATAAGAGAGAGTCAGATTTAAAACAATGCTTTATTTACGTATCGTTTGTGGTAGTGATACAGTTTGAGTTAGTCAGTTACAGCTGTAGTGGATGTGGAAAGTAGCGATTTCATTTTGCTAAAATGTAAGAGAGGCTTTAGATTCGTATTGTAATCTTTGTACTTGAGATTTTTCGACGCTAAAAATACCTTGTACATGTACTAACAAATTCGTTATTGTTAAATGTAAATTTTGTGGTTAGGTTCCGCCCTCTGTTGGGACGATTTTTAAGCTTTGAATCATGCCTTTGTCGTATTACGGTATCAGATACTTAAATAGATTGTTTCGTTTTAGAATGTCTGACGGAAGAGAAAGGCTATCTGGTAGTCAATATAAAAAAAGAGATTGGAGAAGCAAACCCAGCTTCAAAAGCAGGCAGGAGCGTTGCATAGCTTCTTAAAAGATGCAGACACCAATAATAAAGATGAAATTGCGAGTTATCTCAGCCAGGAACAGAATTCACAAAATATTTTTAGTTAGAAAAGATCCATTATCTCTTTTATTCTATTACGATTTTCCGTCTGACATTCAAAATCCAAATCAAAGATTTAGTGAAAAACACTATAATAAGATTTAAAAAATGGAGAAAAAGTCGCGGGAGATTGGCTGATATATTCTGTGTTTAAAGATTCCCTGTTCTGTTTTGTTGCACACTTTTTGATTATTCAAAATTAAATTCCTTTTCAAATGAGGGTTATAGAAACTGAAAAAATATTGGCAAGGTATTAAGAAAGCATGAAGACTCAAAAACTCATGTAGATAATTTGAAATCATGGCTAAAGCTAAAACGAAGGTTGGAAACTTGTCAAACAGTAGATTCAGCTGCACAGAGATTTATTAATGCTGAAATTAAATATTTGCATGAAGTGATTTTACGTATAATATCAGTTATTAAATTGCTTGGAGAAAGTTCTCTAGTGTTCCAGGATACAAACGACAAGCTTTATGTACATAATAATGGAAATTTCCTAAAGTTAATTCAATTGCTAGCTGAATTTGACTCAATAATGGAGGAACACGTTCGTAGAATCCTCAACAATGACGAAAATAGAGTGTCATATTTAGGGAAAAACATCCAGAATGAAATTATTGGATTATTATATGATAACATATTAACTCGTTAAAAATGTAAACTTTGTTTTTCAATAAAACAGTTTTTCGTAAATCTGTATTAGTATTATTTTCTTAATTCAATTGTATGGCATTTTCCTCGTTAACATAGTTTTCTCTAAGCTTGGGGCGGCGGCAAAAAAGCTATGGCCGGCCCTGGTGCGATAAATAAAATTTCATTTGTACAACTGTTAATTCTTTACAAAGCCCAAATTCGACCAACTATGGAATACTGCTCCCACGTTTGGGGCTCCGCTCCCAAACATACACTGCATTTTTTGGGATTCTGTTCAGAGAAGAGCGGTCCGTCTGATTGGGGACCCGGAATTGACCGGCGGCCTCGATTCGCTGGAACATCGAAGAACGGTTGGCGACTTGAGTCTGTTCTACAAGTATTTTCATGGAAAGTGTTCGAAGGATGTAGCCCGCTTAATTCCTCCCAAAGCGGTGCATGTTAGAAATACACGTCGCGCTGGTGCTTCGCATCCGTATGAGGTGCAGCTGGTTACTCCGCGTACAACGCTTTTCAAGCAATCTTTTATATGGAGAATGTCATCCCTTTGGAATAATTTGCCTATACTCGTGCCGCTCCTGGAGCGCTTTAGGGACTTCCCTGCAGCACGTGTGCTAGACCAATAAAAAAAAAAAAAAATTTGCATTACACACACTGTAATGTCATTGTGATAATATTTGCAAAATCCCATCGTAATCTGAACACTATTTAAATTTTCTCAGTGCTATTTGCAATAACAGATTATCATTTCAATTTTATTGTATTTCCTTAGTGGTTTTTATACCTAAGTAGGAAAAAAAAACAGGCTCTACCATAATAGCGATAAGAATCTCTCTCTCAATCCTTTCACCCCAATAGGAGTATCGGTGACACTATGCAGTTGCAACAGTCAGGCATCTCGATCCTGCGCGACTTGACTTGACTCGTGCATACCCATCCCAAGCAGAGATCTTACTTGGTCGGACTATCTTGTCGGAGATCGTCCCCTTGATCTTTTACCTTCTACCTTCCCCATTACTACAAGCTTTTCCATGCCATCTACTTTCCTCATAATGTGACCAAAATATTGCAGGTACTGTCTATTAATTCTATTTGAAAGTCGGTCATTTATACCAAGCTCTTAGTGTTTGGTATATGATACTCTGAGGATTCTTCGATATGCGCACATCTCAAACGCATCGATTCGTCTTTTGTCAGCTTGTTTAATGGTCCATTTTCCGATGCGCAAGTTGCTATGGGGAATATAAGGCTGGATAGCAATCTTAACTTTGTATTTTTTGTGACAGCGGGAACTTTCCAGACTTTAGTAAGTTTGATGGTAAATTTTCTAGCCATTGCCAAACGTCTTCTTACTTCCGCTTCACAACCACCATTGTTAGTTATGAGGGATCCCAAATAGTTGAAATGGTCTACAACACTGAAACCAGCAATTTTATTTATGTGTCATCTTCATTACGACTAATAATCATTACTTTGGTCTTCGCTCTGTTAATTATCAATCCATAGATTTTGCTAGTGATTTCCAGGCTCTCCATAATTGATTCTAAGTCTTGTATTGCAAGTTGCAAGTATAACAGTATCATCAGCATATCTAAAGTTACTTATCTTTTTTCTACCGATTGTCACACCCCCACTCCAACCATCTAAAACAGAACTCATTATATTTTCACTATAAATGTTAAAAAGTAAAGGTGACAGAATACAGCCCTGTCTGACGTTGGATTCTACGATAAAGGGATCGGGAAAAGAATTATTCAGTTTATTTCTGCCATTTGTGTTCTCATACAAGGATCGGGTAAGGTTTACAAGATGTATAGCTGTTCCCGTGCTGATTAGAATCGACCAGAGTTTGTTCCATTGTATGCAGTCGAAAGCCTTAGAGTAGAAATATAGGTTGCTATTTGGAATTCCCTGACTTTTTCTATTATCTGGCGTATGTTTGTTCGGTAGATATTTGCAGCAGCAGAAAAGTTTTGAGTCTTTCTTTAGGATCCAGAGAAACACCTTAGTAGCGTGTGACACTAGAGCGATTGTTCTATAGTTGCTGCAAGAAGAAGGGAACCCTTTCTTATGCAATGGAATAAATGCAATTTTGCACCACTCTTTCGGCCATCTTCCACTCTTCCATACCTCATTACACAGTTGATGTAGCATAGTGACGGCTGTTTCTCCCATCATTTTTTTATTATTTTCACAGTGATTTCATCAGTACCTGCTGCTTTTCTATTCTTTAACCTTTGAATAGCCTTCCTGACTACACACTTAAGAATACATGGCTCTTGTTCTTTTGCGGATTCTTTGTCGACACTGCAGTCACCCACTAATTAAGCCACAAAAAGTTCTTTAGAGTAATCCTTCCAAATGATCCCAGGCATATCGGTGACTGTTCTAGCTTCCTTATCTCTGTTTATTTGTGTTTTAGGTCTGAATTCTTTCGATAGGTATTTTATCTTTTCATATAGGAGAGGGACTGAAACATATGCACGAAAATGGAAATATTGAGGACTTATGGAATAATATAGAAAGAACAGTAAAGGCAGCAGCAGAAAAACTCATGAAGGAAAAACCCAGGACAAAAAATAAAGAATGGTTTTACAGTGATTGCGAACATTGGATAAGGCAACGAAACGAGGCTAAAATGAAAATGCTAGCGAAGAATACAGAAGAAAATAGAATCGAATTAGCTAAGTTAAGAAGAGAAGTTGGGAAGATCTACAGAAGATTTAGAGGAAAAAATAAGAAAAATAGAAGAAAACTTTAATAATAAAGAAATGAGAAATTTTTACCAGGAGAAAGCAGGAGGAAGCAGAAAATAATATTTAGTAAGAATTAAGATAGAAATTTGGTGGGAGGAGCTCAAGAAATGGCAAATAGATGGAAACAACATTTCGAGACCATTTTAAATAGCGGCCCAGAGAGGTTTGAAGAATTCATAACATTCGACCTCATCCAAAATGACGAAGAAGTTCCAGCAAAGGAGGAAATTATTAAGAATTTAAAAAACAATAAAAGTGTAGCGAAAAACGGAATATGCAACGAGCTCATCAAGGAAGGAGGTTTAGAATTAGAGGAAAATCTATACAAGCTACTGGTAAAAATATGGAAAGAAGAAAATATGCCTGCGAAATGGTCAGAAGCTATACAAATCCCAGTTCTAAAAAAAGGAGATGCAACAAATTGTAATAACTATAGAGAAATTGCTCTATTGGATGTGGTGTATAAAATTCTGGCTAGCCTGATAAAGAAACGTCTGGATAAATACGACAAAGTAATAGGCGACTACCCAAGCAGGTTTTCAGAAAGGACGATCGGTTAACGAACAGATTTTTACAATGAAACAGGTATTGTCGAAGAGCTACGAGAATAACTTATCCGTACATGCTTTTTTCATAGACTTCAAACAAGCTTACGATAGAATACATAAAGTAGAAATCTACAGAGGTATGGAAAATTTGGGATGACCACAAAAGCTGATCAGACTGACAAGAATGACTCTCGAAAACACAGCAAATAAAGTAACAGTGAATGGACAAAACTCCCAATTATTTAAGACTAATAGAGGAGTGAAACAAGGCGACCCATTATCAACCGTTCTGTTTAACATAGTGCTGGAGAATGTAAGGAGGGAAAGCAATATCCGTAGACACGAAACGCTATTCAGTATGAAACATCAATGTCTAGCAGACGACCTGGTATTACTAACTAGATCAAAGAAGAAACTGATTGACGTAACCAGAAGGCTAGAAACCGCTGCAAGAAAAATCCACGTACATGGTGATAAGACCTGAGGAAGAAACTAGAGATGAAAAGCTAGAAGCTGGTAACTGTACGGATGGGAAAATATATCAGTTTGGCAAAACAGAAAACGTTACCTGGGACTGAACTTAAATAGTAGAAATGAAGAAAGCAGAGAAATAAATGACAGAATAAACAAAGGAAGTGGAAGTGCAGGAGCACGAAACTGTTTAGATCGAAATTGGTGTCTAAGGGAGCAAAAGAAAAGACCGGTAACCCTATATGGATGCGGCTTATGGATGCTAAATAGAGCCGAAGAACAAAAATTGGAAATATGGGAAAGGAAAATAATACGAATAATATATGGGAGAAAAAAAGGGGATGGAATCTGGATGAGGCGAACAAATAGTGAACTATATGAACTTTACAACAGCCATTCAATAATAGCACAAGTGAAATCACAGAGGATCAGATGGCTAAGTCACGTAGAAAGATTGCCGGATACCAGAGCGGCAAAAAAAAATGTTGAGACAGGCGGTGGTCGGAAAGAGAAGGAGAGGACGCCCAAGAAGAAAATGGTTGGAGGCAGTGGAGTAGGATTTGGAGAGATTAAAGAAAAGGAAGGCGACAGAAAAGAATGAATGGAGAAGAATTTCCGATCAAGCTACCTTATGATATATATAAAGCTACCTTATATATTTTTGTGGTCGATTGTTCGTAGCATGTTCTTCTAGCTCCTCACATATATTACTCAAGTATGCGTTTTTGTCCTTTTTAAAAGTCACCTTTATTTCTTTATTGATTGATCTGTTTCTGTCTTGACGATCCGATATGTTGTTTATTAAAATCATATTTCTTCTTGTTTCTATAAGCTTTAGGGTATCGTAGGTCATTCAATATTTTTGAGGGTCTTTTTATATTTTTGCCGAGCATTGTGTAGCAGCATTTGTTATCCACTTCTTAATATCTGTCCACGATTTGTCTGTACCTTCTGTGACTTCCGGAATGTTAAAGTTGATTATTGTTTGACAAAGAGCACTGTCTGATACTATAATTTTCTTGTTTGTTATTGTGTTTTTAGGGGTGGCTAGTTTTATTCTCCTATGAGCCTTTAATAACGTGTGATTTGAACCACGTACCGCGCCTGGGCGGATTTTACATTCAATGTAGATGACCTCCATCTAGAGCAAATCAGGCTATAATCAATCTGATTTTTGTAGTGCCCATCCGGTGATACCCAGGTGGAAAGTCGTCTTGAATGATGTTTGAAGGTGGTATTAGTGATAGTGAAGCTATTATTAATAGCAAACTGAAGTAGAGGATCTCCGCGTTTCTTTTTAACACCAAGCCCATATTTTCCAATGATATTCCGAATCTGGTCATTGTCATTTTTACAGCCAATTTTAGCATTAAAGTCTCCAATCATCATTATGATATCTTTTAATGGGATTTTTGTACAAGTTTCTTCAATCTTATTGTAGACATCTTCAATTGCTTCATCAGAGAGTGATATTGGCATGTACACTTTTATGATATGCAGGTTTACTGGTTTTGCCGTAATGGTTATTTTAATCAGGCGATCATTTACAGGTAGATACTCCTTGACACATTTAGCAACGTTGTTATTAACAACTATGGCTACGCAATTTCTGCCTGTAGTTCCACTCGACATATAGATGGTATTTCTTTTCATTTGAAAATGTCCAGTGCCTTTCCAATGGGTCTCAGAAACTCCACATATTTGAATGTTCTCACGTTCAAGTTCATTTTCCAGAATATGAAGTTTCCCTGTCTGCAGGAGTCCCGTTACGTTCCAGGTACCCAAGGTAACAACGCGACGAAATTGTAACTGTGCTCTTCCAGTAAGCCATTTCGCATGCGGTGCCTGGACGCTCACATCTGCATGCACGGTAGCCAACTTCACACTGGTCAGCCGATTACTAGTCGGGTAGCATAGCACATTAGTAAACTGTCGAACCATTTTACATAGTGCTCTCGTGGGAAAATAATGAGGTGTTTTTCTCTTGTCTGCCTGATCCTATGTGCTTAACCAGTTACTTGGTTCTTCCGCCTCAAGAACACAAGGGTGCCCTCTCTTCTATACTACCCCTAAAAGCTGGGTTGCCACTTACGTCGGATCCGCTGTGGTAAGGTCCATCCTCTCCATCTTCACCGTCGGTATGGTTTTCGCCCGTATTCCTGGGTATGCCGTTATGACCCGCTATACTGGGTCTTCAGCAGTACTGCTTATAAAGTAGGGCCCACCTCCGCGACGTGGACGCGCCCGCTGAAAATTACTTCAGTGGAATCAGAGGAGATGTCTCTGTTTCCCACAGGCAGGGCTAATGTTCTTGTGTGTGTCCATGAACAAAGGCAGCGATAAGAATAACGAATTTCAAATAACCTCTCTTATGAGTTCCTAAATAAAGGAAATCGTTATCTTTAATAAAGGTTTCTCTTATTTTATTTCATTACTGCTCAAGTTCCAGATGGTTGGTGTATGCTTTTAATAACGATAACAGCTAAGTCTTTATATTTAATTGCTTCCCTTTACTATTGCGCAAGCTCTATATGGTGGATGCATGCTTCAAATAAACATAAAGACAGTGATAGAGCTATGGGCGTAGCAAGGGAGGGGCAGAGGAGGGCAGGGCCGCACACAAAACACTAATGGAATTTTGAGTTTGGAGAAACTCCCTCCCCCCCAGCTCAGAGGCTGGCTACGCCCATGGCAAGAGGTGAAAACAATAGGAGAGAAGATGAAAGGGGTTGCGTCGTATGATGTACTGGAAAAGTTTTAAGCATATTACTTATAGTAACAGGTTCAAGAGGTTGCTTCCAACATATGTTGTGTGTGTGTGTGTGTGTGTGGTGTTATAGATCCTTTTAAGGTTGTTATTTTATCGTTACTTTCAATTTTAATGGAGAGGGGGGTAAAAGAAGTGGGGTGGCCACATATTAAAGGGATTCGATAGTATCACAGGAATTTTTCTAGGTTTTTGGGTGCGATTGTTAACGAATTTTAAGCTTAATAATTTCTTTACTATAAATAATTATATAACATATAAGGGGTGGAAAAAGGTGAGCTCCTATTTATTGTATTATATGTGTTTTTTGGAGTTCATTGAGTCATACATTATTTTTTCGTTATTTTCAATGTTAACACGGGAAGAAGGGAAAGGGATGCAGATCATTAAATATTGTATATTTTCAATATTATTATGAAAAATTTTCCTGGTTTTTGGTTGGTTGATATTGTATAAAATTTTAGCTAATTATTTACAGTAAAATGTATATAAAGTGGATGGAATAGGGTATGGAGTTTTAAGGGTGGTTGCACATGTATCATAATATACTTATATTTAATATAGAAAGAATTGAGATCTGGTTACAGAGTAACCTAAAAATTGTTTTATTGATCATAGAAAAAGTACTGGAAATATAAAAGTTAAATTGTCCTAAACTAACTTAAATCTGGCACAGTAGGTAAATTATTATTTTTACTTTCCCTGCTAAGGGAATTCATGAACAAATTACTCTCAGCGATTTTTGCTTCTTTTTACCTTTTACTATTTTTAGATCACGAAAAATATATTTTCCCATTTCCATCGGTCTTTCTATTCGACTCAGAGGGAAAATGTCCCGAAGAGCTGGCTAAAATATGAAGGTATGATTCGATTTCGACAAAACTCGGTATATCGGGGTTTTTGGGACCGCTGATTACGAATATTAAGTTCAAATTTCAAAAAACAAAATGGTAGCTCCAAAATAGCGGACTATTTTTGGATCTAAAAAAAAAACGTGAGTTAGTTGTATAAAACTCTGTATACTCTTATGTACGTGTATATATATATATATATATATATATATATATATATATATATATATATATATATATATATATATATGTATATATGTATATATATATATATATATATATATATATATATATATATATATATATATATAAATATATAAATATATATATATATATATATATATATTATATATATATATATATATATATATATATATATATATATATATATATATATATATATATATATATATATATATATATATATATATATATATATATATATATATATATATATATATATATATATACATATATATAAATATATATATATATATATATATATATATATATATATATATATATATATATATATATATATATGTGTGTGTGTGTGTGTGTGTGTGTTTGGGCTCACTGATTACGAATATAAAGCTCAAATTTCAAAAAGAAAATGACGGCTCTAAAATGTCGAATCGTCCCTGAGGTATCCATTCCGGTTAGTTCAATGTTTTCCGTTTTATACTTTTTTGTTAACGGCACACAAACGTTAAGCCAATCATCGAACTTTGCGAAGAATTGCGCTTGGATTTTGTGGATTTTTGTCATCTATTTCGGAATTCTGTCTTCAATTTGACAATCGGTTTCTTCAAATTTTCTGACAAAATGTATATATGCCAAGTTTTTTTTTTGTCACTTCCGCTTTAATAGTGACAACAATTACATTTTTATATGATGTAATTAGTTTATGACAAGTAAAAAAACGTCTTTTCTTGTAAAAAAAACTTCTGTAAAAATAAAAAATGCATACATTTTAGTCGAATATTTTTCATTAAATTTGAGTAGTTGTAAATGGTTAAATAAAATAGAAAAAATTTATAATAATGTACTAAATTTTCAAAGTATTTTTTTCATTTTGTAACTTTGTCCCTCACTGTAATACAATTTTTACCGTTTTGCAACAACTTTGGGAAATCATAAACAATTTGCTACATTGTGCAACAATTTCCAAAATTTTAAAATTATTTTTCCATTTTCCATTCCATTTTATTGAAATTTTCAAGTATTTTTCAATTTTAGCAATAATTTCCCGAAGTTGTAAATCATTTGATGCGTGTTGCGAATTGTTTAACTAAAAATTTTCGCGACAATTTACAAAAAATGTAGAGTGTTTTTTTCCCATTTTGAAACATTTACCCGAATTTGTTAACTATTTTTCACATTTTGCAACAATTTCCCGAATTTTCAAACAATTGGTTGAATTTTATAATATGTTATCGTCCCGAATTTTTTAAGTTTCTTTCTAACTTTACTGAATTTTAACATGAAGGTTAGATTGAATGTCCATGGCATCCACGCACACCTTCGCACAAAAACTAACACAGATACCAAACTTGCCACATATAGCACTCAATTTTTCGATATTTTAGCAAAAAATGTCTAATAAATAACCTCAAACTCATTTTATGTTAGAGTTCAACGGAGTTTTCAATTTATTGTTTGTTCTTTAAAGATTTTTAGGAATATTTTCTTAAAAAAAACTCGATAACTAAACACTTAACATTAAGTAAATATGAAATTCCACAAACACAGTGAAATTGTACTCACCTTCAGGGACAGAATTTACTTTATATAATTCAAATTCGTTCGCTTTTGCACTTTCTATAATAGTTTAAACTTGATGACATCTGACGTCCTTCACGAGAGATGTTCGACGCTTCGAAATGAAATTAAAGTTATGAAACAGGTGCAAGCTGAAGATGCGCCTGGGGGTCGTAAATCATAGTAGACGAATTAGCAGAAGTATTTAAACAGGTAAAAATTCCTAAATAGAACCTTTTGTTTCTTAAATTATGGCCAGCTTTTCGGGTTTTCTGAGTACTGTGCAACTGTCCGCCTAACGGTCTGTCCTCGAACCAAATATTACTGTAATATTTTAAATAGGGATGATATCAGTAGTTTTTGAGCGATATCGTTCTGAGAGAAGAAGGTGAAAGGAATGAGCGTGGATATGTTGTATTGTTTTAACTGTAGTATGAAAAGTTATTTTACCTTTACTTGAGAAAGTCAAATTCATTAGTTTAGACCCACATGCTTGCAAGGAAGGTACTAGGTAAATCACGTTACCGTTTGTTTTTTCTATATGCGGAGCATCTTTATCTTGGTAAAGGAAAGTATGTATCCGTGAAATAAATCACATCCGAGATTTTTGCTTTTCTTGACGTTTTTAGGGTTCCTAGATCACGAAAATCATAGCTACTCTTTTCGTGTGATCTGTCTGTCGCCCTGTTGGCATGATAACCCTCGAAAGAAATGAGATATCGATTTTAATCTTGTTATATAGATAATATGTAACGCTAGAATGAAGCCTATAGTTATTGAACGATATCACTTAAGACGAAGCGGATGAAGGGGAGGGTCGATAAATTTTATATGGTTTTAATAGTAATATCGTATTTTTTTCTAGTTTTTTATTGATATAATAAACAAATATTTTGCATAAATATTTATTATAAAACATAAAAGGGGTTAAATGGGTGGGGGAGTAGGTTAGAGAGGTTGTTTCGTATAGATAGCCTTATATTTTTTTCAAGATTTTTGAAGAATTCAAAGACCATATTTTTAAAATTCTTTTCAAGCATATTGTTTATATTGAAATACGAAAGGGGCTAATGGGATTGGTCAGGAGGAGTTAGAGGAGTTTCTTTAAATATGTCGTCTTTCTCTTTTTCAGGTATTTTATGGGAATATAAGAATAAAGTTATTTTTTTATAACGATCAATTTTAATTGGGAAGGGAGTTAAAAGCGACAGGAGAATCTTCTATAGCTTCAATAATATTACGGTAATTTTCCAGCTTTTTTAGATGGGAGAATTAGCAAATTTTAAGAATAAACATTGAAGGTGCCAAAGTGATGGAGAAGGGAAGTAGATAATTTACTTTATTTTTACTGTTACCATGGGAATCGGGGGAAAGGGATGCTAATTATTATTATGTCGTGTCAATAGTATTATGAGAATTTTTCCTGATTTTTGATGGGGATATTGGATATTTAATATAAAATAATTTTTTCATGGTAAAATATGTAACGGATGAAAGGGATGAGGTGGAGGAATAAACAGGTGTTTGCTTGTAGGTCGTAATATGCTTCCAGTGTTATTGATTTTCTATTATTTCCAATTTTAACACAAATATAGATATATAGAACAGATAGATATCTCATTACAGAGTAACTTTAAAACTGATAAGTTAAATATAGAACAAGTTTTAAAAATACAAACAGTTTAGTGGGCGGAATATACTTCTGAAACAGCATATATATATTTTCTCTGATAACGGGAAATATTATATTCGTGAAAAGTTATCTTCGAAATTTTTGATGATAAAAAACAACCAGCTTAAAAAGATGTATAACACTATATGTAGGAAACAACCCCTTTTAATCCGCTACTATAAAAAATATGCTTAAACTTCTTTTTTACGACGCAACCCCAGTACATCAAACAAAACGGGTATATCTTAAAATGCTATTGAAATTTTACAGCATCAAAAGACTCCCGTCCCTTATAGCTTCTTTTTGGGTTAAAACTGAAAACAATGGAAACATAACTTAATTTTTGGGTTCCTCGAATTCAAAAACCCCGAAAAAGATATATAACACGACGGGGGGGGGGGGGGGAAGTAGCTTCTCAAAACTCGAATATCCATTTTTTTATTTTTGTATTATTACCATATAACATTTTAGTCCCTCAAGGATTCAAGGGGGGCAGCTACCCTCCTCTACCACGTCCTAGCTATGCCCATGCCTCTTATATGTTTTATATAAATATCTATGCAGTAAGATTATTCATTATTTAAACAAGAAACTACCATATTATTATTAAAATCAGTTAAAATTTCTCGCTCCACCCCTTTCACCCCCTTGGCCTGAAGCAATATCGTTTAAAAACTACAAGCTTCATCCTCTCGTTAGATATTATCTATGAACAAAGTTTGAAATTGATCCCTCATTTTGTTTGAGAGTTACCGTGCCCACAGTCCGACCTACTCACAAATCGACAGAAATAGGTGAATATCGATCCTAAAACGTGAAGAAAAATAGAAATCTCGGAGTGAAATTTTTCACGAATAATATACTCTACTTTGCAGCGAAAGTAGAGTAGAGAAATAAATTGTTGATGTGTAAGAAACATCTATGAATGAAAGGTGTGATATATTTTAACAAAAGATTTTTAAGTTTAGTTACAAGAAGAAGTTAAGATATGAAGTAGTGTTATTAAGTGATGACTTAATAGAAAACAAAATTCATTTCTAGATTACCAAAAAGTTGGCCAAAATGTTGGTAAATATTTGTTAACCAAGTATAATGAAGTTAAAAACAAACCTTTTGCACTAAACATGTATTGATTGTTTTAAAATAACGTTAGTTTTGTTATATATATTTTTATTATATTTTATTAATCATGTATTCAATTCAGTTTAAATTTAATATGCATAGTATTTTTGTATTTTGTTAAATTATAAAATATATTAAAAAAGTATTGTACAGTTCAAAAGAAATAAATGAAATTAACTTCTTATTCAAATAAAAATATTCTACCTGAGTTAAGTTGGCGGAAATATACTTCTCAAACAGCAGGTATTTATTTTCTCCGCCAACGGGAAATTTTTTTAGGTCTTAAGGTTTTGAGATCACAAAAAAAACATATTTTTAACATCTAACTTCATAATAAATATTACTAAATATTGCAAAAATAGTAATCTAGCCACAAATTACAACAAATGTTTTTTTATTTACTCATCAAGAAATTTTTATTAGCATACCTGGCAATTTTTTATCTGTATAGTCCACATGTGAATTTTATTTTTTAATATGCGTAGACATTCTGTTGGTAGAAAATATATACTTTGTTCGATGTGATTTTAAAATAGAGTATTCTAGTGTTTCGATCATCAAATACTGTATATGATTAGTTGAACAAGGCATATTCCTATTTTTCTTTAACAGATGTAATACCAAGAACTGTAATCTTTGGATTTAATTTGTAATAATTTTGTTTGTTTAATTTAGCCAAAAAAAAATTGTATATAAAAAAAGTGATTCTAAAAGGTAATCTATCGTGAAATGGATTTTTCATGGTGAAAAATCGTGATTCTTGGGATTAGACCGTGGCAATTTGGAATTACCTTCCGATGTTTCCCTTACGATAGCACGGCATCTTGAGGGATCTTTACTCTTCGAGATTAGAACAAATAATTAAGTGTTCTAGTAAAAAAGAATAAAGATATCTGACACTGTGTATTCGCAAGAACCATGAATTCTCAGGTAATTTAAATAAAACTCAAGTGTACTTAAATACATTAAATATATTTAAACACACAACATATTTAAGAATTTTTCTAAATACTAAATTTTAAATCCTTATACAATTTACTTTTTATCAGAAACTATTTCTTATTAAATCCTATAGGTAAACCGTGACTATATATATATATATATATATATATATATATATATATATATATATATATATATATATATATATATATATATATATATATAGGGTGTTATGCAAATCACTGAATATATTGAAATGGGTGATTCGTGGAATCATGTAGAAACATTTTCAATATTTTTTTTTAATTTCGAAAATTTTTAAAAAATTAAAAAACAAATGCCAAAAAGAGGATGCCTGAAAGGCTGGAATTGTACGCACTAGCGCAGGCGCGTTGTTGCTGTTCCTACAATGGCCCTCCGGTAAGTTAAATCTCACCAATACTGCGAATGTCACGTTCTTGTTAATAATTTGTCATATTGTTTAGTTGGCTTATTTACCAGTGGCGGAGCCAAAACAATATCTTCATTTCATCAATATCGATTTTTTACTTTATTATTGAGATCCGCTATTTGTGTTTTACATCTTGTATACATGTATAAATACACAAATATTTAGACGAATACATATATATATATATATATATATATATATATATATATATATATATATATATATATATATATATATATATATATATATATATATATATATATTTTCCATTGTATATCTTATGCTTTTTACTGATTAAATTGACTGGGGACACAAGGAGAACAAGGGTTGAAAATAATGGTAAAAGAAAGGAAGAACTTTAAGTTTAACAATTAAAGGAGGATGATCCTTAAGGCTGGTCTTCCTTGAATTTTTGACGGAAATAAGCGAACGAAAAGTTTTTACCTCCTTCCCCCTTTTTTTTTCACCTTATTTCCCGCCCTCTGTTATAATTCGATTAAGTAGTAATTATCAATCATAAATGTCGGGAAATGTGATCGAATGGACGTATAAACCTCAAAGATGCGGAGGCCAAGAAAAAAATTATCCCTTTCCCCTCTCTTGTACCGCCTCTCTCTACCTTAACTAAGATAACGTGGTATTCAAAGGAATACATCCAAAAAGTTAATATCGTCTCTATAGTTTACTGGTTGATAAAGCATTTCAGGTTACTGTACCATATATAATAATATAATTTTCCCCCTTTCTTTATACTACTACCCTCTTAAAATAAAGTATACGAAGGCGTTAGACACGATCTTAAGTATTTGGTGCAGTTCTGTTAACGTCTTCGCATACATTATTTTAAAGGAGAACGTAGTAGAGGGTGGGAGTATAAAGAAATGGGGGCAATTATATCATTATATATGTACAGTATCCTGGAATACTTCATCAACCAGTAAACTCTAGGGTCGATAATAGATTTTTGGGTGGATTCCTTTGGATGGGTGTTTACGTTATTTAAGGTGAAGAGTGGCGGTATAAGAGAGGGGGAGGGGGGTGATTTTTTTTACTTTTTTCTTGGTCCCCGCATTTGATCATATTTCCCTACATTTATGCTTAATAACACAGGTCAACATTTGATCTAAAAAAAAACACTCGGAGCGGTATGGTCCTGATGGTGTTTTTGGGGTCGCTGATTACGATGAGCGGGTTGGTTAGCCTTCATCACATCAGATTCAAGGTCATTTGAAGGTCAAATAGAGAAAAAACCGTAGGAAAAATTTCATGCGTATGTTTTTTGAGGTCCCTGAGTCCGAATCCGTAGTTTGTTTGACCTTACGCCTTTTCCCAGAGGTCATTTGAAGGTCGTTTGAAGGTCGTTTGAAGGTCAAATAGAGAAAAAATCGTGGAAAAAATCTGAAAAAATTCATCTATTATTTTTTCAGATCATTCAGTTCAAATCCTGCATGATCTTATTCTCAAAAGATATACGGTGGTTATTTTAAGTATCTTTGTATATATATTTGGAGTTTTACTTTGACAATAAAATGCTTTTTCATTCCTCGCGAAATTATTTATTCTCTTCTTTTTTATAAATTTAGCTCAGTCTCGCTTTAAACTCCAGTATTAAGGTGTAGTTGCACCCAGGGCACCTCCACGTGGTGACGGTGGGCAACGGAGTTGTCTCACTATCCGGCGAAGTCCCTGGGTTACGGCGTTTATGCGGGAAACCCAGAATCGGCGGCTGGTCAGGGTGGGAAAGCGGGCCCGCAGGCGTCGTCATCATGCGACCGTAGCTCTACATTGGTGGGAAACTTGGCCTCTGTAGAGTCAAATGCTACAAGAAATTCATGTTCCATTAACTCGACAATTTTTGTGTTGTTTGTGGGGAGTATATTCCACAAAAGAAATTCATGTTTTCAGATTCGTTAAAAGTAAAATATCACCAAATTTATCATATTGATACAAGTTCATTGGATAACTCTTACACAAAAAAATTTATATGTCATAAATGCCGCAATGTTCTATATAGAATTAACAACCAGGTATTTTCTCGGCCAATGATATGGAGACCCCCAACAGACCATACCACCGACTGTTACTTCTGCTTAACAAACTTGAAAGGGTACAACCGAAAGAATAAGGATTCTATTTCATATGCACGTGTAACATCTGTGACTTTACCAGTTCTTATTGAAACAAATTCTGATCATATCATGGAAATTAATGAATTGGGACAAGAAGTGGTAACTGATGAAGATATGCCAGATGAAACATTCGAACACGAAGAAAGAGAAAATTTCAACACAGAGGAATCAGATGTTGAGGAAAATTATATATCGGAAGCCGAAACATTTAATCAAAACGAATTAAGTGATCTGTGCAGAGACTTAGGACTCTCGAAAGATAGATCAGAGCTTTTAGCATCTAGGCTAAAAGAAAAAAATTGTCTATCTACAGGAACAAAAATTTCTGTCTATCGTTCGGGAGAACGTCCATTCAGAAAATATTTTACCAAAATGAATAATCTAGTCTATTGCCATAATATTGAAGGGTTAGTGCAAGAATACGGTATAGAATACACAGCAAGTGATTGGCGACTGTTTATAGATTCTTCAAAAAGAAGCTTAAAAGCTATCTTGTTACATAATGGAAATATTTATGCCCCTTTACCAGTCGCTCATTCTGTTGTATTAGATGAAGAATACCATAATTTTGAGTTGCTACTGCAAAAATTGAATTACGATCAAAACCAGTGGGAACTTTGTGGGGACTTAAAGATATTTTACAATATTACTGGGACAGCAATCTGGAAACACTTCTTATCCGTGCTTTATTTGTGAGTGGAATAGTCGGGCTCGAGATGAGCATTATGTGAGGAAAGGCTGGCCGTTGAGACAAAAATTAATTCCAGGTGAAAAAAACATCATAGGTCCAAGTTTGATATCAACCAATAAGGTCCTACTTCCACCTTTGCATATCAAACTAGGTATTGCAAAGCCACTTGTCAAAGCCATGAGCCGAAACGAAAGTCCTGCTTTCATGCATATTTTTAAAGTGCTACCTAATCTTTCTGAAGCTAAAATAAAAGAGGGCATATTTACTGGACCACAAATAAGAGACCTCCTAAAAAATGATGCATTTGAGAGGAAAATGAATGCCAAAGAAAAAGCAGCATGGCAAAGTTTTAGAGAGGTGACGTCTAAATTTCTTGGAAATCATAAAGACCCTAATAACAAAAATATTGTTGGAAATTTAGTACAAAATTATAAAGAAATGGGGTGTTTAATGAGTCTGAAACTGCATTTTCTCCATTCACACCTTGATTGGTTCCCTGAAAATCTCGGAGATTTTAGCGAAGAACATGGAAAAAGGATGCACCAAGACTTGAGTGAATTTGAAAAAAGGTATCAAGATGTTTGGAGGATAAACATGTTGGTAGATTATTGCTGGAGCCTGAAGCAAGAATCAAGTAAATCTCATAAAAGAAAAGCAAGTCGAAGATCATTTCACGAGTAACGAAAGCGTTCTCGTTTAGAGTAGTACTTCAAACATGCTTTGATAGATACTAAAAGAAGCAAACTCTTATGCTTAATTCATATTAAATACTGACTGCGCGATTTCGAAAATCTACTTGGACACTCGAGACTCTTTACGAAGTATGAGCCGAATCATTTTTAGTAGTTAACTTACGCATTGAGATATTATATAAGACAATATGAGAGTATAAGTAGATATAAGGATTACTGTACAAGTAAGTTATTGGGTTCAAAGGTATTGGGTATTAGAGTTTCTTTGTCGACAAGGATTAAGTATTGAAGTATACAGATTAAGGGTTACTTGATAACAAGGTTGTTCGACATTAGAATTATTAATTTGAAATGGATTGGGAATTGAGTTATAAAACGAAATTTAAACATAACATAGCGCACAATGTTTCATTTATACCTCAAGAAACACAGTCGGGCTGGACTTTAAATTTACTAGATATATGGAACGAACATCGAGAGTACAAAGATTAGGTCAAATTTTTTTTTAGATTTTAAAAGTCTATTTCACAGTCACAAAATTAGTCAAAATATTTGTATAGTCTATTTTTGATATGAACAATATTATAAGTTTTACTAATAAGTACTTTTAAACAGTATTAAAACATTTGCTTGCATTAGTCTACCTGCCATTATTTAGCTTATATTTCACATATTAATTCCCTTGTAATGACCAAGCAGCATAAAAGACATTTTTGATTGTGATATATTAACGTAAATGTAAAATGATATGTATAAGATATAATCAATAAAAATGTACCGTAAATTAACCTCTGTATGCTTCGCAAGTGTATGATAAAAACAAAATTAAATTTAACAACGCAAAATGACCATACATATTTTTCAAAGAAACATAATCTGATGATGAAATGACCTATAATGACCTCTGAAAGGCGGCTTGAGTCAAACAAACTACGGGTTCGGACTCAGGGACCTCAAAAACATACGCATGAATTTTTTCAGATTTATTCCACGATTTGTTTCTCTATTTGACCTTCAAATGACCTCTGGGAAAAGGCGTAATGTCAAACAAACTACGGATTCGGACCCAGGGATCTCAAAAATATACGCATAAATTTTTTCAGATTTTTTCTACGGTTTTTTCTCTATTTGACCTTCAAATGACCTCTGGGAAAAGGCGTAAGGTCAAATAAACTACGGATTCGTACTCACGGACCTCAAAAACATACGCATGAAATTTTTCAGATTTTTCCTACGGTTTTTTCTCTATTTGACCTTCAAATGACCTTGAATCTGATGTGATGAAGGTTAACCAATCCGCTCATCGTAATCAGCGACCCCAAAAACCCCATAAGGACCATACCGCTCCGAGTGTTTTTTTTTAGATCAAATGTTGACCTGTGATTACTACTTAATCGAATTATAACAGGGGGCGGGGAATGAGGTGAAGGACAAGGGTAAAAACTTTTCGTTTCACCTGGAAACTGCAAGTAATTCTTGCTCACATAAACAAAATTGGTTTTCGCATCTAGTGAGATGTCTCCCCACACCATGATAAAACCTCCTCTGTAACCGGCAGTTTCAGTAATGGAGCACTGATCATAGGGTTCCCCAGGCCTCCTATACACTCGTCCTCTTCCAACATTGCCATGTAGGCACACTCGGGACTTATCGGAGAATGAAACGGAGCAACATTGCTCTAATATCTAGTCGACATGTCCTAGGGCAAATCTGAGTAGCATTTGTCGATGGGCTGCTGTCAATTTGGGTTCGTTGGCGGGTCTCTTCGGAGTTAGGTTAGCTTCTTTAAGTCTTCTTCTGACTGTCGAATGACTGACAGCCCTACCACGAACGTATTTCCTGCTGGACTGGTCAAGTGACGATTTCTTAGAGTTATGTTGACAATAAAGCGGTCGTCTTGTTTCGAGGTACACCTTCTTCTTCCTGATCCTGGTCTCCGTATAAAGGTGCCAGTCTTTTGGTAACGTCTGTAGACTATGAAGATAGGGAACTGGCTCAGGTGCAGTTCTGCAGCGATTATATATTGGCTATGCAGTTCTTGCAATATGG
Source organism: Pachyrhynchus sulphureomaculatus (assembly GCA_019049505.1). Classification (NCBI taxonomy): domain Eukaryota; kingdom Metazoa; phylum Arthropoda; class Insecta; order Coleoptera; family Curculionidae; genus Pachyrhynchus; species Pachyrhynchus sulphureomaculatus. The sequence goes on along the minus strand of CM032452.1, from coordinate 21,839,903 downwards.
CAATGACTTGTGCCGTCCCTTCCGGGATGGTATCCATTTTCCGATTACGTAATTAGTGACCAAGTATAGCAGAGATATTGACGGTTCAAGTTCCCATGAAGGAATGATAGGAATTTTTTTTTTACAGGGAGAAATCCGCCTTATGGATTTCTGGAGCAGTCTGCGTCACCGTAAGGGTGCCTCAAAGTGCTCCAGGTATGTGGGTCTTTCCAACCTGAAGGGTTGGCATACCCACTAAAACTCCTTTGAGCTGGGAAAACCCTATACTCCTTTTACATTTCTGGTTTGTGAATGTCTAGGTATGACAGGAAAATGCAGTTGCATGTATTTTTATATAGGGATGAATGGCGGGCAACGAATACGTTGCTGAGCGAGCAAAAACGGTTCTGTTGAGTAAAATCGTTTTAATCAGTAAAACTTTTTGAAATCCAAATGTTTTCGGTATTATTAAAAAGAGTAAAAAATCAGCATTTCAATGATACTAAAAATAATACCACTTTTTGAAAATGAAAGGATCGATGTTAAATGAAACAAAATCGTTTGAGTCTATTTTTTTGCTCACCAGTGATATATATATATATATATATATATATATATATATATATATATATATATATATATATATATATATATATGTATATATATATATATATATAATATATATACATATATATATATATATATATATATATATATATATATATATATATATATATATATATGTATATATATATATATATATATATATATATATATATATATATGTATATATATATATATATATATATATATATATATATATATATATATATATATATATATGTATATATATATATACATATATATATATATATATATATATATATATATATATATATATATATATATATATATATATATATATATATATATATATATATATATATATATATATATATATATATATATATATATATATATATATATATATATACCTGCTCAAGACCAAGGACGAAGCCGATAAGCTCTTCCTCTCTAATGACATCACACCAGAGCCTCCTCCTGTACGCTTATCCCTTCCGTCCCTTCCACCCCATCTACCTCCTGCTAGCCATACGGAAATAAGTCCTTCGCTACTCTCTCTGCCATTTATACCGGGTCTTACCTCTAAATTGGTTCATATCTTGCGCGTCATTCCCAATGTTAAGATTGCCAAGTACTATTTCCATAAAAACAAGCGTATCTTCAGCAAATTGAAATCTTCTCTACCCATTCTTTCTATGTCAGATATTGTCTATTCCATTTCCTGTCTTGACTGTCCTGCTGTATATATTGGCCAAACATCACAATGTCTCAACCGGCGCATCGCCTTACATAAAAGCGACACCAGATGTCATCCACAAAGATGTGCACTGGCAATTCACTCTGTTGATAATGGACATTCCTTCAACTTCAGAGAACCGAAAATTCTTCATTTCCAAAAAAACCTTCTTAAGAGAGAATTTCTTGAGATGTGCTATATCAACGAGAATCCCCAAAATATCAACAAAAGGACTGATCTTGACGGCCTGAGCAGCATATATAGCTTTCTTCTCTCTTGTGATCTTCATCCCTCGCATAATATCTCTGGGTTGTCTTACTCCTCTTAATAGTTTCTCGTTTTGATAACTTACAGCTCTGTCCTTCTGCATGTTGCCCTCTGGGTACCATTTTGTTTGGGTGCATTTTTTTCTTGGTTTTCCCCTGAAATTCTTTACAATTACACTCCCATTTGTAATAATATTAATAATAATAACAATTATAATGATAAATTGATTAGCATGTTCCCAATTAATGAAAAACCCTTTCCACTTGCCGCCTCCTTTTTCCTTGTTCTATTCCCCCCAGATGAAGTAAAATCGTTTCCTCTATATGTCACTTAATTATCACAACAGCGAAAATTTGCGTTCCCATTAGATACATTTTCCCTTCATACCAAAAATTTTACCATATGACGTAGTACTTAATTCGTACTAAACCGGTCCTTTCCTGGTTGTTCAACCTTTCCTTTTATTCATTTTGAGTGATCCCTTACATCTGTCAGGTGGTCGTCCCTTGTCAGCGCTCTGTCAAAATTGTCACTTCTCTTTGAGATGGCAGGTGATTAATTAGTTTTGAAATTTCAGCATCCAACGTTATCAATGGCATCCCTGCTGTAAATGCCATGTTTGTATATTAATATGTTAGTGAATAGTGGTTGTTTTAATTCAGTGTTGGTCTTTACTATGGCGATTGTTATTGATGGTCATTCTTGTTAGATTAAATTGCATGCTACATGTTAGTCACTGGAATTTTCTTTTTGACATTTCTTCATAATAATAATAATAATAATTTATGATTGTTTATAATAATAATACTTTTAAATTACAATAGTTCCATATTAATAACTGTAAGATTTGAACTAAAAAATTGCAAATTAAAATTAATAATTAAAATTAATAATTAAAAACTTGACTTAACAACATCAATTCCTTATGCCTAATTTTCTTTATTGGTTGCTTCGTTATCTCTTTTTCAGTTTGTGCCCGGATGAAGGTCCCAACCTAGGACCGAAATATTGGCTAAATGAATATAGTATGAACATCTGTTGATGCCCTTTTTGCCGAGTTCCCCAACTAGTTTCATAACTTAGGATTTTGTATATATATATATATATATATATATATATATATATATATATATATATATATATATATATGTCAAAAAGCGTTAAAACCATTTGCCTATTGTGTGTATCGATTTTATGTTGTTTTTATATAGATTACCACACAGAAAATACAAACATACTTATTTATGCTATTTATTCACACGGTTTTAAATAGGTGCTTATATATTTGTTATATAATATATACATATATATATATATATATATATATATATATATATATATATATATATATCAAATCTGGACCCTCAAAACAATTTCACTATTGTGCGTATCGATTTTATGTTTTTTTTATATAAATTGCCACACAGAAAAGACAAACATACTTATTTGTGCATTTTATCCACACGGTTTAAAGTAGGTGCTTATACCATATATATATATATATATATATATATATATATATATATATATATATATATATATATATATATATATCTGTGAAATCTGGACCTTCAAAACAATTTAATTATTGTAAGCGTATCGATTTTATGTTTTTTTTTTATTTAAATTACCACACAGAAAATACAAACATACTTATTGATGCATTTTATTTACATGGTTTAAAGCAGGTGCTTATATATTTGTATATATATATATATATATATATATATATATATATATATATATATATGTCAAATTTAGACCGTCAAAACCATTTGACTATTGTGTGTATCGATTTTATGTTTTTTTTTATTTAAATTACTAAACAGAAAATATAAAAATACTTACTTATGCATTTTATTCACACGATTTAAGTTAAGTGCTCATATATATATATATATATATATATATATATATATATATATATATATATATATATATATATATATATATATATATATAACTCCTAGCAGGGTGTAGTTTGTGTAGCAGAAATTGCTAAGAATTTTATTTAAAATGTGTTCTAAAAGCAGTTGTAGACCAGGTAGTCTAGTCAATTGGACATTCAACCGTGCATTTTGGGTAGGATGCGATTTTATTTTTTTTTTTTTCATGTGATGGGTTCCAACATAAGGTTAAATTTGAGTTTTCGAGGTCGAGGGCTCCCATCTTCCCGTCATATTGGAAATAGAAGTAGAAATGTTTTTTTTTCATATATCTCGGTAAGCGGAAGTCTGAAAAAAAAATTGTATAGAACGTTTTTGTAGACTATACAATAGTCTACATATATATATATATATATATATATATATATATATATATATATATATATATCAATCGGTTTTATAACGTTTCCGTCTTCCGATGCCCAATTTCCACTCCTCCCGGTTTCTCCATCCCTCCTCCTCCAGATCTCTCTCTAGTACTTCCTTGTTGATTCCTGCTCTCCAGCTTTGGCGTAGTCTTCCTCGCTTTCTTTTTCCATGAGGGTTCCAATTTAAAATCTTTTTAGGTAGTCGGTCTTGTGACATTCTCTGTACATGTCCGTACCATACCAACTGTTGGGTTCTGATTTCGTCCACTATATCGTGCTTTATTTCTAGTCTACAGCTTTTCTTAAAACTTTTTATTGTTACTTCAATAATTAAGAGGTTAGAAACAAAAATTAATAAAAATTAAGGAGATAAAACCTATTATTGTTAATAACTATTTTCTAGTAAAAAATAATAGAAAATTTTATAATTAAAAATTTGAGCTACTATTCTTCATGATTTTGATTATTTTTAATAGTTTTTTAGCGCTGCAAAGGGAGGAAGGTAGAAAAAAATTGTGGTTATTTTATTTTTACATATATTTATTTTATATTATTATATTTTATGTTTTTTTATTCATTTATTAATATATTTTTTAATAATAATATTATTTTATTTTTAATTAATATAAAGTGCATTTTTTTAATTTTATAAACTTTTTTTATCATTGTTATATTTTATTTTTATTATATATAATTACTGATTTTATTTATTATTATATTTTTTATTTAACTCTTTTTCACACCATCTGTGAGGTAGAGTTTTAGGCGCTTTTTTTATGTGGTGCCACTTTGGGCCTAATTCACAAATCTTTATTTAATTAGGTAAGTCTTGGTCTTTTAGAAGGTCTAGGTTGTGGGTTGAGCTCGTCTTTTTGGAAGATATCTGTGCAAATTTCCGTATCTTCGTCAGCGAAAAATTCTATTTCTTCATCGAGAGGAGTCTTATACAGGTACGATGGCAACACCGAAGTGCAATCATCTTCAATTTCACATGTTTTTCCACTGCAGTACTGACAAATGGAAGAGCACTTTAAACCAGCCTTCCAACATCCACAAGCTGCACCGCACTTAGTTTTGCAGCTGCAAAATATTAATTGTAGCAGCTCTAGTGGTGCAGGCGCCAGGTTACCCTGTACTGACATAAAAATTTGGGTTGTGTTTTTTCAACTTCATAGTTCAGGGTCTTTATATTGCTCTAGCCAACATTATATTTGATAGTAAACTCTGAAGGTGTAAATCCAAGCTGCATTCTGTCTAGGTGGAAGATAAGATAGATTCAATTTCTTTTTAGTTACAGATTTTGCAAATCTTTTAAAACGTAGAATACGTATTGATTGTTCACCACTATATACTGCAATGAAAAATCACACTGAGTAGATTGTGGTCTATACTTTCTTGTAGAAAAAGCTCCACACCAGAAGACAGTTCTGGGGGTTTTTCCAACAATGACTGCTGCTAACGTTGTATCGCAGCCAGAAAAAGCATGAATGACTAAAATATTTTTAGATACATTGTCACTATGGCTCAGGCGTGATGCAAAATAAATTTTTTCAAACGAACTTCTTTTTTTTGTTTACAAAATAAAACATTTGAACCATGTTGTCCCAGAGTAGTCAGCAAAGCAAGAATATGAAATATCTTGACCAACGATTGTTACAAAATCAAAGTGTTGACTTTCCTGAAGAGCAGTATTTATGATTAATGAATCTGCGTCTTTTTTCTGCTTAATCTATAGTATAACATGATGTTGATAATTCTTCCTTAAGTAAATCTATAAACGCTTGTTTTATGGTTCTGATTTTCTAAGAATTTTTCTTGTGCCACTGTCGGGACACTAGAACTATTACAAACTACGTCAGCAGAACTGTGTTTTTAAATGTTCTTAACCGTTCCCATGAGTTGGTGACTGCGATGTTAGGGTCATCAGAGCATCCATGAAAAATAATGATAACAGATATAAACCATAGTGATTTTTGATGAAGCTCACGTATTTTTCACAAATAATTTCGAAAAATATATTGCGATGGTCGATGACAAAATGTTTTCTTGGACAAATATCAATAGGTGCATCGAGAGACGAAAATGCATTAAATAATGTTGATTTTGTACCTTTTCGCATTCATTCTTCATCAAATAATGGCAAAGGAAAATGTGCAAGCTCAAATTCAAAATATCTTTTTATATCACCGATTGATTTTTTCTTACACGCATTCGTTGAAAAATTAAGTGGCGATTAATGAAAAGTCGAGTTTTGTCTACTTCAATAGTACTTGAAAGTGCATTTAAGAGAAGTACTTTATTTTTTCTTTTTAACGTCAAATCTTGAAAGTTGGAATCAAGGATTTAAAAATCATAGTTTGTCCAATTTCAATTACACGATTACAGTTAATGTCGTCATGAGCACATAGCACTAGACACAAGATATATAAACTCTGATCGCTCCAGAAATGGATCGTGTGATGCAAACCAATGGTCCAATTTTTCAGCATCTTCATTATCTCTGACTACTCGTGAATTCCTGTGAACTACGTGTTGATCACAGTTTTCCATGGTAACGTCACAAAATGCTTCTACTTACTCGCAAACGTCTTGTGAACATATCATACCTAATGTCCAGAAAGCAAGGGTACTGTCTGTTATATCACGTCCATGAGTTAATTCCTCAGCTGTTTTGATCGGCCGCATTAATTTTTGCTCAATGGGTTGATCAGTCATTACTCCACACCAAAATTTATCCGTTTATTTGATAGTAAATCGACCACCAGTTGTATATTCCTCAAATTCTACCGGAAAAATTCGCTTGTGGAGTTCTTGTCTGTTCTGGTGAGGTGACTTTGCATATATAAAATGACCACCAGAATAGAATACTGGTAGCAGTCTTTGTGTTTTAATTGTATCCATGAACAATGATCAGTTGCCAGAATGTCCGGCCTTAATGAAATATTTTAGAAGGGTTACCATTGAATTCAAAGTTTTACTATTGGGCATCTAGACTCCAGCATTTGCTCGAATTGATTTGCAATGGTTTTAAATGAAACGATTTCCGCTGCTTTTAAAATTGTTGTTCTGTCAATTTCAGTTAAAATGTCATCCATTATGTCTCGGTCTTCATTAAAAAAATCGGCAATATCTCGTATTTTTTTCACCAAGGTGTGATTTCGCACAGTTCTTGCTTATGCGTAGCCAGGCATGATATTATTAACACAATTTTCAGCGTAAATTAATTTTAATAAATTTTCTAATCCTTTGCCAGACATGATGTATTCAACTGAGCCGATAAGAGACATAAGAGAATGTATCCCTCTCATCAATAGTATTAACGTTAAACTTAGCATTGTCAAATACAAACTGCGAGAATGCAGGTGATAAAATTTGTCGTGCAGGGCGAATAACACAAGAACTTTCAAATTGAGATACATAAGTGTTCTAAACAGAAAAACTCAAGAATAATAAATCATCAATACAATTTTTTTAACTAAATTTGTTCGAAAGAAAAGCACCAACTATAAGTAATAAAGGAGAAATAAAAGCAGAACGACGTGTTGACGCAATAATAGTATACTTTTTAATATCTTAGATAATCGACGTTCTGATTTCCATATAATACTACTAAGTAATGTTGTTAAAGTTTTAGGTACAACATCGTCTACATTTTGAAGAAAATCATCTCAGAGTGGATATTTTTCAGATTCGTTCACTATAGAACGTATATTTTCTAAAATGATTGCACCAGCTTCACGAACTACTCGTAATCTTTCTTCATGAGGATTGAGCTTTTTGTTTTGAACCAGGAATTTTATAGAACCTCATACCTCGAAAACCAATTATTATCTCTCGTGATGGTTGATCCCAAATCCAAATGCCATTTCCATATTTATCAGGAACGTAATCATTTTCTAACTTTTATGAAATTCAATAATTTAAATTTACGTTCGTCTGAATTCTCGCTAAGGTCTCTCTCTCTTTCTCTCTCTCAATCCTTTCATCCCAATAGGAGTTCGGTGATATTATGCAGTTGCTGCCTCATTCTCCAGGCATCTCGATCCTGCGCGACCTGACTTGACTCGTGCATACCCATACCAAGAAGAGATTTTACTTGGTCGGACCATCTTGATGGAGACCGTCCCCTTGATCTTCTACCTTCTACCTTTCCCGATATTACAAGCTTTTTCATGGCATCCACTTGCCTCATAATTTGACTAAAATATTTCAGGTACTGTCTATTAATTTGATTTGAAAGTCGGTCATTTATACCAAGCTGTTCAAGAATAGATACATTAGTACGGAGATCAGTATATGATACTCTAAGGAGTCTTCGATATCCCTACATCTCAAATGCATCGATTCTTTTGTCAGCTGGTTTAATGGACTATGTTTCCGATACGTAAGTTGCTATAGGGAATATAAGGCTGGATAGCAATCTTAACTTTTTTTGTGACAGCTGGATCTTTCCAGACCATAATGAGTTTGATCGTCGAGTTTCTAGCAATAGCCAAACGTCTTACTTCCGCTCAGAACCACAATTGTTAATTATGAGGGATCCCAAATAGTTAAAATGATCTACAACAGTGAAACCAGCAATTTTATTTACTGTGATTTTCGCTCTATTAATTGTCAATCCAAAGATTTTGCTAGTGATTTCAAGGCGCTCCATAATTGATTCTAGGTCTTGTATTGACGTTGCAAATATAACAGTATCATCCATCCATCTAAGGTTACTTAGCTTTTTTCCACCGGTTGTCATACCCCCCACTCCAGTCATCCAAAACAGACCTCATTATATGTTCACTATATATGTTAAAAAGTAAAGGTGACAGAGTTCAACCCTGCCTGATGCCGGTTTCTACGTTAAAGAGATCGGAAAAAAGAATTATTCATTTTAATTCTGCCATTTGTGTTCTCATACACGGATCGGATAAGGTTTACACGATGTATAAGTGTTCTCATGCTAATTAGAATCGACGAGAGTTTGTTCCATTGTATACAGTTGAAAAAGCTTTAGAGTAGTCTATAAAACAGATATAGGATATTATTTGGAATTCCCTGACATTTTCTATTATCTGGCGTATATGGAGAATTTATTTCCTAGTCCCTCTTCCTGGAATGAAGCCTGTTTGTTCTGTAGACGTTTGCAGCAGCAGAAAGGTTTTGAGTTTTTCATTTACGATCCAAAGAAACACCTTAGCAGTGTGTGATACCAGAACGATTGTTCTATAGTTGCTGCAATCCAAAGGGGATCCTTTCTTATGCAAGGATGCTTCTCTGTTCTTTAAGCTTTAAATAGCCTTCCTGCCTTCAGATTTAAAAATACATGGCTCCTATTCTTCTGCGGCTACGTTGTCAACAAGGCAATCGCCCACGACTTTTCAAACCTCAATAATTCCAGGCATGTTGGTGACTCTTCTACTTTCCTTATCTCTAATTATTTATGTTTTACGTTTGAATTCTTTCGATAGGTTTTAGCATGTTGTTCTAGCTCATCACATATATTATTCAAGTATACGTTTTTGTCCTTTTTACAAGCCATTTTGATTTCTTTATTAATTGATCTGCTTCTCTCCTGACGATCCAATGTGTTATATTTCTTCTTGTTTCTATAAGCTTTAGGGTATTGTCGGTCAACCAATGTTTTTGAGGGTGTTTTTGCATTTTTGCCGAGCATTATGTAGCAGCATTTTTTATCCACTTCTTAGTAGGGTACGAGTATACACATTTCGTGGCTTGTTTAATCTGATCCTTTCTTTGCCCAGTGATTCGTTTAGATTTTATTTTAATCATATATAATCGTTTACTATAATCACGACAATATTTTGCCTGAACAGCAACCAAATCTTTCATGCGATTAAAAATGTGTACTGCAAATTCATCAGTACGTTCACTTAATAAATTGAAAATAGAATTTTTAAAGTTGTTTTGGATATGATACAGATTTTTCTTTTTCGAGTTTCTGATATACTTTCACCTTTCATTTCTTCAGCATAAATTAAACAGTTATTTATAAAATTAAAACTAGGTGGACGTATTTGAGGTAATGGAAATGACGTTGAACTACTACTACGTCGACGGCGAACAACTTAGTTGGTTTTTTTTTTTTTATCGGAATAACATTTTTACCACCTGGTATGAATAGTAACTTTGGAGACACTGCACAAAAATTGTTCATGGTCCTTTTACTTCTCTGCAAAACTCGTTTCAAGTAGAGATTTCACGCCTTTGCTTTCACTATAATAAATGTCTCTTTACTAAGAAGTGTTTTATAAATAAAACAGTTATTCATTTCCACGAACTAAATACGTCTACGCGCAATGATAAACAGAATATAACTGAACTTACTCAACTATAAACTATTCAACTATACAGCTATGAGTACTATACTACCCAAGTGACGAAAGTAGGAATAGTCTTTTATTCAAAACCGGTTTTAAGACTTTCTATTGATCTATTATAGCATAGTCCTAGGTACAGTCTCATCACAAAGTTTTTATTTTTAATAGTCTCTTCTGCAAAACACGATTTTCAACACGTAGATAGTCTGGAAAGGAATTTAATACAAATAAAATATATCAACATAAAATATATTAATACATTACTATAAAATATAATCATTAATTATATATTTTAATTATTATATATTAATATAAATTATAATAATATAAAATAATAAAAATAAAATTAGCATTAATAAAAAAAATATAAATTAATAAAAATTTAAATATATATTTATTAAAAATAAAATGATGTTAATATTAAAGAATATATTGATAAAGAAACATAAAATATAATAATATAAATAATATGTATGTAAAAATAAGGGCACAACACTTTTTTTACCTATATACCTTACTTACCTTTGACCTTCTTCGTTTGCAGCGCTAAAAATATTATGTTATAAAATTCATTTTAAAGAAGCTCTAATGCTTTTTTTTATAAAATTAATAGAAAAAACTTATTAACAATAATAGTTTTTCATTCCCTAAATTTTCGTTAATTTTTGTTTATAACTTCCTAATTATTGAAGTAACAATAGAAAGTTATTAAAAAAAGTTCTAGACTATTGTATAATCTACAAAAAAGTCCTTTACAAAAATTTAGTCAGACTTACGGTTACCGAGATATACTAAAAAAACATTTACACCCCTATTTTTAATATCACCCAATTTGCTTGGCGTTAACTTGGAAACAAATACGAGTATATCTTGACATCTTCTTGTTGTATGTTGCATACAAAGAAAATTTCTCAAAAGCTCAGGATGTTATTTCATGCCCAAAAGCTCTGAAACTTATATAAATCTTAAACTGGTTGATGTTTTTTTTATGAAACCTTTACTATCGACAATGGTATACCCAGAGCACGATGTTGTCTCATACCCACTTCATACTTTACATAATGATCTGATGAGAAGAATGAAAAATTGAATCTATAGTCATTTATATTAAACGCTCGAGTTGAAGCTATTTATGCAAATATCTGCAGATAGTAGAAAGTTATACCACTTAATAAAAATCTGTAATAAATTTTGTCTTGTGGTGACCAAGTAGAGTGTAAAAAACTCGGACAGATCTTTGTCCCAGAATGGTTAAGTATACAGCACTCGACATAGTTATGTTACTAGAATCGTCGTTCAGTTTGTTTGGCTTTAACTTGGCAACGAATTTTATATGAACCTGTGGCATGTTGCTTGCAAAGAAAATCTCTCGAGCGCTCGGCATGTTATTTCAGACCAAAAAGCTCTTAAATCTATAGAAAGTTCAAATTTACCCATTTATGGATTACTGTTCCCATGTTTGGTGCTCTGTTCCAAAAAATAAACATCGTAAATGCATGTCAAATTACATGGAAAATCAAGGAAACAATTAGCTTAATTTTCCAAGTAATTATACATAAATATTTATTTCTACTCTGAAAAATTTTAAAACCCTGAATGTAATAAAGCAAACAGTAAAGTTAAATATCTACGTATTATTATAACTTGCCATAATGGCATGTAATATTTACATTATCAGACATATAAATCAGTCGATAACCATTGTAAACGAATTATGCTTCGTATTCAGGTCTGTGATAGAAGGGTTTAGACTTGCTGGCGCTGTTGAGAGTTGATTGATGGTGGTGTCTCAAGATATTTAGACACCCATACATATATATTTGTTTTCATTATTAAATTTAAATTATTAGCTGTTCTTTATGTTTTTGCTTACGGACATAGTGGGACTATCATTTCATGAAAACATCTCTAAAGTTATTAAACAGGTTAATGTTGCTAATTTTATTGTCTTAGAATGTACAGTTTGGAAACTTGAAAGACGATTTGTTTGAGTGCCAGGTATGATGAAAATAGGTAAATTCTACTTAAGTTTGTGTGTGTCCTTAAATTTAATGTTAATAAAGAACTTCCAGTCATTTTTAGTTTATATAATTTCCTCATTCCTTTGGTAAGTTCTATAATAAAATACAACATAAATATTTTAAATTTAAAATATTCCTGGAATGGAATTTTACATAAATATATGGCGTATATTACATATTTTATGGTAGTATATTCCATAGATCTCTATGTAATCTTCTTTACATAATTTATGGGAACTTATAACACTTACATAAAAGCTCAGACGGTTACACTTTTGTATAATTCCATAAATGATTCATGGTTATCAATGGATATAGAATTATCCATCTGAGAAGAACTTTTTATCTGATTGTGGATCTAAAATTTACTAGAAATATTGATTAACTGGAACATTTAAGAAAAGTTAATAACTTGAATCTACCCTACCAAAACTTTCGTGAGAAGTGTTTGATATATGTCGTCTGCTTGACACCACCCAGAGTGATCCGTATTGGAAGCAACTTTTAACTTCCCTCTCACTTTTTTCGAGAAGTTCTTTATATAGAGAACCTCATATATTGTAAAAAATAATAATGTGAATAATCCTGGGTAAATTTATGATCATCGATTTTTTACGTAATTATACCCATGTAATTTCCCAAGCCTTCATGTAAGCTTCCATAAGGTTATGTGAACAACATTACATAGATATATAGAATATATTAAAAAAATATTTAACGAAAAAGGAATATTTTAGATTTAAAATATATAAATTACGTTGTATTATATGAATGGGAAAATTAAGTTCTTTATTTGTGTATAAAATTATACACAGAACTAAAAACAGATGCAAACTTATGTAAAACTGATAATTTCAATAATAAATGTCACTAATCTTCTTTAAACTTTTCAAATCGTACATTCTAAAGTAAAAATAAAAAATATAGTATTGCTAACAAAATTAAAATGTGTGGACAGCCATCTTAATCTCATAACTTTGAAAATAGTTTCTCAGAAGTACAGTCCCATAATTCTTGGCAGATATAACTACATATATTAATAATTTAAATTAAATAATAATTAGAATTCAATTAATATGTAACCTTTTTAAGGTATAGATGTGTAAACACCAACGTTCTTTAATTCCCAACATCACTAACAAAACTAAAGGGTCTTCAATGGTTTTAGACAACAGCGTCAATTGGATGACGCCGTCTAAGCGCCAAATTATACATTGTATATTAAATATTATGGAGAGTTACACAAATAATAATGCAGTATCATTAATTTATTTAATTTTAAGTAATGGATTTAGACATGGACATATATAACTTTACAATATAAATGCAAGTTGCTTAGCTTTTTTCTTTCTTCGGTAAAAATAAATATTTTCTGTAAAAGTGCATGGAAAGTCGAATTAATTTTTTCCATAATTTTCCTTACCTATACTTCCATAATTCTTATAATTTATTTAGTGGACTGTGATACGAACTGACACACCGCTATTATATAGCTACATGCATTAGTAAAAATAAATATAAATAATGAATGGTCTATGAAAAAAAAATCCTCCAGCTTTTAATTTTTTCTTTTTCATTTGAAACGATTTGTCAGCAAGAATTCGTAGTTGTTTATGCATTTCTTGGTGCTCTCTACGAAGATATATTTTATCCATGATGTTATAACAAATATGTACTGTTTTGTTTATCTCTCCTGATACTTCTTCGCCGATCACTGCTAGAGATGTAATGTGAACCTAAAAATAGAATAACCGGTCAAGTGCAAGTTGGATTTGTGCAATTAGTGTTACGTTAATTACTTTTAATATAAAAATTTTTATTGCGGAGGTACAAAACACATCTCAAATGAGTACTCAACAAAGTTTTTTTCCGGTCTTTACTGAAAACTGATGACCTTAAAATTCTTGCTTTTTTTTTTTTTTTAATTTTATATACCAGATAAATTATTAAAAGTAATGCACTCGTGAGAATTTTCGTTCAGTCTATACCCTGTGGAGAATATTCTGGATTTTTTTCAAAATTTTTTGATCAGTGCTTTTCGAGGTAAGGGGGGGGGGACAGCGATTTTTCGCGATTTTTTTAAAAATAGTACAAAGAAAAGTGGCGCAAGTATTATATATATATATATATATGGTATATATATATATATATATATATATATATATATATATATATATATATATATATTATATATATATATATATATATATATGGTATATATATATATATATATATATATATATATATATATATATATATATGTATATATATATATATATATTTAAATATATGCGTGTTATGGAATTCACTGCATATATTGGAACTGGTGGCTCTTTGTAGCAAGACTGATTGCAGAAAATTCACCTTAAATAGCGGATCTCAATAATAAAGGAAAAAATCAAACCTAAAGATGTAATGAATGAATGTGATAGGAATAGTTTTTTCACTCCGCCACTAGAGAACCATACATCTCTATCTATAGTGTTGTCAGATTTAGCTAGACCTTTCCCAATAAACTTAATAAAAAAAAAATTTATAAAAAATATTCAATATTTTTATCTTGTAAAAATTTTTTATTCAGAGTTGATCACTTACTAAAAAGATTAACGTATTTATTCCGGAATGGATTCTTATTGTAAAAAAGCTACTATTACAAAATTATAATTTGTCTAAAACAAGCCATAGAGGAATCTAATGCATTAAAATTTCTTATAACATAACTTCCGGTTATTCAAGAAACTTAAAAAAAATCAAATTAAAAAAATACAAAAATTTTTACGTTTTTTTAAAATAATTATATCATAACACCAACAAATTAATTACACAAGTTTTGGAGGAACACTGTCAAAAATCGAATTTTGTTGAACCTTCACTTGAAACGTAAAAATTCTAACACATGTAATACAGTAAAATTTAATTTCTTTATGCTTTGTTTGAGACAATATCTTCTTCTTCTTCCCATGCCTTCTAATGGAGGTTGGCGACCACTAAATGTTTTTCTGTCTCTCGTAATATGAAACAACTCCCCTACATTCATGCTGGTCTATTCTCTGATGTTTCTCAGCCAAGACTGTTTCTTTTTTCTGACACCTTTTCTACCATCAACTCTTCCCTGCATGATAGTTTGCAATAGTAAATAATTTGTCATTTCTGAGTACATTAGCTAAGTCAGATGTTTTTCGTACTTTTATGATTGTCAAGAGTTTTCCGCCTTGGCCTATCTTTCGTAGAACTTCCTCATTAGTGTTCCTGGATGAGCAACATTTTAAATAATTTTAGCTTCTTAGTAGTGCATTACTTCAACGTCCATGTCTCTACTCCATATAAAAGTTGAGACCACACGTAGCATTCCAGGAAACGTAATCGTAGAGTAAGGGATAAGTTTCTGTTGCAAAACATTGTCCGGAATTTAAAAAATGATTTTCTTGCAACCTCTGTTCCTCTGTTCTGGTTTTAATTTCAGTGTCTTGGCCAATGTCGGATGTGATATAGGTGCCTAAATATTTGTACTTTTCTAAATGTTCTATTTGTTTTTCCTTTGAGGAATAATTGGCAATTGTGGGTTTGATGTTTAGAAACAACCACAAATCTTGTTTTTTTCCGTGCTTATCGTCAGACCCACTTCGATACTTTCTCTATTTACGTTGTCAACCAATGCTTGCAGGTTTTCTGTTTCATCCCTATCCTGATTCCTTCACTTCATTCCCATAATGTTTTCTTAAAAATGACTTGGGAATATAAGTTAAACAATACAGGTGACAGTACGCAGCCTGGACTGACTCATTTCTGAATCGGTATTTCATCTGTTACTATTTCATTTAATTGTATTATAGCAGTCTGATTCCAATGGATGTGTCAATATAGCCAGTTTTTATGGTCAGTTGGCCCTCGATAAAAAATAAAATATTCAAATGGTTTAGGTGTAAGTAGTAAAACTACATGTGAGAAGCGTGGCTCAGTGGCTCTCTGGTGGTTCTAGGATTTTCCATGTTTTCGTACTGTTAATGATATTTATATATTTTATATTACTACTAAGTCATTACCTAGTGTAAGCACTACGTAGGGCATAAACCTAGTTTAGATTCATAGTTTTCTTGGTAATAAATTAAATTTCAGATAGGTATCACGCAGCTTAGCTGAAGAAATTTTTTCGTTTTAATAGAAATAGACTTTAAATTTTATTCTAAATAGTGCAATATACTTGATGTATAACAAGTAGAACTTTTCTAGAAAATGCAACTGTGTGGAGAGAGAATAAGTACGTTAGACCATCCTTCGTTCTATCATTAGTTTTCTCACCTCCCAACTACATATATTTTTGAAGTCCAATACTTTCGTAGTTTAATTCTTAAACAGACCCTACCATAATAGAGATACGAATAACGAACTTCAAATGACCTTTTCTAAATTTTTCATTTGGGCTTTCATTTGTCAGTGTCAAAACTACTTAACAGTTGAGGTTTTATTATATAAAATTATAAAAAAAATCGAGTGTGAACGTGTAAAAATTGCAATATAAAGTGGTGTTTAGTTCATTTAGTGATTAAGTCACGCACGACATAGGCAATTGCCCATTTAAGATACGTCAAAATAAAATAGCTGACTTTATTTAAAGGTTAGAGTCATTTGTCAAGAGACAATTACTTCAAGACTCAACGAATTTTCTTCCAATTCTCAAGTGAAAATTTTTTTTTTTTCAGATTTTCACTTGCAAAAATCTTCGTTTATTATTATATTGGTGAATAGTACATGACATGTTTCGTTTTATCCACTATCAGAATTGAATAACATGAATTTTCATCAAGTAATGATCAAGTTAATTATGAACTTGCTTTCGCCTGTTATCAAGGAAATTCTTTTGATATAATAGATAAGAAATTACGTGTGCGGTTTATGATCTATTATTATTTTGATTTGTTATATTAATTGTACCCAGAATTTGAAAATCCATAATTATTGGAGAAAATTATAGGTTTGGCAACACAGACCTGCGTTTACAATAACGGCCCTTCAGGGGTGGGTTAATTTTATAAATGATTTGGTAAAAGTCAGCTGTGCCCCTTTTTTAATTTTTCAAAAATTTTAGAATTTAAAGAAAAAAGTATTGAATATGGCCCCACAAGTCACACCTTTCAATATATGCAGTGAATTTCATAACACCCTATATATATATATATATATATATATATATATATATATATATATATATATATAAACTAATATAATAAAGAAGTAAAGTTTGTGAGTTTGTTTGTTTGTTAGAGGTAATCGCTGAAACTACTGATCTGATTTAAAAAATCTTTTACTGTTATATAGCCCAGAGGTTTTTGTATAAAAATAGGCTATGAATGAAGTTGTGACAAAAGAAAGCTGACCGGTGACAATTTGAGTGACATGAGTTAATGTAAAAATGGTCAAGCGGACGACTTTTTGACAAACACTGTCTTTACAGTAAAAGATATATATATATATATATATATATATATATATATATATATATATATATATATATATATATATATATATATATAAATAAATGATGTATAGAAGAATCGCAGAACATAAAGGGATCTACAAAAAATCTTCGACAGTATATGTCTAGCCCACAAGATTGAAACATAGGTCTTAAAAATAGACTTGAACAAATAAAAAATCCGTCGAGAGTTGTTTCAATAACTAAAATTAAATCCTTATCAAAATAAATATATTCTTCGTTACATATATTTCATGTAGATAATTTAGATTTTACAGACGTGTAAGTGAGTAAGTATAACTAAAATAGAGGTGCCTGTACATGTAGCGACACAGTTTCAAAAATATAACTATCTTGGAGGGCCTGTGTAAGAGTCGAGAGGAACAATGTTTTGTATGGAAGAATTGTAGGCCTTAATTTCCAGTGTTAGGGATGAGAGGTGATTTTGGGGTCATACTATGTCACATGATGTAGGTAAAATGTTCAACTCAGCACGGGGGACGGGGGCAAGACGCGAGAGGGGCGACTGACTTGTATTAAGGGCGGCGCAACTGGAAGAGCAGCCTATGAGCTCGCGCGTTGGTAACGTACCCCATCATCTATGGTATTATCGTTCTATATCGATTTTCCTTAATTTAATACCGATCCTTGAATTTAATTTTCAAACAGATGTATTATTTTTGGTATCATTAGAATGCTGATTTTCTACTCTTTCCAATAATGCCAGAAACATTTCGATTTCCGAAAAGTTTTACTGATTAAAATGGTTTTACTCAATACAATCGTTTTTGCTCGCTCAGCAACGTACTCGTTGCGAGCTTTTCATCCCTACAAAAACCATGCAACTACATTTTCCTATCATGCCCTGATCGGAACTTGAACCGTCAATATCTCTGCTATACTTAGATACCACCCCTGCTTGCTTTATTGCAAGAAGGGCACAGCCAACGTGTAGTCGTTGCGTAACTGCTTCTGAGCCAGTCAGATTTCTCCAGAGTCTACAGACCTGTACCAAGAGACTGCAGCCTTTACACAGAGACCAGGAACAGGAAGAAGAAAGTGTACTTCGGAGCGCGACGATCGATGTCATAGTATGGATGCGAAAACCGTTTTGATTTTCGTGACTGATGAGGCTAAAGCACGATAATGTGAGGCCATATGCTGCTGCATGGGTACGGCAACACCTAGCGGCAGTGAGAATACCACATTAGACTGGCCTGCGCGGAGTTCTGACCTCAATCTAATCAAGCACATGTTAGATGAGCTGAGCTGGAAGGAAGGGTTCGAGCCAGAATTCCAGCCCCCGCATCGCTAAGGGACCCTAAGATTGCGATGGCGGAAGAGTTGGGAATCTCACACAGATAGTGGTGAAAAAGCTCACTCGCTACTGATTTTGGTTTTAATCAATACATTTAATTGTTAAACTTAAAATTTTATGTATATATATATATATATATATATATATATATATATATATATATACATATATATATATATATATATATATATATATATATATATATATATATATATATATATATATATATATTTTAAGTCCCATGGAGTCTGTTCTATTTGTTCATCTGAAGACCATTCTTACAAAGACTGTCAATCCGGGACTAAAAAATGTGTAAACTGCACTAAAGTTTCAAAAGATGAGAATCGTAATGCTGACTTTCATCACAGTTCATTGGATCGGCTTTGTCCTCTTTTTCTTAAAATGATGGAAATTGAAAATAAAAAAATTGACTATTTGTGTGAATCTCAAGAGTTAGTGAAATGAATGGGGAAAGTAATTCATCAGTCTTTAGTGTAGCTCATTTAAATTTAAGATCTATATTTACTGGATTTGATGAATTTGTAGATATTGTAGCGACAAATAGTTTTGATGTTGTGGCGGTCAGTGAGACATGGCTAAATGTGAATGTGACGGATGATGCGGTGCGAATGAACGGCTATAACTTTTATAGATGCATTCAAATAGATGGCAGGGGTGGGGGTGTGGGAGTATATGTCAGGGATTCCTTGCAGAGCGAGCTGCTCCCTTGCAGATGCCGCAGCGGGTAGATGGTCTTGAGAGCCTTTGGGTAAGGATAAGAGTTAAATTTAAATCATTTTGTGTGGTAGGTGTAATATATCGCACCAAAAACAATATTCTAGACTCTGTTAATTTTCTTGACCAGGTTCTCCCTGAGGTTTTGGCATTGTATGGATGTGTTATAGTTCTGGGTGATTTAAATATTAACATGATGTCGGATTGTTTACCTAATCCTATGTCAGAAGTGTTTGACACCCTTGGTTTTGCCCAAGTCATCAATGAGCCAACCAGAGTTACTCAAAAAACTTCAACATTGTTGGATCCTATTTTTGTTATGGATGAGGAGTGTGTTGTCTCAGTGGGCACTTTAGACGCGGAAAATATAAGTGATCATAAATTAA
Organism: Pachyrhynchus sulphureomaculatus; assembly: GCA_019049505.1. NCBI lineage: Eukaryota > Metazoa > Arthropoda > Insecta > Coleoptera > Curculionidae > Pachyrhynchus > Pachyrhynchus sulphureomaculatus. The sequence continues at coordinate 21,819,763 of CM032452.1, read as the reverse complement.
CATATTATAAATTAAATATTTTCGCAAAATTATGCCGACAAAAATTCATAACTTACAGAGATTTTAAGCACTTTAATGAGGATAATTTTTATACTGACCTACAGCGCATATCATGGGATGACATTTATTATATTGAGGATATTGAGGACAAGGTCGGATTTATTAATTTTCATTTATCAGGCGTGTTTAGGGACCATTGTCCTCTCAGAACGGTAAGAGTAAACAAGTCTCCAGCTCCATGGCTAACACCTGCTTTGAAAACGCTAAAGAAAGAGACCGAGCACTAGCTCAGTTTAAGAGAAATAAAAGGAGAGTCATCAATATTACAAAGAAATGAGAAATCTCACCCTTTACAGTGTGCGACGTGAAAAATTGGGATATCTTAAATATTTAGAGACACAAAAGAATGCAAAATCATTATGGAAGGGACTTCAGCAATGCAATGTTCACACGGGTTCAAAAGATACCCCTCGTCTGCCTGCACATTTGGCCAATGTGAATGATATAAATGAATACTTTTTGAGCGTTTTCCGAAAGTCTGACAACTGTGCTGGTAAAATATATTATTACAGTAACAATAAGAGGAATTTAGATCTGACCTTTAATTTCCTAATGAGTCAATTTGCAGGTGTGTTAATAGTATAAAGTCCAATGCCAATTGACACTTTTTATGCTTAAACTTAGTTTACCTGTTATCTTATATCATCTAACCCATATTGTTAATTGTTGCCTGGAGAGTGGGTATTTTCCGGAGAGCTGGAAAGAGTCTATTGTGTGCCCTGTTGCTAAAGTTAAAAATCCTTTAACCGTCAGAGATTTGTGTCCAATTAGTTTGTTACCAGTTATGTCAAAAGTCTTGGAGAGGGCAGTACATACACAGGTCTCAGAATATCTCTTGACTAGTTGCTCCCCTTGCATCAATCTGGCTTCCGGAGGGGTTATAGCGCATCAACGGCTTTATTGAATTTAACGGATAGCATAATCAGAGCTATTGATAAAAATATGGCTGTTATATCAGTCTCGCTGGATTATTCGAAAGTCCTTGATGTGCTGGATCATAACCTACTTTGTGCTAAACTGCACTATCTGGGCTTCGCTGATAACTCCGTACAATTTTTCTATAGCTATTTGTCGGGTAGACGGCAGAGGGTGCGAATGAATGATGTTTGTTCAACTGCTGGTAAAATTATCTCCGGAGTGCCCCAGGGTTCAATACTGGGGCCTCTTCTGTTTTTTATATATACTTTTGATATATTCCAAACTGCTGTATATTCATCGGTTCAGTCGTATGCTGATGACACACAGTTGCTTCATTTCTTTGAACCATCGGATCCTGAGTCTGCAGCAGAAAATTTAAATCAGGATCTCATGGCTTTGTCAGTTTACTCGGATGAACATAATTTGAGGCTAAATCCAGACGAGACTCAAGTTTTATTGTTTTGCAAGGAAAATCGGCGACCAACCTTAAGCATGGCTTTGAGACTGAGGCTGGCTGATCAGGATTTGCTGTTTTCTGACTGTGCCAAGAATTTGGCTCTTTGCATTGATATACATCTCAGATTCAGGGAACATGTTAGGGTGCTCCTACAAAAAAAGTTATGCGAAAATGAAGGTTTTATATGCAAATCGTTTTATTCTGAATTTTAAGATGAGGAAAAAATCGTGTGAATCTTTGGTCTTGTCTTCGTTTCATTATTGTAGTATTGTGTACTATCCTTGCTTGGATGCGCTTTCAAGGAGACGATTGCAGTATGTACAGAACGTCTGCTGTAGGTTTATATTCCATTTGAGAAAATATGATCATATATCTTTAAAAATAAATGAGTTAAAATGGTTAAATTTTGCTAATACTGTGCAATTGCACTTCGTAATATTCTTAATGAGGCTCTTAGGAACTTCAGCCCCGATTTATTTAAGGGAGAAGCTAGTATCCCGAAATTTGGTACATGATAGGTATATTAGACGGCCTAATCGCTTGACTATGCCTCAGCATCGCACTGCCTTGTTTCAGCGCAGTTTTACATATAATGCAGTAAATATATACAATACTATGAATCCAGAACTGAAAATGTGCACTATTGGCGGACTTCGTCAATTATATAGGGAAGAGCTGTTAAATAAGCAGAATTCTCAGACGTAGTTTATTTGTATTTTGATGTATCTTCTCGATTATTGATTTGACTATGTTAGTATGTAATTGTTGCTTCATTTTTGTTTGTAAGCGCGTTGTGTGTTGAAGAGGTTAGATGTAAGAGTCACCGATGGTTAAATCTCGTCTCTTCTACTACACGATGTGTGTGGGTAATATGTACTCACATCACATGTAATTAACATCTTAATAAAGACGATATTTATTTATCTATTTTATATATATATATATATATATATATATATATATATATATATATATATATATATATATATATATATATATATATATATATATATATATATATATATATATATATATATATATACATATATATATATATATATATATATATTATATATATATATATATATATATATATATATATATATATATACATATATATATATATATATATATATATATATATATATATATATATTTATATATATATATATATATATATATATATATATATATATATATATATATATATATATATATATATATATCTCCGGAAGGAATAGATGAGATTCCCGCCTTACTTCTAAAAAAATATGCCCAGAAAGTCATTTCATTTTAACATTGCTCAGCACGCTGGCTAAGGTGGAGAAAGCGATGTTGAGTAAATTAAACATATTCTCCAATGCTGACAATAAGTATCAGAGAGAAAAATTCGAATTCAGGTGCGGACACAGCACTGTTCTGCTAATAACTAAAGTCTTACAAGACGTACTCAGTAAAATAAATATACAGCAGAGCACTGTTGCGTTAGCCCTTGATATTCAAAAAAAAATTGATACAGTGTGGCTGAATGGCTTACTATATAAGCTGATAACATTGCACGATCTACCACCACTCTACTGCATTCATACGTGATTAAAAGGGAGTTCAGAGTAAAAGTGGGAAAAATCATTGTCTACACTAAGAAAAACTAAATCTAGGTTATGCAACTTGTATATGATAGATTTTTTAACCTATCCGTCTACAAAATTGGCACAATTTGTTGATGATACGCTGATATATGCGCATTCATTCTATGCAAATGTAGCCAGAGCACGTATATATAACCATGGCTGAAACAGTAGAAGATTCACCTTAATGAAAGCAACTGTGAAGGCTTAATATTCATAAAAAAGTTCAAAAATATTAATATATATTAGCCCGTTAAAATTAATGACATTTAGGTACCGTTCAGAAATCGTTTGAAATTCCTGAGTCATTACTGATACAAGACTTAAATTCCACTTGCATGTCAAATATATATTACAAAAAGCCTTCGTGGGCATACAAAATTTATATCCTTTATTATCACCAAATTCTGAGCTGAGTTTTCAAAATAAGTTGACAAGTCTAGTTTTAAAGTTAAAAAATATCCTAACAGTGAAAAGAAACTAGTGTAGTGTTTCAAATAAAACAAAATCATAACCAGTTTAAATTAGTTATAATGTAGGCAAGTAAATATAGGCAAAATATGTAAACACAGTTTATCTGTATATATGAATATAGAAATGTATATATGTATAAGAAATTGTAAAATTATAACTATTAAAACATGTAAATATTGTAAAATAAACACAAGAAAGAATGGGAAGGCAGAAATACAGACAGGTGAAAAAGAGAAAGTGAGAGGCAGAGAGTCAGCGAGGCACAAAATACGTACTAAACAGCAATACATATTGCACTTCATTGATCCTGATAAAAAAATCGAGTTGAGTCTTTTAGCCATTTTTTTTACCCAAGGAAAACACTTAGTAACTAAGCAAACATAAAACAATAAGTAACAAAAATCGTTTTAAAAAATAACATAGTATCATGTAAAGTATTATCTGAAAATGATGGAACCAACTCATCATAAGATACGAAGGCTCATCATGTGGCGCAACACTAGCCAATCGAAAGGTTTTTCTTACAAATGGATGTGTCTTTAACAAATCGTATTTGTAATACTTAAAAGAACTCTCTAAGTATCTATGTATTAATTTTTCAAAAAATAAAGAGATTTTTAACTTTGACTTTAATTGAAGTGTGCTCTCTGTAAGCACTGTATTTTGTTTCCTCCCACCACTAACACTATTAAAGGGGTTTCAAAATCTTTTATAATTAGACAGTTGATGCGGTTCAAGGATATATCGAAATCACGTCGTCAACAACTTTCACAAAAATGCAACAGCTGCTGCGAAGGCTTCCCTCGAAGTTGTGTCTGTGGAAGTTCAAGTGTAAAGTTTTCACCATAACATAACAGGCAAATAACGGCATCGATTATTTCCTGTGTAGTATTCTGTGGCACACACGATTTGCCTCTTAGAGAAAAAAAAAACCCATCAAGTGCAAGTCGGACTTGCGTAATTAGTGTCCCGTACGGTGATTGTTTTTAAAATAAAATTTGTGTTACGGAGGTATAATATAAGTGACTTCACAAAACACACCCCCAATGAGTTTTCATTGAAATTTTTTTTTTTTTTATATACCAGATAAATTATCAAAGGTAATGTACTCGTGATATTTTTCATTCAATCTACACTTTACGGAGAATATTCCAGAACTTTTTGAAAATTTTTTGATCAGTTTCTTTTCGAGATAGGGTGGGTGAACAGGGGTTTTTCGGCCATCTTTTTAAAATAATACAAAGAAAAATGTGCGCAAATTTTACATCATATTATATCATATTTTTTTGAACTGATGCTTTCAAAAGCTTTCATTTGACACCCCACCCGATGACTTGCTAAATTTTCTTTTTTCATTTCCGATTTCACCCCCAAAACTAACCTCTTAGGTCGAAATTTAACTGTCAAAACTACACGGCTCTAATTGGGCCATCAATTCCAATATTTGTGCCAAATTTAAACTCTCTACGCCAAATAGTTCGGAGAAAATCGGGTGTGACGGACAGACAGACGGACAGATGCCGAAGTGTTCGGTCCGGAACACTAAAAACAGGCTAAAGGAATTACCTTTGATCTGCTGCACTTACGAATTGAGTCTAGCGACAAAGTATCGCTTACAGAGTTGTCGTCGAAATGTCGTTTACATGTCGCCAAAAATACAAAACGAATTAATAAGTTTATGTGGCGAAGTTAGAGCGCTTTCACGTCTACCGGCAACCACACCGACACGCCACTGACACGACTCTGACCCGGTACGACACCGGGGGAACGTTTTTACACTTGCATAATATCGCCCCGACACGACACCGACAAAGTGATATAAAACCGAGGAAAAACATTTTTTGCTAGGTCCGTTGAGTGCCATGGCAGCTGTTAATAAGCTATATTTGAGTTATTTGTTACATCTTAGACGTAAAAGGCTAAAATGCAGTCAAAGCCTGCCAACTTTTTTCTCGTAAAATTTTATTTTTATTATTTTCGTTGGTTTTATCCCAAAGGTTTAGTTTCCATAAGTTCAATTAACGTGACAATATGAAACTTGAAAAACATGGTATCAGCTTCGAGAGCACTTAGCACTTCAATCAAATTTATAAAAATCTGGACGACACGAGTGGAAAGACCGCTCCTCGACGGCACCGACATGTCGTTAAGTATGAAACCGCTCCCATTTATTTAAATGTTATTTCTAGTTCACCGGCATCGTTGTCTCTGCTGTGTCGGTGTCATGTCGGTAGTGTGAAAACGTCTTTATTAGGGCGAAGGTAACAAATGATGCTAAGTAAGGCATGGCTTGTGCAGTCTTAGCTGACGAGAGAGCCGACATATTTGGGAAAGAACAGCTATCTACTGGCTTGCATTTTTATGATGGGACCCAGGAGAAAATCCGAGAAGAATTCATAACTTTTGTGACGCTGAAATCACGAGATATCCCATCAATCGCAGAAACAATTGACAGTTTTTTGTTTAGCTATAATTTTTCAACAGGATTTGATTTTAATAATCGTGGCAGGTAAAGATGGAACCAATACACTAGACTATTATTTTTCTATTGCTCAAACTCCAAAATAAATCTTGTGATCAATGTCGCAAATAATGTACCGGAAATTAAAAACATGATTAACACTGTAAAGAATATCACAAACTTGTTTAGGGCATCGACAGGAGGAGTTGGAATTTGGTTTCCACTCTATCGAGAATGTGAGGGACTAGATGGTTTAAGAAATGCATTGGAGCACTAGCACATAATATCCCCGAGCTTGTCAATGCAATGGAAAAACTACCAATATAGTGAAATTACGTATTCAACGCTTACCAAATCTTTGTTCATTATTGCCCTAAATAGAATTGCAAAATACTTGGCAGTATTGAAACTAGTAGTTAATGTCCTGCAATTAAAGAGCATATACTTAGTCAAGGTGGCAAAGTACGTTAACAAAATTATTGACGTACTAAAAAAAGACCGTGAATAAGTACTAGACGTTACAATAGAATCGGAAATGGAGATTACTATTCACAAGCAAATACAACAGAGCAATCTGCCATCAGACACTAATTATACCACGTCTTGATTCCCTTGCATGCTTTTTTCCTTTTTTCGTAAATAGAGAACTCTCGATTTTGAACATAATCCCAGCCACTACGGCAACCTTAGAACGTTCCTTTAGTACATTTTAAACAGGAAAAAACGTGACTGCGGAGTACCATGGAAGAGAAAACACTGACTGGATAATGTCTGATCAACTTATATCGAACGTTTGTTAAAAAAAAAAATCAGGAGGAACTCGAGAAGATCATTTTAGAAGAATTTGAACTAAACCTACTAAAACTGTGCGCCTAAAAGTTTTAAAAAAATATAATAGTTAGACGATAACAATAGATTAATAATAAGCTAGTAGTGTTTAATCGTATATGGGGACTAATAAAACGATTCTTTTTCACGGGAAGTACAGATCGTCGTGGTACACTTAGCTAGTTCAGATTCTGGATACGCCGTTGAGTAGCAAGGAGAACCATGAGTAGACCCTAAAAAGGTAGAGTGACAACTTTCCTAATGTAAGGTAGGCGAAGATGGTGTTAAACAGACAATTGTGCCTATACAAATAAGGAAGAAGAATAAGAAGATAATTTTCTTATACTAAAAGAAATTTGTGAGAGTTTCTTAAACATTTATTGCACAATTTCTGTTTTTGTTTTCATTCAAGAAACATTATAAGAATATTGAGTTTTGTAATCTCATAGAATGCAAGCGATAAATTTCTCTTAATTATAGTTCCCTTCATATTTTTTTCCAGTAATAAAGATTAATACTTACTGCGAGGTAGAACAACAGTATCATTTCTCCATAGAGATTTGTACTGGAAAGTATAGGTTGTTGGAGTATAACTGGTACAGTAGTTCCAATAATCCAAATCATCCATAAGAATATAAATGCTGCAATGATGGAACCAAATATGTCGTTAATGACTTCAATTAAGTTGAACATTTTAATATGCCAACGGTAATATTTAATAATATCGTTTGAATTTCTTGAAAATCTTAACCTATCATTAAACGTTTTTAAAAGATTTTTAGCAGATAAGATTGTTATACAATATACAAGAAGTACGGTTACTTGTCTAAGAAAGAGGGAACTAGTTAATGCTAACAGAGGATTTTGTATTAGCACAAACAACTCAAAAATTTAGAAATATAAATTGCGTTACTCCACATAAAAACCATAACAGAATAATTAATTTTGAACTATTTTTCAGTGTCTTTTCCATGGATATATTATCTGCAAGCAATTCTAAACTTTTTATCATAGAACAGATTTGATTTCCTTTAAAACAAATTTTTACTGATATAATAATATTATTGCATAATGTACAAATTTCGCTTAAAATGTATATAATTTTAAAGACCCAGGAGAAACTGTCAAATATTTTAAATACAAAATTTAAATAAATAACATTTAGACTGCAAATGGTGATATGAATTACTACATATAACATGTATAACGATTTTAGTATCTTCGATTTACAGTAATCTGGTGGACATATCGCCAATACAATGCTTATTATCAAAAATATTTTGAACTTCATTATACAGGAATAATGTTGTATCAAGTGAATATTAACGATGAGAATCTTATACTGACCGCTATAAATAAAAATAGATACACAAAGAGCAATAAGTACATATTGAAATTTATTTACATTTCAAAGCCATTTATTTAAAATTAATGACATTTTATGTGACAGTAAATTGATTGTAATAAAATATCCGAAGCAAAACTATAATCTGTTAACTCATCATATAGACCATTTAGCATACTTTTAGGTATAATATTTAAGGTCCTTTACTTTCAGGAATCCATTAGAAGTATCCAAAAAATAACAAAACAGTTTTCATAAAATAAGGTTATAAGCAGATTACGAGATTTTTTTAGTTTTTAAAAATATTTTATAAGATGTAGTGTTTGCAGATTGTATCGTTGTACTTACAAGTAGTATAGGTAACGGGGTTCTGGGACACCTCGATGGCCACTTTTTTACCCGACCTTGACCACTAGCCGAAGAAGTAATTTCAGGAGCTGAAAGTCAAATGGGTGATGTCTTCTGGAAGTTGTGTCAAAGAAGGTCGTTCTTCGTCCGCATAAGTGAGTTAGTTACGTTTTCTTTGACCTTTGACCTTTCTACCTTTCTACCTGAAAATCTGAAGAAGTGTCGTCAATGACGTCACACGTCCAGTAGCTGTTGATCAGTGCCCTTTTGGCACATTTGACCTTGAGTATAGAATATAGGTATAATCTGTGTAATTAGGTGTAAGATAGGTGTAACTAGGTGTGAATAGGTGTAAGTGTGTATCCGAAGAAGTAACGTCACAAGTCCAGTGGATGTTGATCAGTGCCTTTTTGTCACTTTTGACCTTGAGGAATCTTGCATTTGGTATATATGTGTGTTAAATGTTGTGTATTAAATTAAATAAGTTAAAAAAAGTGATGTCTGTAGTAGGATTAGAACCTGCATATGTTGTGTGGAGAACTGCAAAACTGGGGACTTAACCTACTTAGCCAAATAGGATTCGTAAGAGAGAATGCAATAATTGGGATGACATAAAAAAGGTATCTGAAAAATCTGCAAGAAGAGTTGAAATTCGTACAAGAAGTGGTCGTCAATGACGTAATATGTCCAGTGGATGTTGAATCAGTGCCATTTTGGTAAATAAGTTGTCGAAAAGGTGTAAAACTAGAGGTAAATAGGTGTAAAATAGGTGTAAATACATGTGAATAGGTGTAAGTGTGTATCCGAAGAAGTCTGTAGGAAGTAGTAGTCAATGAGGTAATATGTCCAGTGGTTGTTGAACAGTGCCTTTTTGTCAGGTTTAGATGTTGAAAATGTCTTCAGAATCGGTGTAAATAGGTGTAAAATAGGTGTAAATAGGTGTGAATAGATGTCTTAAGAGCCTGCAAGAAGTGGTCGTCAATGACGTAAATTGTCCAGTAGATGTGGAAACAGGGTATCTTAACTTCATTAAAACTTTAATAAACTTTCATTAGAGGAGAAGTTGCATTAGTTTTGATTGGTCTCGTTGTACGAAAGTAGGCGTAACCTGATAAGAAAGGTGTTATTTTGATAGGTTGAATGTGTATGTATTGTAAAAGGAAGATAAGAAAATAGTTGTTGGTTGGTTGACTAGGTAAAATGGCTTCCATAGGGCATGTATTTGATTGGTTTGTAGTGTATAGGTGTGATAAGAAACTTGTAATTGGTTGGTTGACTGCGTAAAATGGCTTCCATAAGGCATGTATTTGATTGGTTTGTAGTGTATAGTTGTGATAAGAAACTTGTATTTGGTTGGTTGATTAGATGGAATGGGTGTTGATAGCACTTGTTTGTTATTTTGAATAGTAAAAGCTATGGTGTAAAAGTGTATGAAAAAGTAATATATTAGTTGGAAATGTGTTGAAAAAGGCTTTATTAGGTAGTATATTTGATGTAAAATTTGGTAAATGTTCCCCTATAAAGTTGTTGTTTGGCGTCTAAAAGTCGGTAAAAAAGCTGTAAAATGTAAACAAGTGGAGCCGTAAGTCTGTAAAAATGTGTGAGATAAGACAAAATGTAAACAAAATGTATGAATAATGTGTGATTCATGGTACTTTTTGTAAGTAAAATTGAGTAAACAAGTGACTCGTTAGGTCATCAAAGTAGATAAGAAAGGTCAAAAATAGCTGATAAGAGATGAGTGAATGTATGTGAGAATGTAAGAAATAGCAAAAACTTGTATTAATAGGAAAATTCCATGCAAATAATTGTAAAAAAATGGTGAACTCGTTGGAGATTTTGTTAGAAAGCAAAAGTAAATCACCTATTTGTCAAGAATAGTAAAATAATGAGCTTAAATGAGTCTCAAACGAGTTTGTCGGAATGTTTTTGAATTTGTTGTCTTGTAATAATAGTAAAATTTTAAATGAGCCTAGCCTTTTACCGTATGTGGGAACGTTAAATGTAAAAGTTGTTGTTTGTTTTTTCACAAAGAGTTAGTTTTGTTGAGCTTAGTTTGGTCTCGTTGTATTGTAAATCTTAGTAAAATATATATGTAGAGAGAGATGAGCCTAGCCTAGCCTGTACTCGTTGATATTATTATGAGAGGAGAATAAAATACAAGTAAGAGTAGAGATTTAAGACAATATATTAAGAATTCTACAAATTGTTACTAAAATAAAGTAGATACAAGAATTATATTAAAAGAACTTTACAATATATACTTATATAAAATAATTGAGCTATTCATATGTTATTTTGTTGGTTTCCAAGGTTTAATTGGAGAGCGGAAAAAGTAACAGTATGATGTTGTTAATCCACAGTATTTACATTTTGAATTCGGTTGAATAGGTTTCTTTATGCATTTATCACATATTATACTTAGTAATCCTTCACAACCAGCACATTCCTTATAATCATATGTATCAATCTGACAGTCAATACATTTGAATATCTGAAACGTAAAATATTAATAAGTAACATATATATGGCTCAATTTCTTACAATAAAATTTTAAAACAAGATTTTCTTTATTTTTTGTATACAGTTAAAACACATTTTAGTCCTCTTTCTCTTTTTGTTTAAGTTATTGAAATATTTGTGATAATAAATAAATGTTGATTCTTGGTAGTCGACTTCATTTTTCACTCTTTTTCCAATATAAATGTGTCACAGAATCAAATAATTCTGCTAAATGGAAACGATGGTGCATTTCAATCCATTCCCAGTCGTACATCGGTTGGCTTTGATACATCAGAAAAACCTCTTCGATGAAATTAGTATCAAGTTCGTTTTCAATGATTTTCAATTTTTCCTTTGCTGGGATATCGACATCAAAGAGTTGCTATAAGTAAAATTATGAATCAGGAATTTTCTCATAACAGTACAAGTCCTGCATAGATATTTTGGTAGTAGTAGTAGTAGTAGTAGTAGGAACCATAATACCATGAAGAGTCAAGGAATTTGAACAAAAACAGAAAAATTGACTACCATTTCGATAAAGATGATTATAGGCATTTGACATTAAGTTAATAAATTGTTGTTCCCTTTCAAACGAAAGAGAATGATGTTGAGCCTGAAAATAATTATATTAATATTATAGTTTGATATTGCTTGGAAATATTTTTATTACATTTGTTGAGTAACATCATTTAGAGGGAAAAACGTTTTAAACCGAATAAATAGTAAAATAGATTACTCTTTTTAAAAGGAAGAATACGAAGGATCATCATTATAACTCCAGGGTATAGTGTCCGTGTAAATATAATTAACGATTCGTTTGTCATCATAGGGACTTAAACCTGTTTTTCTGTTGTTCGACTGTATAAACGTTATGTTTTTCGTTACGTATAGAATTTTGAGTTACTTCAATTTTGGTGTGGTTAAATAAACATTGATAATAATCTTCGAATGAAATTAATTTTAGAGCAGAAGATTCCTATTCCAACATTTGAGATAATCTTTGAGTTGTGTTGTTCAATAACATTATTATTGTTTTTATTAAGCACTTTAAAAGTATACATTTTAGATCGTAACCCAATAAACTCAGTCATGATATTTCGATTATTTTCATCCTTCATGAGACCATAGATTTTCTTATTTTTAAGCGGTATATTATAAATATTACTTTCAGGATGGTCAGAAGTATCAAACATGTGGATATCGTCTTTAATATGTGTATAAATATCATCTACGTTGAACTGGTATATAAGACTATCGGTGTCTGTATATAACAATTTTGAGTTCGAACCAAATTTTTGTTTAAAGTAATTGTAGTGAAAATTATATAAAATAGTTTTTGATATGTCTAGAATTGACATTCCAAGATAAATAGGTTTATTGAATTTCACATTTAATCTTTTCATTTCAATTAGAACCAGGTCTTTGCCAAAAACCTCACAACTATGAAAATTAGGCTGAGAAATATAATAATTTGCACCAAATCGTCCTGACCATTTGTTTACCAATTTTACATCTCTATATTTTCGAACGTTTTCAATCGTTTTACCGTATGGAGCAAGATTCATTAATTTAAAGAAATTTTTGTTAAAATCATTTTTACTTACTTTACGAAGCTCAGTATTTACATCAATATATTTTTTTAACCATGAAGATTGTTTTGAATTTTAAACACCTATGAAATTTTGTAACTTTTAATCCCAATTGCATAGCTTGTTGGAGAGCTAAATAGTGAATAACATAATTTTTTTTCTTATTATAAAGAGTTGTTAGTAGTTTGGGAATATTAGAGTCTGATACTGGTGGTACTAAATGTTCAGGACAAAATAGTAGATCTTTATGAAGATTAAATAGTTCTTTAGGATAATGAAGGTCTACTTCAAAAATATATCCGTAATCGTTATCCCGAGGAATATTCAATATATTGTCTTCTTGATAGAAATCATCTACCCATTTAAAATCTCCTGTAGGCAATGGAAAACTCATGGCTGCTCCATAGTGGTTATTTACATCAAAATACATAAGAAATGTGGAAGGTTCATTGCTATTATATTCGTTATTCATGTATTTATTATTTGCTTTACCGTATCTATTAGAACATTGTGAAATACCTCCCCTAATACCCTTTTCAATAAACCTAATCATATCGATATCAGTTAACAATTCTAATTTTACATCGATTATTCGAAGCATACTGTCAGAGGCCAAACCGGGGGCTGTAAAATAGTGAAGGCTATCCAGTTTATAAGTATATAAACAGAGCTTTCGAAAATTTTCAAAAACTTCAGCCAGCAGTAAGACATCAGTTTTCAAATAGAGTTCAGCATATTCTTGAAGATTTTGTATATTAAAAGTATTCCATACTTTGCAAGCATGTTCATACTGTTGTACGGTTATATTAGAATTTGTAATTTTATTAAAAAATTTATCTATAGGTGGTAAAGACTTTTCTTGTAATTTTTCCCAACTGTCAATATATTCATAAGGAAAGACTCCTTTCCTCATAGCTAATTTAAATTGAGTATCATCTTTATAAGCTCTTTTCGTAATACTTTTCTGATCATCATCAAGATAGGATGCTAATTTATCTAGACTACTCGCCATAAACCGATAAGAATCTAAAAATCGGAATTGAATCTTTGAATTTTCCACAAATTTTGTAAATAATATATATTTTTTCCTTGTTGATTGGAAGTAAACTTATTGATCCTTTCATTTCTGTACAAAGGGCTCTAATCAAAAAATGACTATCGTAACCGGAAAGGTTGTGAAAAAGAACAGGTATTACCATTTTATTTTTAAAATTTACATTGCAAAAGTTGTGAGCTGCCCCTCTAAAATCACCAGTTAAATGATAATGATCTCTTACCTTATAATCATTCGAATCTGTTAAAAAGGGTTTAGAACAAATGTGACAAGTTTTCGCACTATAAAATTCCTCATTTTGTTGTTTCGTTAAGGAAATAGGATTTGAATATATTACCTGTACTTGTGCAATTTTTTCCAGTTCTCTAACAAACCATACCTGACAATTTTCACCCGTATACATTTGAAATTTTGAAAGAGAATCATCATAGGAACATTTTAAATAGTAAGCAATACTAAAAGGTTCATGTTTCTGATATTTTTTTGGATTTCTTAGTGGTATGTTCATCATTGTAATTTATAAGCATACTTTCTAAATCTGCATAAATCGCAAATGGAACCTTCAATTTGTTTGAAAAATTCTTAAAAGTTAAAATTTTCTCGTTTTCTTTGGATAAGGTAATTTTAGATTTATTTAGTATCTTACAATCAGTTAAATGTTTATTCAGGTTTGATTCGCTTATAAAGTGATTAAAACATCTCTCACAAAACCATTTTTTATTTTGAATATTTCCTACTTGTTTGTTTACTAAACAACTTAAATTCTTAATATATGCAAAATGGAATTTATTGTTAGGGTTGGAATAATCAATTTCAAAGGAATCATCATCATCATCATCATCATCATCATCATCATCATCATCAGAATGTTCATTATCATTATAGTTAAAATAAGTAAATTGGTTTTAGTTGAAAAATTTGTATTAGTCAACAATAAGGGTAAAATTTCCTGCTTTTTTTACACACAGAAAATATTTATAGCCAATTTATTAAGTGCTTCAAATCGAGGAATATCTTTTTAATACTATAGGAAATGTAATTCCTTCGTATTTTAATACTTGACTAAAATGTGGATAAGATGAAGTACGAAAAGGGTTTTTATTAGTGGGTGCTGGATTTAAAGCACATACAACGGACCATAGAAAGCAATAAGGATCATTATTTTTAATATTCACAACACTTTTAGTTTTTTGAATGAATTTAGGTATTGTTACGTATGTGGAAAACCCTCCACCTATGGGATTATATTTGTTTAAATTTACTTTCAAGTGCCATATTTCACATAAAGCCCAACAGCTGTCTTTTTCCTGAAAATCCTCTAAATTTCCTAAAATTTTATCAACTACATTCATCTTATACCACTCAGGCAAATTGGTATTCTGATCAATTATTTGGTTTTTAGTTGAAAAATGTTTAATGGATGTGTCAGCAGTTTGAGTTTTTATAAATAGACCACAAAAGTTAACATTTACTTTAAGCATAGCCAATTGTTTGAGTTCCTTTCTAATTCGCAGAGAAAATACACGAAAAGCTTTTTGTAAAAATTCCTTAGGTTCTTTATACTTCAAATTTGTTATAACTCCGGTTTTTATGCGTCCCTGAAAACAGGAATCGACATTTTGCCAAATCAATTTCCTATTTGTCAAAGATTTATTAGTTTTAAGATGAATTTTAAATTTTTCTAAATAATTTTTTAAAATGCATAAGTTTGATTCCACTTTACTTAAACTATTCACACAGACTTTGTTTTTTAAACCCTTTGTTAAAATAGCAATATTTTTCTTTAAGATACTTATATGTCTTTATATATTCTTCCTTCTACTTACCAATTCGGTCGACCGTGCGATTTCCGTGGAATATGAATCCAAAACTTTGGAACTACTGTTATTGGCAGAAGACATATTTCTTAATTAATTATAATAACCGTTATACTATTTCAAGTTAAACGTTTGAACTGATGACTATATTAAATAAATCGTTCTATTTATATTTTAAAATAGATTTGTTTTACTTAATTAGTTTTGATTTATGTAAAAAAACAAAAACAAGTTAATTAGTATATAAAATATAATGATACGAGATAAATATCGAAAAACATGTTTTTAATAACAAATGGAAATTTTGTATGATGCAATCTTATATTTTATTTCAAGAATATATTTTTTACTTAATTAGTTTTGATTTATGCAAAAACAAAAACAAGTCAATTAGTCTATAAAATATAATGATACGAGATAAATATCGAAAAAACATGTTTTTAATAACAAATGGAAATTTTGTATGATACAATCTTATATTTTATTTCAAGAATATATTTTTGTTGTCTGCAACGTGACTAGAGATCTCTGACGAAACAGTTTGGAACTAGTATATAAGCGCGATTAAAATTTGTTTTTGGTATTATTATTACTACAACAGTACAGTGAATAATTTTACATTATGGCTAATACTCCATGTACTCTTGTTCTTTTCTCCGAGGATCCCATTAATTTTCCTCTTCGTTATTTGAATGTGGTTGTTAAGGAACTTTTTTCAGTAAGTTTATTGCTTTCAATTTCTAATTTTGTTTTATTTTTTACTAAAAACTCAGATTTTAATAAGAAATATTATTTATTGTGCATGTTATTTGTAGATATGGAGTGAAATCAATTAAAACCAGAGGGGATAAAGTGTACGTTTATCTTTCCTATTGTCCTAAGGGTAACAAGTTGAGACAAAAGCTGGGAAATTTACCTGTGCGTTATATGCGTACTAAAATTGATAATGAAGAAGATTTTAAGATGTTGGAGAAAGTTGCAAAGATGTATAAATTTAATCTTCTCGATGAGGAAGAGTCTGATGCACCTCAATCGATAACAATGGAGACTTCTTCTCCTGCTTTAGAGGAAGGAACCTCCTCATCTCCACCTCGAAGGAAAAAGACTAAATTAACAGTTGAAGAAGTTTATACGGACAGTGAAGAGGATTCTGGTAAGGAAAATGTACTCGATACTGCTATTGGTAATAATATCAAATAGGATTTTTCATACATATTTTAATAATGTTTTACGTTTCAGATAGGGATTAAAATGTATCCAGATTTGACTGTTACTATAATAAGAAGAATATTGTTATGGGAAATAATACAAATTTTATTTTAATATTTATTTATTTACATTATATATGTGTATGTATAACACATTTTCTTAATAATAATAAAATAAATTTTAGTACATAAGAGAGTTTGTTTGTATTATTGACTTGTAATATATTCTCTTAAAAAACCTTAACAGTACTGGTTAGAGGGTTATATCTAACTAATCGATCGTGTAGGATTAAACTATAGGCAGCTGTATCTTTAGATACGTTTTTACTGGTTTCAAATTCGATGCGTATATCGACAGCTCCTCCTTTCAATATATCTTCACTTTGTCGAGAACAGTCAATTACCACTAAAGGTGTATGTGATTTAAATCTTAGAGGATAGACACATGGATCGTTGATTGTTGTATAATAGTAGGATTTTTGAAATTGTGCATACATTTCATAGAGAATTGAATATTTGTTAGAGTCAAAATCTAAGTTTAAATTGTCGTAGGGAAACACCTCAGAATTTAAGTAGACTTTTAAATTAGTCAAATTGATGTGATTAAAAGTACTCATATCATTGTCAAGTTTGTTTTTCATAGCTGTTTGAAAACCAATGATGATAAAACGTGGTTTTTTTTTTTTTTCCAATTGATTGGAAGATTTTACAGTCCAAGTATGATTTTTAGTTTGTTGCAACATGGATATTCTTGTAATTCCCAACTACGAAAAGCCATATTTAAATCCTTGTTCCTCTCAAATTGTTTGAGTAATCGTAACTTTTGATGATCGCTTACTGAAATGTGAGGCATCTTCCAAAGCACCTTGTTCAAAGTCACTTTATAGTTTTCCTTTTTATCTGCAATTTGTTGAATACCATTTAAATCTGTACTGCTTCTGATTAATATCAATTCTTGACGTAAATTCATTACAATTTTATGAAAATCTTCAGCAAAACCCATCATAATTTTTAGTGGAATGCAAACACTGAAATTTCCACTTCCAACTACTAGAGCAGGAATCTCTTTTTCACACCATCCTGCAGTTTGTAATCTATTACTATCGGTTGGAGTAAATGATACAAGATCTTTTAAGGTTGTAGTTATTCCAGGATTTCTAACACGATCAATTACTACTCCTCCTAGTTCATAACGAATTTCTTCAAAAATAGATATAGTATACCATTATTGATAAAATGTACATTTTCACTATAGGTATTGTCATTTTTCAGCAATTTTCCTTCAATATACAAAAAACTTTGACTGGGCAATGTATAAAGATCCTGTGTTTGAATAGGTATTCTAATTTCATCGTTGTTACTTAGAGTTGTCGACGAATAAGGTTGATGAGTATGATATTGATAACTAACAATTGCATCGTCATGTAACACACTTTCTCCAACTTTTAGTATGTTATAACTCATTTTCTTCTTTGACTTTGTATTTACACTTACACCTAATTATTAGGAAAATTCTCTCAATACTTGTACTAATTTGTAACTTAAATCTACACCAAAATAGTCTTATTTTGTTTGCAATGTTGTTTATTAATTTTTCAATTTAAATCCCAAAGAATGTAAAACAGCTTTATTCTCAGGAGTTAATTCTTTCAATGGTCGTTGTAAACTGATACGTTTATCCTTTTCCTACAGGTTTTATATTCAGTTTGTTGATGATGATTATAGTCCCAGAATGGTATGTCAAATGAATTATGGTTGTATATAAATACCATATTTAAACTCTTTTTAAGTGTAAACGTGCTGTGACCAACTCTTTTCTAAAATTAACTAAATTACCATGTTAATCGGTTTAATAATTTCATCTATATAACGTGTATTGATTGGTAAATATATGACATTTGATGGGTTCTCCAATATTTTATATCCAGGTTCTACATTAGGATAAAACATGTGAATTATATGCACATGCGCTTCATTATTATACGAATTGTTTACTAAATTACATTCGATACAGATGGAATTCACCTTGAAAATATCTACAGGATTTTCAGATATGTACTGTGTATTCGGTTCTAGGACAATTTTACCAAATCCCAATAGTTTTCCTATAGAATTTTCTTGGGTAAAATCAATTTTTACTGTACATTTAATTTCACACTTGAGAGTATTCAAGTTTGCACTAAGAAATAATTTCGGTTTAACTTCTTCCTTGGACTGTAGGCTTATTTGTTCGAGTAAATATTTGTATATATCTCTAAGTTCGTACGATCCTTCTGGTAAAACAATCTTATTGTTGTCTTTTCCATAGTGAAAGGTATTATTGGTTTTGTCAACATTTGGTATTGAATAGTAACTGGCGAAATTAATCAACCCCAAAACAAACTCTTCGTTTTCGTTTAATACAAGAGGAGGATAAATATTTGTTGACAATATAGATTCATTTCCTGACAATGTAAATGTGTAGGACATTTTTTGTTGAATACTAGTTCTAATCAGTTCAAAATAATATAAATAACTAACACAATATTTACTTGTAAATTGCTTTTATTTTAAACATACAGGATTATACAGAAAGTTTAAACATAAATGACCACAAATAATAGAATTATAAGACTGATAAGAAGCATGATTATAATATATAGTACTTGGTTCCTTAGATTGAAAATACAGTTATGTTTCGATTGGTGGTAACAAATTTCCAAAACTATCAAAATAATAAATGATTGATCCATACTTTTTGTAAGCAGTCCAATGTGTACCAGGACCAGAATCGTTATCCAAATTAATAATTCCTGATTCATATTTATAGATTTTCCTCGGTAAGCCTATCCTTCATAAAGACTCCTCGAAAATGGGGAATTTTCAACTTTTTTGCATACATTTCCATTTCGAGATTCGTTAAAGCCCGATTGGGTAATGTTATTGGTACTTTCGGTGAGGAGGAGGACGATGATGATGAAAAAACAGTCCCATTCCAGTTTTATAGGGTCTTAAATAGAGACCTTTCCCCATAGCAATTGATTCCATTGTTTTATTATGACGTTGACTTTCATGTAATTGTTGTTTAGCTGATCGAGCATCATTAACGGCCTTTGCTATTCCTGCTGCTCCTCCACTCAAAGCCCCTAAGGCACTAAGACCTGCAAATATAGGTATTAAGGGTAAAATTCCTCCAGTTTTAGGAATTTTAATAACCCGAGGTGTGTTGATTTTTCCTTTTTCATTTTTAAACCGTTTTAATTGCAATATTAAGCGCACTGTTTATACTTGTAGGCTTTACTTTTAAAATATTCCTCTTTATTTTCTTTGCCACAGATTGAAAACTTAATCTTTTTTTCTTATTTTTCCTTCTTATTTGTTTTTTTACGTTTTTCCTCACCTTTGTTTCTTCTTAGATTTAATCTCTTTTCTTTTCCTACGATTACGACTATTACTGACTGCCATAATAATAAGTGTTCCGTTTGGTTGAAAGGTTTGTAATGAACTAAACTATAATAAGACTTTCCAATATAACTGTATTTATAATTTAAATTTTTTACTATAATTCTTATCAAATTCTTCTTCACTGCTAATACTATCACGTTTTCGTTTTTGACTAGTACTAGTATCCATATCCATGTCAAATGTAGGAGTATTAGTAGTAGGTGGTTCTTCTGTAATATTTAATTTACGTTTTCGCCTCTG
The DNA here is from genome assembly GCA_019049505.1 of Pachyrhynchus sulphureomaculatus. Lineage (NCBI taxonomy): Eukaryota > Metazoa > Arthropoda > Insecta > Coleoptera > Curculionidae > Pachyrhynchus > Pachyrhynchus sulphureomaculatus. The sequence goes on along the minus strand of CM032452.1, from coordinate 21,799,390 downwards.
CTTTTGTTGTTTTTGTTGTCGTCGTTGTTGTTTAATATCTCGCTTAAATCTCTTTTCTAACAATTTTACATCTGCTTCTTGAATATTATTATTATTATCAAGTCTCCTCTTTCTGTTACTACGTGGTACTTCTGTGGTATTTGATAATTTATTTGCTGCTATCCTTTCCTTAATTTTTCTTTCGTGATAATTATAAATTGGTTTTTCTTTTTCATCTTCATATTCATCCTCATCATCATCATCACTACTATCTATTTAAGGTTTCTTATTCTTAATAGTTTTCTTCTTCTTAATAGTATTCTTAATAGTTTTCGTTTTCGTTTTAGTAGTAGCTGATTTATTTTTAGGAGCTTTTATTTTCTTCTCAGCTTTAACCTTTTGTGTGGGATCGGGTTGATAAGTTATTGATCTTTTCTAACAACGTTTCCACTTTTGTTAGATAATTTTGCGATGACTTTACACTTTGCTTAATAATCCCTGTAGTTTGTTTAATGTTCTTCTTCGTTTCATTCATAATATACTGATTAGTTTTATCATTCTCATTTATTTTATTCTGTTTACTATCCCTTCCTTTTCTACTATAACCCATACCTAAGCAGATACACCTACAGCTGCAATTTTTTCCTTCCAAGATGCATCCTGTGCATTAATTCGATTTAAAGCATTTTTGAGTAAAATTTTATCAGCCTGATGGCGATCAGGTAAGGCAGTATAATTTGAATAGGCTATATCATGCTCTCTACAAGCTTCATCGAGAGGATTAATACCTTTATCACCACGAGCTAGACGTTCTTGTAGTTTTGTACCAGGTCCACAAAATTGATAACCTGGTAAATGTACTTCAAATGGAAGCTTATTTATAACAGTATTTAAAAGTCCACTCCCTTGAAACGTACTGTCACTAGAATAGTATTTCACTTTTCGAAATCAAACTATATACTAACTATAAATTTAACAAACATCCTATTTTATACTTATTTCTATTCTAACTTTGAATGTGTTGTGTAAGATGAAGAGAATTGTTCAACAAAAAAACTAGACTAAAAGTTGAAAATCACGATTTACAAGAATTTAAGAACAATGTTAAACATAGTATCTTATTACCCTCTACGATGCGATGTATTATTTCAGGTCCTAGTAATTGTGGAAAAACTTCAACTATGTTAAGTCTTCTTGAACATCCGAATGGTTTAAAATTTGAGAATGTTTACCTGTATTCGAAATCGTTATATCAACCTAAATATATTTATTTGGAACAATTATTAAAACCTGTCAAGGGAATAGGATATTTCGCATTCGATAACAGTGTACAAATAATAACACCGTCAGAGGCAAAACATAATTCTGTATTTATATTTGATGATGTAGCCTGTGACAAACAAGATGTAATACGAGAGTATTTTAGTATGGGGGTCGTCACAACAACATTGACTGTTTTTATTTGTGTCAAACCTATGCAAAAATCCCGAAACATTTAATACGAGACAATGCCAATGTACTTATTTTATTCAAACAGGATGATTTAAGTTTACGACATGTATATTCCGATCATGTTGGTACCGATATGTCATTTGAACGTTTTAAAAACATCTGTTCTTTTTGTTGGAAGAACACATTTGGATTCTTATCAATTTTTAAGGACAACAAAATTGATGAAGGAAGATATCGTTATGGTTTAGACAGTTATCTATATTTAAATTAATGTTTATATACAATTAATATTCACTTAAACGTCTCTCAGACAAGATGGTTAACAGGAAGAAAATAAGCTCAAGTAAAAAGAATGTTAAACAAAAATTAACACACAAACGAAGAGATATCAAAAATAAATTAAACCTTTTAACACATGATCAAATTGCACATGAAACTTTATTTCAACTAATAACGAAAACATTTACAAAGTATTGAAAATAAATTGGATCCAAAAAAATATGAAATACCAACAACAAAAACTCTTGAAGCACCTCCTGAGTTAAATATAAAATCTGAAGAATCTGATTTTGATGATGATGAGGATGAATATGATGATGATTTGGAAGATACTGATAAAGATTCGATAGCATCTGAACCCATCCCGACAACCTCAACTTACACCGATACACCTAGATGAATGATGTCAATTAAACCACCTATGTCAGCAGCAGCACCTATCAAGAGAAAATTGCATTTTACTACAACATATAAGCCATACAGTTTAAGAAAACATCTCGTTAAAGATATTCAAAAGGAACATTTCGATGAGGAAGCCAAAAGACAAAAAGATTACGAAGATCAATTAAATAAAACCATAGAAGAGAAATCCTTATCAGATTATTATGAACAATATAATCCTTTACCTGCAAAATATAAGGTAAAGGTGATTCTGAGGGAAAATTTAGAGTAAAATTTGATAAAGACATTGAACGATTTTCAATAGGTAATCAAACTATTAATTTCGATGGACCCGATCTCATAATTGGATCTAAAAAATATAGAGGTACCAATGGTTTATATGGACTACTTTTTAATAGAAATCCACCAAATAAATATACTAGAAATGATGCTAAACACTATGCTGAAATTCTATCTGATTCAAGTGCAATAAGAGATATTAAAACTATACAACATAGCAAATTTAAGAAAATTATTAAACCAAATTTAAATAAAATAGAAACAGATTCGGAAGACGAAGAAGAATCAGACAACTCTGAAAAAGTAGGACATGGTATGTTTATGAAAGTTACAAATAATCCAATCGATTATGTATACTGGGATGATCCAAATGAGTTGGTCGAACGATTAAAATTATTAGTTGCCTCTGAAACAGCTGGCAATACAAGTCACACAAACGAGATCAACTCTATTATTGAAGAATTACGTGAAGCTAATATTATCGAATAATGTCCAACTATGCAACTAAAGTAAAGAAACAAATTGTTGAAGAAATTCATAGACCTGCAAGGAAAAATTTTAAACGTAGAAAAGTCATTTTGAAAATCATTTTTAGATCTAATGCAAGCCGATTTGGTAGAAATGCGAGAATTTGAAAAAGAAAATAAAGGATTTAAATACATATTAGTTGTAATTAATTTGTTTTTCCAAATACGTATGGGTCTATCCATTAAAGACAAAAATATCTAATGAAGTAGCACATGCTCTTGAAAACGTTTTTAAACAACAGATTCCAATCAATTTGTGTACAGATTCTGGTGGAGAATTTACGGGGAAGGAAGTACAAAACCTTTTGAAAAAATATAATATTTTACATTATGTCGTTTACAGTGAAAAGAAGGCATCAATTGTGGAACGTGTTAACAGAACCCTTAAGAGTATGATGTGGAAAGAATTTAGTATTCAAGGATCCTATAAGTGGGTTAAGTTACTACCGAAAATCATCCAGATTTATAATAATAAAAAACATAGAACTATAGGTCTAAAACCTAGCGAGGTAACTAAAAGACATGAAAAATTTCTACTTGACACGGTTTATAATAACATAAAGATGACTACACTTCAAACGAAATATAAAGTAGGAGATCATGTACGCATATCAAAACTTAGAGGTGTTTTTGACAAACATTACAAACCAAATTGGTCTACGGAAATATTTACTATTAAAAAGGTACAATATACAAACCCCATTACATATTTACTTCAAGATGAACACAATCAAGACATTAAAGGTGGATTTTATGAACTCCAACTGCAAAAAGTTAAATATCCAGATATTTATTTAGTTGAAAAAGTAATAAAACGACAAGGAAATAAAGTACTTGTAAAATGGTTAGGTTTTGATAATAAACACAATAGTTGGATCGATAAAACTAATGTTCAGTAATAAGTAATAGTAGTAGTAGGAATATTTTTCTATATAAGATTGAGATTTATCTAACTAAACTTAGTTCAATAACAGGGGTCTGAGATAAAACTACCATTAAAAATGCCAGTTGTTGTACGAATAAAATGTCCCAAATGTAAAGGAGAAACAGATCTATATAATGAAGGATGCTTGGCATGTGATTCTATAAAGGTTTTCAAATTAATGGATGGTGCAAAACATATGCCATCAAGGTATATTACCAGTAAAGAACAACAAGGAATTGCGAGAGAAACCAACGAAAGACAAGGAAACAGATGATTTGAATGAGTTATATTAAATAATAGTAACATTTTGTATTATTTTAGAATTTATTAAATATATTGTCTTAAATCTCTACTCATACTTGTATTTTATTCTCCTCTCATAATAATATCAACGAGTACAGGCTAGGCTAGGCTCATCTCTCTCTACATATATATTTTACTAAGATTTACAATACAACGAGACCAAACTAAGCTTAACAAAACTAACTCTTTGTGAAAAACAAACAACAACTTTTACATTTAACGTTCCCACATACGGTAAAAGGCTAGGCTCATTTAAAATTTTACTATTATTACAAGACAACAAATTCAAAAACATTCCGACAAACTCGTTTGAGACTCATTTAAGCTCATTATTTTACTATTCTTGACAAATAGGTGATTTACTTTTGCTTTCTAACAAAATCTCCAACGAGTTCACCATTTTTCAATTATTTGCATGGAATTTTCCTATTAATACAAGTTTTTGCTATTTCTTACATTCTCACATACATTCACTCATCTCTTATCAGCTATTCTTGACCTTTCTTATCTACTTTGATGACCTAACGAGTCACTTGTTTACTCAATTTTACTTACAAAAAGTACCATGAATCACACATTATTCATACATTTTGTTTACATTTTGTCTTATCTCACACATTTTTACAGACTTACGGCTCCACTTGTTTACATTTTACAGCTTTTTTTACCGACTTTTAGACGCCAAACAACTTTATAGGGGAACATTTACCAAATTTTACATCAAATATACTACCCAATAAGCCTTTTTCAACACATTTCCAACTAATATATTACTTTTTCATACACTTTTACACCATAGCTTTTACTATTCAAAATAACAAACAAGTGCTATCAAGACCCATTCCATCTAATCAACCAACTAAATACAAGTTTCTTATCACAACTATACACTACAAACCAATCAAATACATGCCTTATGGAAGCCATTTTACCTAGTCAACCAACCAACAACTATTTTCTTATCTTCCTTTTACAATACATACACATTCAACCTATCAAAATAACACCTTTCTTATCAGGTTACGTCTACTTTCGTACAACGAGACCAATCAAAACTAATACAACTTCTCCTCTAACAGAAGTTTATTAAAGTTTTAATGAAGTTAAGATACCCTGTTTCCACATCTACTGGACAATTTACGTCATTGACGACCACTTCTTGCAGGCTCTTAAGACATCTATTCACACCTATTTACACCTATTTTACACCTATTTACCTCTAGTCTTACACCTTTTCGACAACTTATTTACCAAAATGGCACTGATTCAACATCCACTGGACATATTACGTCATTGACGACCACTTCTTGTACGAATTTCAACTCTTCTTGCAGATTTTTCAGATACCTTTTTTATGTCATCCCAATTATTGCATTCTCTCTTACGAATCCTATTTGGCTAAGTAGGTTAAGTCCCCAGTTTTGCAGTTCTCCACACAACATATGCAGGTTCTAATCCTACTACAGACATCACTTTTTTTAACTTATTTAATTTAATACACAACATTTAACACACATATATACCAATTGCAAGATTCCTCAAGGTCAAAAGTGACAAAAAGGCACTGATCAACATCCACTGGACTTGTGACGTCACTTCTTCGGATACACACTTACACCTATTCACACCTAGTTACACCTATCTTACACCTAATTACACAGATTATACCTATATTCTATACTCAAGGTCAAATGTGCCAAAAGGGCACTGATCAACAGCCACTGGACGTGTGACGTCATTGACGACACTTCTTCGCCTTCACCAAATTTTCAGAACTTCTTGCAGATTTTTCAGGACATTTTCAGCACTTCTTCGGCTAGTGGTCAATTCTTGACACCGATTCTTGACAAAATGGCCATCCGCAGTCCCAGAACCCCGTTACCTATACTACTCTTACATATTTGGATTCAAGTCAAAACTCTAAATATAAATTATACTATATGCCCTGTGTCTATAATTAATTGTTTTTAAGATATCGACATTAAATTGCTAGTTCTTTTCACTTTAACAGGCTACAATTTCCAAACGGTAAATTAAAAAACTTAATGTTAGTTTTTTATTTACTATATGAAAATACTTCTTCGATCCCTAACATAACCTGGTTGTCTAAATCATTTTAATATTTGGTAACTACGGATTGGGTAATAGGTTCTCGATTCGGATATTCTGTGTTAAAAAGATCACACAGCTCCTGTTGTGTTCTCCTACGGTCTCCGTAACCAACCATCATTAACAAAGTGTTTCTTTCAGTTTCTGTTAAATGATATTACGCTCAAATTGCAGTTTCACAAAATGTAACAATAAACGTTATCGTTAATAAATCATTTTTTGACTCATTAAGTTGTTACTTGACAGTAAATATTTGACACAAGCACAAATTTTTTTTTAATTCGATCTCCTTAATTTCAAATATCAATAATTCCAAAACAGTTCAATTTAGATATATGGTATGTTAGACAAATCATAAATTTTTAGTAGGACTCAAAAATAAAATAATATATAGGGCTTCCATTTAAAAACATTTAAGATGGCGTAATTTCTTTGAACTGACAGTTCAATACATCACCTATAACTTTTATATCAACAATTTTTTTTGATACACTGATTAATAAATGCTGTGGAAACATTATTCCATACATATGAAGCACCCTGTATATATATATATATATATATATATATATATATATATATATATATATATATATATATGTATATATAAAAAGAAGTGTATATATATATATATATATATATATATATATATATATATACACTTCTTTTTTCTTTCTTTTCTGTCTCATAATAGAAAGTATAATTTTGGATGATTGTAGCTTCTACTTGATGGAAATTCATTATAAATATATAATAAAAGACTGTTTTTAGTCAATTTCCACTGGTTTATTTAAATTACGATGACGTGTTTCGCTGTCGATGCAGCTTCTTCAGATCTACATTTTACACTGTCAAGTTAGGTTTAATATTCACAGTTTTATATAATTTCTTAATTATAATATTACACCTAATTAAATTTGGTCGTTGAGTAAGTGCCTGTAGTCCTTAATCGATTTATTTGCATTGTCTCTAAAAGGTTTAAAACTAAACCTTTTAGAGACAATGCAATTCGCCATTATTGAATTTATTCTCCTAACTCCAAATCTGTGTGGATTTTCCAATACTATCATGTAATTTAATTAGGTGTAATATTATAATTAAGAAATTATATAAAACTGTGAATATTAAACCTAACTTGACAGTGTAAAATGTAGCTCTGAAGAAGCTGCATCGACAGCGAAACGCATCATCGCAATTTAAATAAACCAGTGGAAATTGACTAAAAACAGTCTTTTATTACATATTTATAATGAATTTCCACCAAGTAGAAGCTGCAACCATCCAAAATTTGAAAGATATAAGCTTTCTAGCTTCAAACTACTTCAAGTTACTTCTAAAATGTGCAACAACTACGCAAATATTTGGTTTTTCAATCAGTGCCTCCAAAACCAAGTAACACCTAAGTATATAAATCTTAAAACTAACAACACCAGCAAAGCAGCCAAAGAAGCAGTTATACTCGCCAAAAGAAAATGGATATACACAGAGAGAAAAATCCAGTATAGCATTAGAGACTCATATAACATGTATCTGAAGGTAATCCACACAGAATTATTATTTAAAATAAATTTTACAGAATTTATGGTCTTAGATTCGAATACACGTGAAAAAGTAAAAACAATAATACATAAAAAATATTTGAAACAATACAATGAACTACAGTATCTCATTTAACAGAAACGTATAACACAAAATAAGAAAGAAAAATAATTTTTTACTGATCATCAGTTCTTTAATCTATTTATTAACATTTCCAATACACCTTTTTGGGACAGGGAAAAAAAATCTTCGAACAAAAGGTTTCAAACACAATGTTCAAACTAACTTCAATATCAAAGAATCGGAGACATTAGGTATTGATACTGAGATTGCCTTGAAAGATAGTCCTAACAACATATTATCAAAATTTCAAACAGTCGAAATTATTAAAAAAGAATTCATATCTAACACTAACAACATCAACCAAGACTTAAGGACAATAAAAACAATTCAGAGTAAAGCAAAACAAAATGATGTAATCTTTACCAAAGCAGACAAAGGTAACACAGTAACAGCAATAGACAAAATCGACTATATTAATAAAACGTTTAGATTTTTTCAAATCAAGAAAGTACGAAATTTTAAATAAAGATCCAACAAATATTCTTCAAAAAGAAATAAAACAACAAATTGAATAGGCTAAAAGTATCATTCACGATAAAGATAAAATTAAATTGATAAATATGAATCCTCAAATCTCACAATTTATTCACTCATGAAACTACACAAACTTGACCACCCAATCAGACCAGTTGTTTCCTACATGTCTGCTCCAGCATATAAGACGTCATCCTTTTTAATTGATTTAATCAAATATCATACCAAATTTGAACCTAAATATAGTTTCAAAAACTCTTACGAACTCGTGAATAAAGTTAAGAATATAACAATACCAGATAATTCTAAATTAGTCTCTTTCGATATCAAAAACTTATTTCCAAGTGTTCCCCCAGCGAAACAATAATTTTAATAGAGAACCTATTAACAAAAAACAAAGTAAATGAAGTTATAAAAATGAACATAATTAATTTATTAAGAACTTGCCTAAGACAAAATTATTTTTTATTTAACAATACATTCTATAATAGTAAGGAAGGGTTAATTATGGGGAGTCCATTACTTGCCGAAATTTTCATGGACAGTATTGAAACATTGATATTTAACAACCATAATAACAATAGCAATAATTGTCTATACTGGTATCGATACGTAGATGATATAATTGTATACTTTACAGGTACGGACAGACCTGTAAAGCATATATTATACTCACTTTTTACAGTATATTAATTCTTTACATAGAAATATCAGTTTTACAATGGAAGAAGAAGTCGAAGGGAAAATCAATTTCCTAGACTTAACAATCAGTAAAGCCATGGAAAAACATGAATTTGCAATATATCACAAACCTTGTCATACAGATACCACAATTAGTTCTCACCACCCTAACCATCCTAAACTTGCAGCTTATCATAGTTTTTTACATGGACTAACTAATATCCCTTATCAGAAGAAAATTTTACTAAAGAACTAAACTACATAAAACAAGTAGCCGTTAACAACGGTTATTCGGTTACTTTAACCAATAGTATCGTTAGGAAAAAACTTAGGCAAGGCAATCTCAGACATATACCCACGTTTTAAGGACAGAAATACCACATTTAAATGCTTAACCTATTTCGGCAAACCAACGGAAAAAGTGGGGAAATTTTTAAATCAAAAAAATATCAACATAGCTTATAAGACTAACAATACTATAGGAAAATATCTTAAAAACTACAAACCACAAATCAATGAAGACAATAAATCAGGGGTTTATCAATTAACATGTGGGTCATGTCCTAAAACATACATCGGACAAACTGGACGTACATTTAGACAAAGAATTACAGAACACGAAAATAGTTTCATCTATAGAAAATCTAATTCAACATATGCTAATCATCTTTTAACAGAAAATCACACATTTAACAAGAATTTCAAAACTTTACACACCCAACAAAAAGGTTTAAAACTAAACCTTTTAGAGACAATGCAAATAAATCGATTAAGGACTACAGGTACTTTACTCAACGACCAGGTAGATTTAAGCAATTCACCATTATTGAATTTATTCTCCTAACTCCAAATCTGTGTGGATTTTCCAATACTATCATGTAATTTAATTAGGTGTAATATTATAATTAAGAAATTATATAAAACTGTGAATATTAAACCTAACTTGACAGTGTAAAATGTAGATCTGAAGAAGCTGCATCGACAGCGAAACGCGTCATCGCAATTTAAATAAACCAGTGGAAATTGACTAAAAACAGTCTTTTATTATATATTTAGAAAGTATAAATTATTACACAATTTTTATTCTTATCTTGGAATCTGGACCTCTTAAATTGAACTAAAATTAGGCATATGAATATATAAATAACCTACTGAATTCTGTTTTCAATATATTTATTATTTTCGAATTAGAGTATTGATAAGGATCAATTTTTAGTGTTCGGTACGGAACACTTATGGGATCACTTCGGTGTCCGTCTGTCTGTCTGTGACACTCGATTCCTCGAAACTTTGTGATATAGACAGTTAATATTTGTCACAAATATAGAAACTGAGGGTGCAATCACAGCCATGAAGTTTCGAAAGTTCAATTTTATCTTGAGGGGGTTGGTTTTACGAGATGAAATCAAAAGTGAAAAAAAAATTTGTAAGGTTGTCGAGTGGGGTATCAAATGAAAGCTTGTGAAAACACAAGTTCAAAGATATATATGCTGTAATACGAGCACAAACTTTTCTTTATATTGTTTTTAAAAAATTGCCAAATATCGTTGCCCCAACCCTATCTCTCAGATTTCGAAAAAATTTTGAAATATTCTCCACAAGGTGTAAACTGAATGAAAGTTATTGCACGCTCATTATCTTTGATAATTCATCTGGTATATAAAAACATAAACCGGAAACAAACTTTATTGAAAATTCATTTAGGGTGTGTTTTGTAAAGTCACTGATCATTTTGTACCTCCGTAATACAAATTTTTGTTTTAACACAACACTAATTGCGCAAATCCGAGTTGCACTAGTAGCCGGTTATTTATTATCATTTTTTATCACAATATACACTGTAAAATAGTTATATAGATAATTCAGGGTCCATTTATATTCATCGTGTAATTATAAAGGAATTTCAATCTTTTATGTAAACTTCCATAAAATTTTATTAACAAGATATGGATATATCGAACATATTACATAAAAAAGGCAAAAATTTTATTATTCACAAGATTTCTATACATTTAAAATATGTAAATTGAAGGAATGGGATAATTAAAATAACCGAATAATGGTAAAATTCTTCTTATAATTCTACACACAATTAAAAGAGACACAAGAACTTATGTAAAACTTGCCTATTTCAACGAAACCTCCTTTCAAATTTTCAAACTGTACTTTCAAAAATAAAAACAAAAAAAAATTTACTACATTAATAATAATTATTGATAAATCTGGTAAATTTCTTCGAAATGGCGAGAAATTTAGTTAAGCGGCATAACTACTGTGCGGCGTGATCATTGTAACGGTTGTGCTCAAAGTTCCAAATATATGCAACGCGCAGTGGTTTGTTGGCAGCTATCGTAAATAATTGGTGTTATACGTTTCGTAGAAATAGATAAAACTGGGTATCGTTTAAAAGTGGACTGCGGTCATATAGAAACTGAACTCAAGTTCATGGGGTCTTTGCTCTAGCACTCAATACAATTTATTACTGGAAAAATGAGTTTTAAACGGGGCCATAAGAGCACTTCAGGTACTGAACATTCAGGACGCCGGTTCTGCTGAAGAAATAATCGATAGAATTCATGATATCGTGATGAAAGATCGTCGCATTAAGCTTTGTGGGATTGCTGAGATGGTAGGTATCTAATATGAAAGGGTACATATAATATCCTGCATGAAGTTCTAAAAATTAAAATTCTCAGTACGGGATGGATGTCGCGTTTGTTGACTCCAGACCAAAAACGTACAAGGAAAGACATTTCAAAATCGTGTTTGGAAAAAGTTGTCGCGTAAACCCAAGAACTTTTGGCGTGAGTTTGTGACTGTAAATGTAACTTGGATCCACCATTATACCCCGAAGACAAAATATTAGTCAAAAGAATGGGTTGGGAAAGGTGAAAGTGTATCGAAAAAAGCGAAAACAGTTTTATCCGCGGGAAAACTAATGGCAACTGTTTTTTGAAACTCAGCAGTGACGGACTCTTATCACGCAACATTATTACACCGTTTACATAGTGAGTTGAAGCAGAAGTAAACAAGATTAGCGCTCAAAAAAGTACTCCTTCGTCAGGGCAGTGCGAGTGCTTACACATCGACCGGTGCAATGACCAAAAGTGCACGAGCTGGACTTCGAATTAGTTCGTTCCTCTTACTTATTCCCTAGATTTGGCCTCAAGTGATTGTTTTTGTTTCCGAACCTCAAAATTTGGCTTGTGTGAAGAAATCCCCATTGAATAAAGAGGTTTTCTGTGCTGTAGTATTAGGAATAGTCCAAAAATATATATATTTTTTGAGGGAATCAAGAAATTGAAATTTAGCTGGATCAAGTCTATTGAGCTTAATGGAGATTACGTTGAGAAATGAAATTTTATTTTTGCAAACAATATATTATTTATCTTTTTTTTTACAATTCTTTTCATCCATCCTCGTAGTTATGGACATATCACTTATATCTGATAAATCACTTTAGAAATATGTTCTTGGAGTAATATTCCATTATTCATGTGGAAGACAGCTAATAATTTTAATGAGATAATGATTGATAAGAAATAAAATGAAACCGACCTTCCTAAGGTGTATACGTGTCTGTGTGCGTATATAAATGTTGAGATAGTATCACTCGTCAACTCCTAACAACTTAAGTTCTTTCGTGGACGGCTTTAAAAAAGAGTAGGAAGACAAGATGGCACAGCCCAATGGTGAGTACGACGTGCGCTGCGTTTGCTTACATTACTAACTGATTTGTGTATTTTATATTGTAAATATTATACACAATTAGCTCCAAAGATTTTATCTCTATTAACAGATATATTAATAAATACCGTACTATCATTTCAAGTTTATAACAACGGAATTAGAAGTCATTCTGTCATAAAAACGATAAAAATATTGAAGCTTGTTAAAGTATACACAAGTTTAAAAACAAATTTGTTTTAATTATTTTTTGTTATGTCTAGATGTCAAGATTAATCTAATTATTTACTAGTAGTAGTAGTAATAATGGGCGGTATATTAAGTTCCTGGTGTAACCTAGATCTAAAAGTTCTGCTGTGACTCCCCACTGAATCGAGTCAGGGTCGCAGCCCTAGTCCGGTATTTTCTACCATGAGACATAGGTTGCTCACCCTGACCCCTTGTAGATTTTTGGGTTCACAGAATAGTTGACCCCAATATCTATATCTCTTGACCATTAGTGCAGGATATTCGCACAGAATGTGTATGCTGTACTCGCTTTCTCCCTCGCACAGCCGGCATGTTTCCGCTCAGACAGTTTGAAGTTATATAGATTGGCCTGTAATACCACATGACCCGTAAGGAGTCCTCTGCTCACACGTAACCTTTGTTTTGACATCGACAAGAGTTCCTTTGTTCTGCTTGTCGTAGTTTGTTTCATAAGGAGTTTAGCTTGACGATACCCCGCGCCTGTATTCCAAGAGAGATGGTGTTCTTTATCCAACTATTCCCTGATTTTGTTTTTACCGAAAGCGAATGGAACTCCTACAACCTGTTTAGATGGGTCCTCCAAGGTGCCTCTTTTGGCTAGTTCTTCCGCTATTTCATTTCCAGGTATGCCTTAGTGGCTTGGTACCTTCGTTGTTACCTCCTAATGTGTTTAGTTCTTGCACACATTCCCTGATCAGCAAGCTCTCCGTGGTGGATTTGGCAACGGCTTGTATGACTGCTTTACTGTCGCAGCAGATTAAAATTTTCATATTATTTGTCCCTTTCCCCTCAGCTTGATAAACTGTGGCCATTTTGCTCATGGGTATACTTTCCCTGTGGTTTAATTTATGGCCAAAGATTCCTCCCAAACCGTCAGTATACCAAATGTCGGTATTCGGTCTGTTCAGGAGCTTTTGTATGTTTGTATCTTGTTTTAAGACGAATGGGCGTTCATGAAAGAATTTGAGACCTGAGTGTCATCGGTCCCCATTCCTCCATTCGCCTTGACATCTCAGTCTGTATGCTGTTAATCTAGCAGTGTAGATGATGAACTGGTTCAGAGGCGGGACATAGCGTGCTACTTCTAGCGCCTCCGTTGGTGTCATTCTCATAGTCCCCACTGCCGCCCTAAGCTAATTCCCCTGTAGGCTTCGCAGTAGGTTCTTAGACTCCACCGTGCCCACCCTGGGCCACCAAATCACTGCTGCGTACGTTAATCTAGGCAATAACACCGCCCTGTATATCCACACAGCGACTTTGGGCTGCACAGCCCAAGTTTTGCTCAGAGCTCTCCTACAGGTCCAAAAGGACGTGTAGAACTTATTCCTCTTTTTGTTGAGATGTTGCTTTCAGTTTATTTTTGGGTCCAGACGAGCTCGAAGGTATTTCATCGAGCTCGTGTAAACCGGTTGACTGTCCCAGAAACTAAGCGGTGCAATTTCTTGGGGCTTGTATTTCCTGATAAAGATCATGCCAATGGTTTCTGATGGATTGACAGTTAGTCCCTTTGTCATGCACCATCTTTGAGTGATCCTAAGGAGCCTCTGCATGAGTTCCTTAAGTGGTTGTAGAAAGTTGCCTCTAACTACTATTGTCACATCATCGGCGTAGCCATAGGCGGAGAAGCCTTCTTCCTGTAGGGTTTTTAGTAGGTCATCCTCCACCATACACCATAGTAGGGGTGACCAAACCCCCTAATATCTGTTCCAGCATAGTTAACTGTTAGTATCCTGTTGGTGTGTACCGCGATTGGTCATTGAGTCCCTGATAACTGAATATGAGGTGCTATCAAAAGCTCCCTCTATATCAAGGAAGACGCCTAGAGCGTATCCCTTATTCGCCAATTGTGCCTCTAAGCCGCCCACCAGATGGTGCAGGGCCGTTTCAGTCGACCTCCGTGTAGGCGTATTGATTAGAGGTCTACAGGGTGTTCAATCAACAGACCTGACTTCAGATACTCATCTACCAACCTCTTTAAAGTCTCCATCAGAAAGAAGCCAAGGATGATCGGTCTGAAGTCCTTCGCCAAGATGTGTCCATTTCTTCCTGGTTTGGGAATAAACACCACTCTCGTCTCGACTCAAGTTACAGGAACATGTCATAGAGCTATACTTGCCCTATAAATGTTAATCAGGGGCCTTTTCAGTACGTTCATCCCCTCCTGCAGAAGGGCCAGATATATGCCGTCTAAACCGGGTGACTGGTAGGGTTCGAAGGATCTTATTGCCCGTTCCATTATATACTATCAATACTAAAAAATAAAAGTGACGACCAAGAAGAATATCATAATTCTCTAATAACTGTAAATGTCATCGAAAATCGAATAAATATAAACTATTAACTCAAATAATACCCTATAATAAATTACAAAAAATTAAGAGAGTCATATTTAACCTCTTAGGCACATTTATAAAGAGCATTACCGATATTATGGATCAAAATGATGCGAAAATGATAAATAAAAAAATCGAAGCCTTAGAGGTACAAGGAAATGAATTAAAAATCGCTGCAATAAATCGAATTACTATCCTAAATAAAACAATTAGTAACTTTCAAAATATAATGCCGAATTTAACGCATAATGAAATGTTACCAAAGTCTAGAATCATGCAGGTAAAACAAACATTAAAAGATATGACATTAGAGAAAATTAACGATCGGCAGTATAATAGAATACATATATCCGCTATTTACGTTATTTCAAGTAATGCATAAGATCAACTAATAAATGACAAATTGCCATTTGATAATAATATACAAAAATATTTTACTTTTATAAAAAATTTAAAAAATAAAAATTTATGTTAATAAAAATAAGATAATATTACATAACCACTGGTAAATGACAAAATATATCAATATTTTCACTTATATCCCGACCGATCCTAATCAATAATACCTTTATTATTAATAAACCTATTAAACCCTATCTTTTATTAAGCAATAGTAAATACCAATATCAAGACAAGAAATCTAACCAAATCCAGACCAATGAGTACATTTGCAATGAAAACTATGATCAATCGACAGACGAAGAACCACCCTGTACCGTTCATTTGTTGAGACAACAGAAAACTATCATGCAATCAAAATAGAGAGAAAGCAAGTACTATAAATCTCTAACGACAAATGGCTAATAACAACTTCGAAAGAAGAAATTTTAAAAATAATCTATAAGAAATTAAAAGAAAATAAACGAATAAATGGATCATACTTGGCCGAAATTCCGCCTAATTGGCAAATTCAAATAAACTAATCAATTGTATAATTGAGATGTCCGTTACTTTGTGACAATACATTTTCAAATTTTTAAATTGAAAAGAAACCAATTACTTAGTTATTTGTCACTTATTTTTTATTTATCTGCTACTGCAGTTTCGTAGGTTTTCTGCATTATCAAGCGCCTGATAATGTAGAAAATCTATGAAACTGCAGTAGCAGATAAATAAAAAATAAGTGACAAATAACTAAGTAATTCGTTTCATTACAATTTAGAAATTCAAATGAACTAAATAATCCTGAAAACATATGAAGAAACAAGGCTGAAATACGAAGAAATCCAACTATCAAAAATAAACTGAGACATAGAAGAATCACGACAACCTTATTTCAACCCTCATACTTAGATTTAGATTTTAACAAGCCGTGCCCGGGGCTCCGCTCGCGGGGACTTGCTTCGCTATTATCGTCACTGCTTATTCCTTATGTTACCTAGCGTAATAAAAAATATCCTATAACCGGGCTAGGCAACATACGTATGTTTAAAAAAAGCATGTAAATCGGATAAGTGGTTCTCAAATGAGAAGCGCACTAATTGACAGACCGACAGTCAGAGAGACGTTGCATTTTATATATATATATATTATTGATAAATCTCAAAATCAATAACGAAATTAAACAAGAATTAAAAATCCAAAAAAAAAAATTTGGAAAATATATCCCCAAACGTTATTTTTAAAATATAAGAATATATGGACATATAGCTATATATTATTAGTATTGATTTTAACTGTAATAGGTTATAAACACTTTGTAAAGAAATATAGGAAATAAAAAAGATTAACAAAAAAAATAATCAACTATCAATGATATTGATTTAGATTACTAATTGGAAAAACAACCATAGGGTTAACTTTCCACCTGGTTCGGGAGAAGTTATATTCTAGGAATGTACATAATTGCATTTATCATGGATTTCCTTGATTTAAGTATAGAACTGCAAATAAGACAAACTTTATATATGGGTAACTTTATATATGGGTAAAAATACCAGAGCAGTTCAGTTCTATCTGTCTTAAATAAAGTTTTCTAAAAATTCAAATTCCCACGGGAAGAATTTAACTTATGTAACTATTGTTGCTTTAGTCGATAAATCAAGATCGAGATGTCATGCCTGAAATCAAAGAAAAGTAATTGAACCACTAATTTGCCTAAAACGATTAATTTTAATATTAGAGTAATTTAACACGTTGAAACATTCACTATAAAATTATTTTAAAATGATAAACCATCAACTATTTATTGTTATTGAACAATTATTATCATTGTCAGACAGTTGTTATTATTGTCAAACTATTGTTATTATTATCAGAGAATTATTATTTTTGTTTGTCATTGTAGCCATTATTATTATCATCATAATTAGACAATTATGCTTTTTCATATCTTTTAATCAATTAGAGAGTTAATATACTGTGCTTGACTATGTTTTTTATTAATTAGGGAACTAACCAACTGTGCTTAACTATGTCGTTACATTAATTGAAGAATTAAGCAACTGTTGTCGACTATGTATTTTTATTTATTAAAGAATTAATAAACTGTGCTTGACTGTGTTATTACATAACAACAAAACTAAGCTAGTACTGAGTCGGGCAATGAAGTCAAGGGCATAGTCA
>CM032452.1:21708734-21781384 GCA_019049505.1 Pachyrhynchus sulphureomaculatus | reverse complement strand
AAGTGAAGTGAAAAGCACTATTTTTCGTCTTCGTGAGTAGTCAGAGTTTAGAACTTAAATGTCATAACTACCAGTTAGGCTAAAAATTTTTTTTAATCCTGTAAAACTGCAAAGGTTAGAACTTTTTATCTTAAAAAAACTTGAATAAATTTTCTTTTTGTTGATTAAAGCTAGTGTCTCCATGAATACCTATCTTACTTTTCAGGATAAGAACGGCTGTACCAAACTGATTTTTTATTTACCAACAGTACACCCTTTCAGTATTTTTTCATTTTTTTAGCTGAAGTTAGATCCTTTCTATTTTAAAATGAATGGTGCCCAAAAAGTCGTACAGCTGAGGTTTCCTTAAAAATAGACTATAATTCCAAAAAAGACGTACAAAAATTATCTCTTACCCATATCTCTCTACCAAAGAAAAACTGAGCTAGTGTGTGTTTAATTTCTTTAGTTCTTTTAAAATCAGGATTCACTCGATTCATTATCAGAAATTAAAGCGGAGCTGCAAGAAAATTGTGTTCAAGCGTGGGGCATCCAATATTCAAACGGTACAAAATTGCGCTCAAGCGTGGGACAAACAACTTCTCACAGGGTACAAAAAAGATGCCTCAAACAGAGGACAATTTAGAAGGTTACAATATATATATATATATATATATATACAAATATATATGTATATATATATATATATATATATATATATATATATATATATACAAATATATATATACATATATATATATATATATATATATATATATATATATATATAATATATATATATATATATATATACAAATATATATATATATATATATATATATATATATATATATATATATATATATATATATATATATATATATATATGTAAAATCCTAAGATATGAAAGTAGTTGGGGAACTCGGCAAGTGGGCAACAAAGGATGTTCACACTATGTTCATCTAGCCAATATTTCGGTCCTAGGTTGAAACTTCATCAGGGCAAAAACTGAAAAAGAGATAACGAAGCAACCAATAAGGACAGTTTGGGCATAGAGCATTATTATTAACTTTCAATTATTAATTTTTGATTTTTAATTTATATCTTTAATTTGTAATTTTAATTTTAATCTTATGATTATTGATAAATTCTCTTTGTTTTTTAAAAAATTGTTGTTATAAAGAAATGCACATTATTATTATTATTATTAAGAAGAAATACCAGTAACAAAAAATTGTAGGTTACTCACATGCAATGTGCAAATTAATCTAACAAGAATGACCATAAGAACCAATTGTAACAACAAAGACCAACATTGAAATAAAAGGAACACTATTCACTACATATTAATTTAAAAACACGATGTTTACAGCAGGGATGCCATTAGAAACCCTGGATGCTGAAAATCAAAATTAATTAACCACCTGCCATCTGAAGAGAGAATGACAAGTGTGACTAGACGTTGACAAAGGGCAAACAGCTGACAGAAGTAAGGGATCACTCAAAATAAAAGGGAAGGAAGGTTGAATAACCAGGAAAGAACCGGTTAAGTACATTTAAGTACTGCGTCATTGGAAAGGAATTTTGGTATAAAGGGAAAGTACCCAAAGGAAACCCACTTTTCAACGGTATGGAAATTAAGTGACGTTGAAGAAAGGTAATTTTCCGGTATGGAAGTTAAGTGGTGTGGTACAGAAAGATTTTTTTATTCTTTAAGGGAGTATAGAGGAATTAGAAAAGGAAGAGTAAAGAGGGGTATTGTTTGGTATATACTAAGCAATTTTAATGAAAATGGAAAAGTAATTATAAAAAGTTTCGCGGGAACCATGAGAGTATGTGCCACAAAAAGGGGGGCACCCAGGGGGCATTAGCGTAACAGGAGAAAGCTATATAGTCACGAAAGAGGGAAAACTAAGACGCTCCCCATGGGGGAGCGGGATAGAATATCTCCCCCGGTATGTTCTGCCTGTCGTAGGAGGCGACTTAAAGAACAACCTAGATGGTAGATGCCCAGATCCCACCAGCATCGCTCGGTGTGTGATACCATCGCATCGGCTTAGGCTGCGTGAAGTTGCTTAACGTTTCGTGGCGATGCCGATGTCCCGGACTGTGGGACCAAATAGCATGATGAGGTACCTGGATACAAAAAATTCCGGAGGTAAAATAGCACCCCGTTCGGATCTCAGGGTGGGGGCTGGTTCAGGGGCGTCGACATGCAGAGATCAGAATTTCGAAATGGATTTTTGAAACATATGAGGTTTAAACACGAACATAAATTCAGTGCACCAACACCTGCAATCAAATAAACCTCATGTACTCGGTCTCTGTGAAACTAAGGTCAGTTCATCGACCAGCACAGTAAACTATCTTTATCCTGGGTACGACTTCTATTCCCGATTTAGGCGTAAATTTGGAATCTGTCTTTATTACTCAGTATATATCACCACTACACCAAACACTTTATTTTTGCACTCGACGCGCGTTAGCTTCATCAGGAGCGATGATTGACTAAAGATAAACTACAAATCTACCCTATATATACTTAGCCTAACCCTAGAATTACTCAAGCGGAACTAATGACATAGGCAAGGCGATCAGTTCCGGTCAAGTAACTAGTAGAGGGGACTATAAGGAATAGGCCCTCTGTCTTTATTTAAACTACTTTTACATTTTATGATTTCCATACTTTCGTATGCGTTCAACAATCTCCTATCAGATACATCCTTTATTAATCTTAGATTATCCAATGTTACAGTATGATCAGCTTCAAGGGCATGTTCGGCAATACTAGACTTTTCTGTTCTATTGTATCTTAAGTGTGCTAAATGTTCTTTAAATCGCAGTGAAGAATTCGTTAGAATTCATTAATAAAACAAAAAATTTAGTTCTTAATGAAGGCGAAGTCTTAATTTCTTTTGATGTTAGTTCTTTATTCCCAAGTGTGCCAATTCCACAAACTTTACAATATCTCGAAGAATTACTTAGAATGAATGACTTTGAAGACGAAATTATTCGTGAATACTTAACATTATCTAAACTTTGCATGGAACAAAATTATTTCCAATATAACAATCAATTTTATGTTCAGAAAGAAGGAACAGCTATGGGTAATTGCTTGTCACCTTTCATAGCCAATTTATTCATGAGTAAGTTTGAAATCGAAGCCAGTCAAGAATTCGAATATTTCCCAAGGGTATGGTATAGGTATGTGGATGATATTTTCGCGATTTTTGATACAAAGAAAGCAAATATTGATGATTTTGTTTCTAAATTAAATAGCCGGTATGATTCAATTAAATTCACGTACGAAATTGAGAACAAAGGACAATTGCCTTTTCTAGATATTTTAATTATTAAAAATAATAATAGATTAGAATTTGATATCTATAGGAAGGACACAGTAACAGATAGATATATTCCTAATGATTCATTTCATTGCAAACAACATAAATTAGCCTCAATACATTTTTTAGTTCATCGTTTGGTCACTTTCCCTCTGAATAGAGTAAACTTTAATAAAGAAAGGAATCGTATTAGAAATATAACTAGAGTTAATGGTTATGACGATGACTTAGTAAATAAGCTAATAAATAGACATAAATTTAGGTCTAATATTCAGAATTCCACCTTTTTTACACGCGAAGAAAATAACACCAAGTATGTCTCCATACCATATAATCCGAAATATAGCAAGGGACTCAATAAGGTATTTAATAAGGTAGGCCTCGCCTTAGTCTATAAGTCATCAGACAATCTGAGGAATATCTTAGGAAATCCCAAAGATAAGATTCCCAATTGTGAGAAAAGTGGAATTTATGAAATTAGTTGTAATGATTGTGACAAAAAGTATGTTGGGCAAACTAAAAGGTCAATTAAAACACGATTTAAAGAACATTTAGCACACTTAAGATACAATAGAACAGAAAAGTCTAGTATTGCCGAACATGCCCTTGAAGCTGATCATACTGTAACATTGGATAATCTAAGATTAATAAAGGATGATATCTGTTGAACGCATACGAAAGTATGGAAATCATAAAATGTAAAAGTAGTTTAAATAAAGACAGAGGGCCTATTCCTTATAGTCCCCTCTACTGGTTACTTGACCGGAACTGATCGCCTTGCCTATGTCATTAGTTTCGCTTGAGTAATTCTAGGGTTAGGCTAAGTATAAATAGGGTAGATTTGTAGTTTATCTTTAGTCAATCATCGCTGATGAAGCTAACATGGTTAGCGAAACGCGCGTCGAGTGCAAAAATAAAGTGTTTGGTGTAGTGGTGATATATACTGAGTAGTATCATTGTGCCAAAGATTCCACATTCCCAACTTAGTTATCTGTCTTTATGTCAGAAGCGACCTCTCTTGCCAACGAGAAGAGGCTCTGGAGCCCCGAAACTTTGATGTTATGTGGTTAAAAATAACGACTCAACCAACCACAAGGTTCATCTGTATCCTCTATCGACCACCAAGTGATACTAACCTTAGAACACTTTTCGCTTCCGTTGCAGACACCATCGATCATTTACAAATTAACTATCCAAATGCCGAAATTGCCATCCTGGGGGGCGACTTTAATGTCCACAACATCAACTGGCTTAAATATTCAAATACTACCGACGAACAAGGTCGTGAAGCTGAATCATTTTCAATCAGTTGTGGCTTAACTCAGCTTATTGACGTACCAACACGGATCCCTGATCGAGACGGAGAGTTTTCCAGTCTTCTTGATCTCTTTTTAACCACCAATCCGGAGATTTACACAGTCAGCATAAATCCGCCGTTAGGTTCTTCCGACCATAAACTACTTTCGACATCGAGTATTCTACCAATCAATGACAGAGAGGCGCCTAAACCGCGCAAGATTTA
Organism: Pachyrhynchus sulphureomaculatus; assembly: GCA_019049505.1. Lineage (NCBI taxonomy): Eukaryota > Metazoa > Arthropoda > Insecta > Coleoptera > Curculionidae > Pachyrhynchus > Pachyrhynchus sulphureomaculatus. The sequence goes on along the minus strand of CM032452.1, from coordinate 21,776,539 downwards.
GTACTACAAGTCTGCTAAATGGGAAGATCTCATGGAATATTTTCGAACTTTCTCTTGGTTAGACGTTTGTTTTCGATCCGACGACCCATCTAACTGTGGCCAGGGAGGTTTCCGATGTTATTTTGGCCGGTATGGAAGCTTACATCCCTTTTTCGAAGAAATGTCCTTCCAACGGTAAGCCTTGGTTTGATCGAAAATGCGAAGAAGCTGTTGCTTCTAAACATCTTGCATACCGACAATGGCGCGAAAATCCTAATACCATAAATCGTAACACATTTGTTCGTGCCAGGAACAGATGCAAAGAAATTATCGACGAAACCAAGGAGGTACACAATCAACGGATTAGAAACAAACTTCTCGCCTCTCCCGGCAATTCAAGGTCCTTTTGGTCGGTCGCTAAGGCAGTTAGTCAAAATTTCACCAAATCCTCCATACCACCACTCACACGGCCAGATAATTCTATTGCAACGACACCTGTTGAGAAAGCGGAACTTGTTGGCTGAACTCTTTGTTTCACATTCTACTGTCGATTTCCAAGGAAAAACACCACCTACTATTCCCATAGTGCAGTCAAGGATGCCCGATGTTGTCTTCAGACAGCCTATCATAAAGCGTATTCTGATGAAGCTAGACACCAAAAAGGCTTCTGGCGCTGACGGAATACCTGCTATAGTACTTAAAATCTGTGCGAGGGAACTAACACCAGTTTTCTGTAGACTTTTCAACCTATCCTACAGAAAGGGAATATTTCCTTCCTGCTGGAAATGTGCTACAGTTCAGCCGATACCTAAAAAAGGCAAGAAAACCTTGCCAAATAACTGCCGACCAATCGCACTGCTTTCAATAATGTCGAAAGTCATGGAAAAGGCTATCAATCACCATCTTCTAAAATATCTTGAAGGATTCAACGTTATTAGCGATCACCAATATGGCTTTCGTAAAAAATAGATCAACAGGAGATTTTCTGACTTATGTAACACATGTTTGGAACAATGCAATTGAACACTCTGGAGAACCTCGAGCGGTTGCTCTTGACATATCCAAGGATTTCAGTCATCCGGTACGAACTTTACGTAGAACTTATAATAGCGTCTATAATATCAGAATTTTCATTTTTTTTTTTGAACTTAGAAAATGCCTTGGCTTGTTTAGGTACAAGCGAGGCATCTGATTTCGTAATATTTTATTAATTAAGGTCAAAATGTTTCAAAAATAACTTGGACAGACGAGTAGGATCCAAAACTTGGGACTTACGGTCTTATTTATTCAAAATCTCGAAAAACGACCGTTTTTGGCTGGAAAAAGGGGGTCCAACTTCACCCTCCGGTATTGGCGGCGTCTACCTTTTGCAGGTTCCCTCTTATTTTATCAAAAACAAACTAAATTTACTGATTTTATATCGTCATCATTTTTGGATCGACGTTTTTTGGGCTTTAAAGCTGGGTCCGGTCTCGGTGGCGTCTGCCCTCTGGGGCGCTCGACTTTTTCAGTGTCAACAAATGTTACGGTACTTGATTCAAGTGATTAAACGACAGTTCAATTCTGGATGTAGCATTTTGGGCCTTATCTGGGCATTTCAGGGCACGGGGGACACGAAATCAACGTTAAAGGCTTTTATTCGACTCGCCCGATAGAATGAACAACTAGGCAGACGGTTAGGCGACGGGTCAAAATTTCTTGTCACCCTCTTGGTCTATTAGGAGCCTCTATGAATGAAAGGGGTGATATGCTTTAACAAAAGATTTTTAAGTTTAGTTACAAGAAGAAATTTAGATATGAAGTAGTGTTATTAAGTGATGACTTAATAGAAAACAAAATTAATCTTAGCACACTGGCGAAAATTATCAAAAAGCTGACCAGAATGTTTTAATGGTAAATATATGTTAACCAAGTATAACGATGTTAAAACAAACCTTCTGGGCTAAGTGTGTATTGATTGTTTTAAAATAACAGCGGTTTTATTATATATATTCTTATTATATTTTATTAATTATGTATTACTAATATTCAGTTTAAATTTAATATGCATAGTATTTTTATTTAATCTTTTAAGCTATTTTTGTTTCATTTTTAATAATACACCTATTCAAGAAAATCTAAATGTTTATTAAATTATAAAGTATATAAAAAAAAACATTGTATAGTTAAAAAGAATCAAATGAAATTAACTTCTTATTCAAATAAAATATTCTACTTCAGTTAAGTTAACTGAAATATACTTATGAAACAGCAAGTATTTATTTTCCCTGCTAACGGTGAAAAAATTTTCCTTCCAATTATATCCTGATAATGTGTTTAATACACATAAAAAGTGTCAATTAAGATTTCCTTTATCTGTGCGCACCATTCTGCAAATCAGCATTTAAAGTTTATAAATATTAGTACCAAACAAAGGCAGAGTGGGTGTGTCTGATGTATCAAGTGTCTTAAAAAGTTTTCCGTAGAACCGAAAAAAATAAAAGTTTTTAGAATTCAATTCAAAGTTGTTTTTTAAAAACGTTATAGTCGCTCCCACGATTATAACTGGTGCAGTGCGGAAGGAAATTTCGACAGAGTCTTCGACAAAGTCACCTGACCAGTGCGGAAGAAAAATTTCGACAGAGTCAACGGCGCAACGCAGAAGTTTTCGATAGAGACAACTGGCGAAGGCAGAAGGAAACTTTTCGACAGAGTCAAAGAAAAGTTGCATCGCGCAAAAACAAGATTCTGGTTCGTTTCAACGATCAACGAAAACAGCGGAAAACGAAAAAAGACAGATCTCAGCCCTCCAGGCCAGGGTACGAAAAGTTCCTATTGATTGGTTTCAACGAGACAAGCATCGCTCAAGAAACAAAAATCAGGGTAACGAAAAGTTCTTATTGGCGCGGCTCAACGGGACAAGCATCGCTCATAGAGTGATAATTGGTATCCAGGGACGAACAACGTTCATCCTCTTGGAAGAAGTTCAATCAATCAATCAATCAATCAATCAAAGATTTTCACAGAAACAAAGAAACAAGAAGTTCACAGAAACAAAGAAACAAGAAGATTTCAAGAAACAATTCCAAATGAAACTGCAGATCCTTTATCTGTAAGTGAAAATTTTGACATTTTTTCAGCAATCCACGCAGTGGGAAAGCATTTTTCAATTTTTCTTTTCAGCAATTTTGCTCACGCAGTGAGTTTCTTTTTCAAAACAAGCTCACGCAGTGAGAAAGACAACAGACCAAGTTTTCTTTTCTTTTTAAGAAAAACCACGCAGTGGGAAATTTGACAAAGCTCACGCAGTGTGAAGTTCAACAAAAAGAGCAGAGAAAATTTCGACTGAAAGCAAGAAATTTTTGAATATTTACGCAGTAAAATTCAAAAGATTCCAGCAACTTAGTTGTAAGAAAATATAATTTTAAGGCATTTTTAATTTTAAGATATAATATTTATCTTACCGATTTTACATATATTTGATTTATATTTTATCCATATATACGAGTATATACCTTATATTTTTGAATTTTTTCATAAACATTTTTGAATATTTTTCGTGAATTTTTGAAAAACTATTTTATAAAGAATGGCAAATCCAAATTATAACTTGATCAGATACCAGGCAGGCAATATTCCCCCATTCGACGGAAATACAAAACTAATAACAAGATTTATTAACTCGTGCGAAAATTTCTTAAAAAATCATATAAATCGAGAAGACCCCAATGCAGCTATAAATGTATGTTTATTCGATACAATTTTATCCAAACTAACGGGACGAGCAGCTGATTTAATAGCTTCACGCGTAGAATTAAATACATGGGACTTAGTGAAAAACGCGATTATCGAAACGTTCGCCGATCGAAGATCAATAGATTGTTTAGTTCAAGACGTGATAACGTTTAAAATGGAAAAAAAAGTGAAACTATAAAGCAATTCGGAATAAGACTACAAGACGCTAGAAGTCTACTTTTTGCCAAAATAAACATGGAAAACATAACACGAAATATTAAAATCCTACGAATTCAGGAATATAGCAACCTAATTTTAAAAGCATACATAAATAACCTACCCTACAACATGCAGTTAATAAATCGATTAAAAAATCCAATATCCCTCGAACAAGCTATAAGCTTTGCCCAAGAGGAGGAGAACTTTATACAGTATAAGAACCGTGGCAATTTAATTAATAAAATAAGCCATAATAACCCCGTAAGTCAAAATCCACCGACAAACCACAATATAAGACCCCAAAATGTTCAACATGTGAACAGACAAACGAACAATAATCCCTATCAATTTCTAGGATATGGTCAATTCAGATATAATCCTCAAAGGAATATACAAAATCCAAATATAAACAGACCCCAGAATGTTCAAAACAACCAAAATCGAATGATAAGGCAGAACAAACCCTTATATCCTCAAAGACAAAACAATTTCTCGCAGAGAAATAATAATAACAATTTCCAACCATCATACCGTGGAACAAAGCGACAAGCAACGTCTTCCATAGTTAGACAAAATCAACACCAACCGATGGATATGTCATCCGGAAATGCAGTTATGCACAGAAATCAACCCCAGCGACAATTCTTCGCAGAAGAATTATACAACCAAATGATCCAAAATAATACGGAACCCTCAGATTCCGACCAATATAGTACGGAACCTGTAAATTTTGATCCTAACATTACGAAACCTAACGATTTTGATCCAAATACTTACAATGACGATTATTATAACCACGATTATAACAACGATTATAGTGAAATGCAACAAATGCAACATGAGAATGAAATTATGAATACCCCATTAGACCAAAATTTTCCTTTAATCTAGGAATTAGACGAGACGATTTGATAATAATGAATTCTAACTCGGATAATCAATTACCAATAATTTATCTACCCGAATTAAATGCGTATTTTCTAATTGACACCGGCAGTGGTAAAAGTTTTATGAGACCTGAACTGGCATACGAAATATTTTCAGATTTTATAGAAGAAGAATTTTTCATAGTCAAAACAGCACATGCAATCTCAAGTCATAACGAGATAATGCACATCCCCATTTTTCCCTCTTTTAATTGCCAAGAATATCATAAATTCTATTTGTTTGATTTTTCACAAAACTATGACTGTTTATTAGGTATAGATTTTTTAACTCACATAAACGCTCAAATAAATCTAAAAGAATCACGTTTTAGAGTCGATAAATGCAAATCTACCCCTATATTACAACAGAGACCCAAAAAATGAAAAACCATGCGAAATAATAATTCCACCAAAAACGCAACAAATTGTAAAATTCGCAGTGAATAAGAAAAGCGGAACAGGAATTTTAAATTATCAAAAATTAGGATAAGCGGAAATGCCCGAAGCAATTGTAAGAATAGAAAATCACCATGCAGTGACGACAATCATCAACCCTTGCGAAAATCCAATAAAAATAACAATATTTGAACCATTCGAAATCGAAAAATTCGAGGAAACAGAATTAAATTTTATAAACGAAAAATACGAGGAAGACCAAAAAGTTGACATTTTAAGGAAACAGAATTTAAAAAAATTTAAGACTAGACCATTGTAACCAAGAAGAATATAACACCATGAGAAAATTATGTTACGACTATAGAGACATTTTTTACTGCAAAGGTACACCTTTGACCTTTACGAATAAAATAAAACATCAAATTAAGTTAAAGGACGAAACACCCTTATTTACAAAGACTTATAGATACCCTCATATTCATAAAGCTGAAGTAAAAAAGCAAATTTCAGAAATGCTAAGAAACGGAATCATCCAGGAGTCAAATTCACCTTGGAGTAGCCCGATATGGATTGTACAAAAAAATGGATGCCTCAGGACAACAGAAATGGAGAATTATGATAGAATACAGAAAATTAAACGATAAAACTGTAGACCAGAAATTCCCAATTCTACAAATAACGGACATCCTAGACAAGCTTGGAAAAACACAGTATTTCAGTACACTTGACTTAGCCAATGGATATCATCAGGTAGAAATGGATCCTAATGATACACCTAAAACAGCCTTTTCAACTGATATGGGACATTACTAGTTTAAATGAATGTCCTTTGGACTCAAAAATGCACCCGCAACGTTCCAAAAAATAATGAACAGTGTGTTAAGAGGACTACAAAATGAAATATGTTTTGTTTATCTAGATGATATAATTATCTTTTCAACATCTCTACAAGAACATAAAGACAGACTAAAGAAAGTGTTTAACAGACTCAGAGAAGCAAATCTAAAAGTACAACTAGATAAAAGCGAGTTTTTACATCGAAAAATAGCATACTTAGAACATCAAGTCACGAATAAAGGTATCAAACCAAATCCTGAAAAAATTGAAGCAGTAAGAAAGTTCCCAATCCCCAGGACGCAAAAAGAAATAAAATCATTCTTAGGACTGGCAGGTTACTACCGAAAATTCATTAAAGATTTTGCAAAAATATCCAAACCTATGACAAAATGTTTAAAAAAGGGATCGAAAGTAAATCACTCCCCAGAGTTCATTAAAGCGTTTGAACATTTGAAAAAATTATTAATAAATGCACGAATCTTAAAATATCCAGATTTTGAAAAGCCTTTCATATTAACTACCGACGCATCAAATATAGCCCTTGGAGCAGTTCTATCTCAAGGCAACCCCCCAAACGATAACCCTATTGCTTATGCATCCAGAACACTAAACGACACAGAGCAAAAATACTCTACCATAGAGAAAGAATTGTTAAGTATAGTGTGGTCATGCAAGTATTTTCGACCATACCTGTATGGACAAAAATTTAAAATCTACACAGATCACAGACCTTTAGTATGGTTATTTAACCTAAAGGAACCAAACAGCAAATTGATGAGATGAAGACTTAAGCTAGAGGAATACGATTATGAAATCATTTACAAAAAAGGCAAGCAAAACACTAACGCCGACGCTTTATCAAGAATTCAAATAAACGCAATCGAAAACGAGTCTTTAATAAACATAAACATAGACCAAGAAATTTCTGAATTTTTAAATGACGATTACGACCCGAATAAAATATCCAAAGAGGAAATACAAAAGGTAATAGCAGAGCTCGAAAATCCAAAAGCCAAAATTACAACTGGCAAAAACCCAAAAAACACGATTACAACTGGCGCAAAACCAAAAATAACTGACGCAAAAAAGGTTATAACTGGTACGGAAGGAAAGAAACCAAAAATAAACATAATCTCTGACATCCAAATCTTACCCCCTTACAAGGATCGAAAACCAATTGATACTATTCACACCACCAATAAGGAAACCAATGAAAACGGTTTAACATTGTTAGATGAAATCATTAATAATAAAAAGAACCAAATAATTATAAAGAAATCTCCTTATAAAGAATATAGCAAAATAGACCGAGAAATATTTGACGGAAACAAAATCATAAAGGCAATACTACCAATGTCCTTAGAAAAAATAATTAAATTTTTAAGAGAATATTTAAATGAAAAGATAACATATATATATATATTTGCAATCTAAAGAGATAAGACCTCTAATAAATAAAGCCATGATAGATAATTTCAGAAATTACAAATTAATAGAGTGTACGAAACTCATAAATAATGTGGAAGAGCAAGAAAGAAACTTACTCATTCAGTACAAACACGAAGGCAAAACTAATCACAGAGAAATTGAAGAAACAGTTAAATTTTTAAAGAGCAATTATTACTGGAAGTCATTAAAAGCAGATATTACAGAATATATTAACAAATGCGAGACATGCCAAAGAACAAAATATAACCGGAAGCCGATAAAACAACTCTTAGTGATAACCGGAACACCGAGTAAACCTTTCGAGATTATTCATATTAATACTCTAAAAATAGGAAAAGACAAATTTTTAACTATTATGGACAAATTTTCAAAATTCGGACAAGCCTTACCTTACCTAGGAGATGCAATCTCTTGTAGTGATTAATTAATTCGATACTTTTCTTTTATGGGAATACCTAAAAAGATAATTTCTGATAACGGAAAAGAATTTAAAAATGAAGTCGTAGAAAACCTATTGAAAACCCACGACATAGAAATACACTTTACTACCCCTTACCACCACGAGTCGAACTCACCTGTAGAACGCATACATAGCACTTTAATAGAGCATATAAGAATACTAAAAGAAAAAGACGCTCAAACAGACGTCACTAACCTCATGCCTTATGCCATAGTAGCATACAATAATACCATACATTCAGATACGGATTTTACACCCCAAGAATTAGTACTAGGGCACACAAATTCCAGAGACCCTATGAATCTCATACATACACATGTTTATACAGAGTATTTACAAAACCATAAAAATAATACTCAGGTACTGTTCGATAAGATAAAAGAGAAAACCCTACAAAAGAAAGAAAAAACAATTACCAAATACAATAACAAATTAACAGAAACGGAACCTAAAATCGGAATGCAAGTTTATAAAAAAGTAGATCAAAGATCTAGTAAGATTAAAAATAAATTTCTCGGACCATTTACAATCACCAAAATTTTGGAAAGAAATAAAATAGAAATAGAAAATCCAAAAACTAAAGTGAAGGAAACCGTTCACGTTAACGAAACTAAAATGAAACCCATTGTTTCAGATGTTGGAACATTTGTACAACCCTCAATATCATTACAACCCGCTACATCAGAGCTGATGACGTAAAAATGCATGAGTTGAATAATTATCCAGAGATCCTACCATTCAACAAAGGCATAGCCAAAATAATAATAAAACATTGGACGTTTGTACAAGAGTATGACATACAACCATTAATACAAGAATTTAAAGCCCTTCAAGATCAATCACAACATATATTAGCGACATTAAAAAATAAGAGCGAATATCAAAATGAATATCATAACTCTCTAATAACGGTAAACGTTATCAAAAAGGAATACAAAATTTATTAATTCAATTACTACCCTATAATAAAATCCAAAAAGTTAAACGAGGAGTTTTCAACCTCCTCGGTACATTTATAAAAAGTATAACTGGCAATATGGACCAGTATGACGCAGAAACAATAGATAAGAAAATTAAGCAATTACAAATACAGGGTAATGAACTCAAAATAGACGCGATAAATCGAATTTCTATAATAGACAAAACGATCAATAACTTCCAAAAAATGGTATCGAATATTACGCATAACCAATTAATTTTAAAATCAAGAATTTGTGCAAGTAGAACAGACTTTAAAGGAAGTATCACTTGATAAAATAAATGAGCGGCAAATGAACAGAATAACCACATGTTTAAATCAATTATTTGCACTATTTCAAGTAATATATGACATTCTGAATAAAATAGAAATTGCAGTTATGTTTTCAAAATTAAATACTTTACATAACTCCATAGTAGACCCTAATGAACTAATTATGGAAATAAATAAGTTAAAAATGCAGTTAGTAAACGACAAACTACCCTTCGATAACAATATCGAAAATATCTTGCTTTTAGAAAAAATAACAACAATTAAAAGTTACACGAAGAAAAATAAGATAATATTTTTACTTGAAATACCGCTAGTGGATGGTGAAATATATCAATATTTTCATCTTTATCCCCTACCAATTCCAACGAATAACACCTATATTATTAATATACCTTTGAAACCCTACCTTGCCATAAGTGCCCAAAGATACCAATACCAAGAATCGAGTTGTAAAGAAGTCCAAGAAAGTGAATATCTTTGTAACGAAGAAAGAAGCCAATCAATTAATGAAGAATCACCCTGTAGTGTACAATTACTGAGATATAAAAGTAATATAACTCAATGCCACCCTTTTAAAGTCAAAATTTTACAAAATCAAATAACACAAGTTTCAAAAAATAAATGGTTAGTAACAACATTTAAGGAAGAATTATTTAAAATTACTTGTCAAAAATTTGAAAAAAGCAAACTTATAATAACAATAATATGTCAAATCTCAATAAATAATATTATTTTAAAGTCCTACGATGAATCAAAAATGAAATACGAAGAAGTATCTCTACCCCAACTTCGATGGAACCCTGAAGATGGACAACCACCATACTTCAACCCCCATACTCTCAACCTGGACAATGTAAACCTGAGAATAAACGATGAAATTAAAGAAGAACTGAAAACACAGAAAAGACACTTAGAAGAAATGAACTCAGATATAACTATAAGATATAATAGCATATGGACGATTATTGCATATATACTAATAATATTGATTTTATTTGTAATAATTCGTCAATTGATTGTAAAAAATTGAGGAAATCTAAAAGAAATAATAATAATAATAATAATATGAGTCACATAAATTCCGATGATGCAATCGAGCTTGACTTTATGAAAAAGTAGCCTAACAGGTTAAATTTTCAACTCGGTCGGGAGGAATTATATCCTGATAATATGTTTAATACACATAAAAAGTGTCAATTAAGATTTCCTTTATCTGTGCGCACCATTCTGCAAATCAGCATTTAAAGTTTATAAATATTAGTACCAAACAAAGGCAGAGTGAGTGTGTCTGATGTATCAAGTGTCTTAAAAAGTTTTCCGTAGAACCGAAAAAAATAAAAGTTTTTAGAATTCAATTCAAAGTTGTTTTTTAAAAACGTTATAGTCGCTCGCACGATTATAACTTTCCTTCGAAATTTGTTTAGAGTTTTAGGGTTTTGAAATCACAAAAAAACATATTTTTTTTAAAATTTAACTTCATTATAAATATTAATAAATATTGCAAAAATAATAATCTAGCTACCCATTACAATAAATATTTACTCATCAAGAGGTTTTTATTAGCATACCTGACAATTTTATCTGTATAGTTCACATGTGAGTTTTATTCTTTAATATACGTATATATTCCGTGGGCAGAAAGCATATACTTTGTTCGATGTAATTTTAAAATAGAAGATTGTAGTTTTTCAATCATTAAATACAAGGTAAATTTCTATGTTATACCAAGAACTGTGATCTTTGGATTTAATTAGTAATTACTTTTTGCCAATATATATATATATATATATATATATATATATATATATATATATATATATATATATATATATATATATATATACATATATATACGAGTATATATATATATATATATATATATATATATATATATATATATATATATATATAAATTTCGTTGGAAGTGCTTGATATATGTAAACTGCTTGACACTGCCCAGAATGATATAGGCTAGAAATACACACATCCGTACTGGACTCAACTTTTCAGTTATCTATAATTCTTTTCGAGAACTCCTTTGTATAGAGAACCTCATATACTGTAAAAAATAATAATGTGAATAATCCTGGGTAAATTTATGATCATCGATTTTTTACGTAATTATACCTATAAAGTTATGTAAACAACATTACATAGATATGCAGAGTATACTAAAAAAATATTTAATGAAAAAGGGATATTTTAGATTTAAAATATATAAATTACGTTTTATTATATGAACGGGAAAATTAAAATAAACCTTAAATAACGGTGAAGTCTTTTATTTATGTATAAAATTATACACAACACTAAAAACACACGTAAACTTATTTATTTATTTCAATAATAAATGCCTTTCAACCAAATCTCCTTCAAACTTTTTAAACCGTACATTTTAAAGTAAAAATAAAAAAAAGTTAGGAATATTAACAAAACAAAAATGTGCGGACAGCCATCTTAATTTCACAAATAACTTTGAAAATAGTTTCTCAGAAGTACAGTCCCACCATTCGTGACAGACATAATTACATACAATAATAATTTAAATTAAATAATAATTAGTATTTAATAAAAAAGTAACCTGCTGAAGGTATAGATGTGTGTAAACATTTTGATACACCAAAGTTCTTTAATTCCTAACAACATTAGCAAAACTAAAGGATCTTCAATGGTTTTAGTCAATTGGATGACGCCGCCTAGACGTCAAATTCTATATTGCATATTAAGTTTTATGGAGAGTTACACAAATAATAATGCAGTATAATTAAATTATTCAACTTTAAGTAATGGACATGGACCTATCTAACTTTACATTATAAATGCAAGGTGTTTAGCTTTTTTCTAAAAAAATAAATATTTCTTCAAAGTCCGTGGAATATTAGGCTTATTTTTTTCATAATTTTCCCTACGTATACTTCAATAATTCTTGTAATTTATTTAGTGGACTCTGATACCAACTGACACACCGCTATTATATAGTTACATGCATTAGTAAAAATAAATATAAATAACGAATCATCTATTAAAAAAATCCTCCAGCCTTTAATTTTTTCTTTCTCATCTGAAACGATTTGTCAGCAAGAATTCGTAGTTGTTTATGCATTTCTTGGTACTCTTTACGAAGATATATTTTATCCATAATATTATAACAAATATGTACTGTTTTGTTTACCTCTCGTGATAGTTCTTCCCCGATCACTGCTAAAGATATAATGTAAACCTAAAAATAAAATTAAAGTATGTTCATAACCGTTTACTGAATCCAAGGGGTAAGACTGGAAATTTAGTTAACCATTCAAGCATATTTTGAGATTGCCTTTTATTAGGAGATATATAAATAACAAGAAGCATTGACATAATATATGACCTTTTATGGCGGAGTATATATATATATATATATTATAGGTCTAGCACACGTGCTGCAGGGAAGTCCCTAAAGCGCTACAGGAGCGACACGTATGCGGAAAAAGCGATTCACGTTGTTCTTGAATCGCTGTAAATTGTACTCGGTGAGAAACACAGTCCTGGGTAAGTCATTCCAAAGGGATGATGTTCTCCATATAAAAGACTGCTTGAAAAGCATTGTACAAGGAGTAACAAGCTGAACCTCATACGGATGTGAAGTATCAGCGCGACGTGTACTTCTAACATGCACCGCTCTGGGAGGAATTAAGCGGGCTACATCCTTCGAACACTCCCCATGAAAATACTTGTAGAATAGACTCAAGTCGCCAACCGTTCTTCGATGTTCCAGCAAATCAAGGCCGCCGGTCAGTTCCGGGTCTCCAATCAGACGAACAGCCTTCTCTGAACAGAATCCAACAAATGCAGTGTATGCAGCGGAGCCCCAAACATGGGAGCAGTATTCCATAGTTGGTCGAATTTGAGCTTTGTAAAGAATTAACAGTTGTTGTGGAGTGGAAAGCTTTCTGGTTCGAAATAATATTCCCAACTTTTGAGAAGCTCTCCTTGCTATGCCTGCAACATGTTCATGCCAGGACATATTTGCTCCCAAATTAACGCCCCCGACATAACTATATCGGGTTCAGCAACGTTAACTTTTTTAGAAAAAACTGCGGCCTGGATTTTTGTAGCGTTAAATTCCACTTGGTTACTGTCACCCCAAGACAGAATTTCTTCCAGGTCTTTGTTAAGTTGAATGACTTCCTGCTGTCTGCGGATATTCGCCTGAGCAGCCGATATCCGAGCGTTCAAAGTGAATGAAGAGATAAGCATACTGTCATCTGCAAAGCTGTAGATTGGAGTCCCGGTCTTTTTCAGCAGATCGTTAATGTAAATAAGAAAGAGAGTAGGAGACAGTATGGAGCCTTGGGGCACACCGGCGTTAACAGTAAAGGTGTTAGAAAGAAATCCGTCGACTGCGACTCGTAAAGAACGCTCTCTGAGGAATATGAGAGCCACGAACAGAACTTTTCAGACATACCATAAGAGCGTAGCTTAGCCAACAGTCCATCGTGCCAAACACGGTCGAATGCCTTGGATATGTCAAGAGCAACCGCTCGAGATTCTCCGAAGTGTTCAATTGCGTTGTTCCAAACATGTGTTACATAAGTCAGAAGATCTCCTGTTGATCTATGTTTACGGAAGCCATATTGGTGATCGCTAATAATGTTGAATCCTTCAAGGTATTTTAGAAGATGCTGATTGACAGCCTTTTCCATGACTTTCGATATTATTGAAAGCAGTGCGATTGGTCTTCTTGCCTTTTTTAGGTATCGGCTGAAATCTGGCACATTTCCAGCAGGAAGAAAATATTCCCTTTCTGTAGGATAGGTTGAAAAGTCTACAGAAAACTGGTATTAGTTCCCTTGCACAGCTTTTGAGAACTATGGCAGGTATTCCGTCAGCGCCAGAAGCTTTTTTGGTGTCTAGCTTCATTAAAATACATTTTATGATACGCTGTCTGAAGACAATATCGGGCATCCTTGACTGTACTATGGGAATAGTGGGTGGTGTATATATACATATACATATATATATATATATATATATATATATATATATATATATATATATATATATATATATATATATATATATATTACAATAGAGGTTTTCACAGATGGTGGTATGTAATACATTCTTTTCCGGGTTTCAATCCTTTCGTCTAACAATAGAATTGTACAACGTTTTACCAAAATCTCATTCGGCATTTTAAAGTGCTCTTGCTGGTGATGCTACTCGATATTGTGTTCTTGCTGCTGTTGCCGCTAGAAGGTAACTCAGAAACCGTAGTGCGGTTGCGGTCTTTTATAAGTCGGCGTCTACGCAGATTGTAAGTGAGGGGATTGTGAGTGTTCGTCCGGGCATCAGTGTTTGCCAGTTGGGTGCCCGTATCAGTGGTAATTACGGGTTCCGGCGCTGTGCTGACTGTTGCCTTCTCGATGTTTTGGTTGTTCCTTGGATTAGATAGTAGGCCATTCCATGTAGTGGAGATATTAAGTGTATCATCCCGCTTATTTAGTTGTCCATGCTTTTCGTTTTCCAAGGCTTCTCTGACTATGCGTGTTTTATAATGTGAAATCGAAGCTATTTGTTTAAATCTCTCAAAATTGATGTTGTAACCAGTATCATGATGGTGCCTAAAAAAAATCTGAAGTTGTTTGTTTGTTTTTGATACTTATTTTATGTTCTTGGATCCAGGTGCAGATTCTTCTATTTGTTCTACAATTTGTGGCAGTCTCCGCATGGGATGCTGTAAACTCCATTGTTTTCCAGTTTTCTCTTGTCCTTAGGGTTACCCAGGATGTCTGCCAGAGTACGAGTATTTTGTGGTTTGTATGCTGTGTCTGTGTTGTGTTTTTTAGGACTCTTCCAATCCTATCTCTAACTCCTATTCCATACGGTAATAGGACTCTACTTTTGTTGAGGTCCCGTTCTGTCCCTTGTCTGTGAATGACGCTGCCTTTCTAATGTTCTTCGTTTGGACTGATCTTTATATCCGTGTCATTCTAGTAAGCGTAGTTGTTGTTTCACTTGATCCCAGTATTCCAGTGAATGAAGCAGTAGACATAATAGCAATGAACGAGGATTTTCCAGCTCATGTTTAGAACTATCGGAACACTGTCTAAAAAACACCTATTTTGTCTTCAACAGTCAGATATACAAACAAACAGATGGAGCGCCCATGGGATCTTCCCTTTCACCAGTAATAGCCAATCTGTATATGATGTATTTTGAAACAGAGGCCCTTACAAACTCACCACTCAAACCTAAACTCTGGAAACGATATGTTGATGAGATCTTTATAATTTGGCCTCATGGACTAAATGAATTAGACTACTCCCTGACCTATTTAAATAGAATCCACCACCGAATACAGTTGACTTTGGAAGTAGAAGAAGAAAAAAGCCCCCCTTTCTTTCATGTGCTCATAGCTCGGAAAAATATCGGTCAACTTCAATACCGATTTGGTTTTCACATCTTGTCCACTAACACAAAATATTGATTTTGGTTTTTATCAATAAATTTATTTGTTAAACTTAACATTTGTTTAATTTTTCAATTCTTGTTCTCCTTATTCCCCCTTTCAGTCATTTTAATCAATAAAAAGCATAAGGTATACTATGGAATTTGCTAGCATTAGAAAGAGAATAGAATGTTCTTTCAAATGATATTAAAATTCGTAAAAATAAATGAACACTAAATTCTAGAATCCCTGTTAAATAAAGTCAGATTTTGACGAAAACGACGTTTCGATACTGTGATCTTACTGCTGCTGCCGCTCGAAGCTAACTCAAGGAGAATCTAACTCAAACGCAATATAAAACAAACTCAAACAAAATAAAATTCAAATTCAGTAACGATAACCCGCTCTCGCTTATAAAGGAATTTTCTTAGAAATGAAAAACAAATGCTTATATCTATTAATACACGAGTAAATATAATCCTATCAGGTTAGTTCAGGTTAGTTTGGTACAGATTGTAACACTACTTCTACGAGAGAGGACAAATCTAGTAAAATTCTACGAAACGGATGTGTTGAAAATTTCAAACAGATACAATGCGAAGTTAGCAGCTATCATAAGTGATCGGTGTTGCACATTTCGTAGAAATCGATAAAGCTGAGTATCGTGCATTTTTATTTAAAAAAGTGGACTGCGGCCCAGATAGAAACTTCTCGAGGATTCTGCACCAGCGCAGCGCTCACGATCATTTAATATTGGATAAATGAATTTAAAGGTGGCCACTGCAGTTGCTGCACGTTCAGGACGCATAATTAAGGTTCCCTCTGAAGAAATGCTCGTTAAAATTTATGGTATGGTGATGGAAGGTCGTCGCATTAAACTTCGTGGGATTACCGAGATCGTAGGCATCTCAAATGATTGGATACATAATATTTTGCTGACGTGCATTTATTGACTCCAGACCAAAAACGCACGAGAAAGGACATTTCACAGGCGTGCTTGGAAAAGTTCCAGCATAATCCAAAGGATTTCTGGCATCCTTTTGCGCCTGTGGATGAAAAATTGATTCACTCCTGACACAAGACGTCAATTAAAACAGTGGGTTACGAAGATGTAAGTGCACCGACAAAAGCGAAAACATTTTTATGGGCGGGAAAAGTGATGAAAACTATATTTTGAGACTCACTGGGTGTCATCATGTTTAACTGTTTAGAAGAGGGTAAAACAGTGACTGGCTCTTATTACGCAAGGTTTTTGAACCGTTTGCATAGTGAGTTGAAGTAGATGCGACCAAGATTAGCTCGCGAAAAAGTGCTCTTTCACCACAATAATGCGCTGGCTCACATCGATCGTTGCAAAGGCAAAAGTGCACGAACTGAACTTTTTAAACAGTTCCCCCACCCACCATATTCCCCAGATTTGGCCCCAAGTGTTTTTTTTTGTTTCCTAACCGCGAAAGTTGGCTTGAGGGGAAGAAATTTTTGTCGAATAAAGAGGTTTGTGTTGTAAACGAGTAATATGCACAGTTCAAGACAACTTTTTTTTCTGAGAAAATAAAAAAATTAGAATCTCACTGGACCAAATGTGTTGAGCTCAATGAAGTGCTCTTACTATTTTAAATTTACAGTATGAGTGGCCTATATTGCAAGTAAGATGCTTAATATCAACAACAAAATATTTGTTCATTTTTTTAGACATTTTTTTATTTTTGAACAGTTACCGATAACAACAGTATATTGAAATTATAATACATTTAATATTCTAAGAGCCATTTGGCTTCAATTTATCAATGTAACAGTTCCACTAATATAACATATACATAATTAAACGCGGTTTTAAGGAAATAAATGTCAATATTTTTTAACTAATATATATATATATATATATATATATATATATATATATATATATATATATATATATATATATATATTAGGATTACAGTTTCACAAAATGCAACAATAAACATTTTCGTCAATAAATCATTTTTTGACGCGTTAAGTCGTTACCTGACAGTAAACGTTTGACGCAAGCCAGCTTAATTTTTTTTTTTTAATTTGATCTTCCTAGATTCAAATATCAATAAATCCAAAACAGTTGAATTTAGACATATAGTATGTTAGACAAATAATATCTAGAATTTTTAGTAGGACTCAAAAATCAAATAACATACGGGCTTTCCGTTTAAAAAAATTCAAGATGCCGTAATTTCTTTGAACTGACAGTTCAAAACACTTTTTTTTTTTTTATTGGTCTAGCACACGTGCTGCAGGGAAGTCCCTAAAGCGCTCCAGGAGCGGCACGAGTGCGGAAAAAAAGCGATTCACGTTGTTCTTGAATCGCTGTAAATTGTACTCGGTGGGAAACACAGCGCTGGGCAAATTATTCCAAAGGGATGACGTTCTCCATATAAAAGATTGCTTGAAAAGCGTTGTACGCGGAGTAACAAGCTGAACCTCATACGGATGCGAAGCACCAGCGCGACGTGTATTTCTAACATGCACCGCTTTGGGAGGAATTAAGCGGGCTACATCCTTATATATATATATATATATATATATATATATATATATATATATATATATATATATAGAGGAGAGGAGAGAAGCCACTATTGAATAGATCAAATTAAAACGGTCACTTTTGGTACACAAAATACACGCTTATATACGAAGTTTCTCAAAACGCTTTTGTTGTGGCCCTGGTATTTCGTCAGAAAACGTCCTTTACGAGTGGAAATCAACGGGTTTCTTTCTAATTTCTTCACTATCAATGCTGGTGTGCCTCAAGGGTCCATACCGTCTCCTACTATCTTTTTCATTTACAGAAATGATTAGCTGGAAAGAACCAGGAATCCAATCTACAGCTGACAGCTACAGCACGTGTGCTATGCTCATAAAAAAATATTTTTTAAGTTATTTATTATGGAGAAAATTTGCCGAATTAAAAAAAAATGTTTCTTCACAACAAAAAATTCACATTAATACAGTGAGTTCAGCGTTTCTTCAATTTCTCCAATTGCTTCACCCGATCTAAAAAAAATTCTATAGTTTGTGCCTCAAAATACGAAGCTGCACCGGCTTTCAAGTCATTATCTCAGGAAAATTTTCATCTCCTGAGGTCTTTCTTCAGATGTTTATACAAAAAGAAGGAGTTCGCTAAATCAGGGCTATAGGGTGGATGTTGAACCGTACAGTTATAGCGAAACATTTTGGTTCTCCATAAATTAGGACGTTCTTCTGTAATGGCCCGCTTAAGGTTTTGAATCTCCCTTCCGTAAACTCTTCCATTCATTATAGACCCTTTTTCTTTATATTCAATAAGCAAAATTTCTTTACCTCCGCCGCCATCCAGTTTTCCGAGGAAGAGTTTTTGTCTTGTTTGGAGGTAGAGAGCCCTTATAAACTCATTCTATCGACTCCTGCTTCGTCAAAGGATCGCAGTAGAACTCGCGAGTCTCGTCATCGGTGAGAATTCCCCAGAAATACTTCTACCTACACTTTATGGAGAATATTCCAGAGTTTTTTCAAAATTTTTTGACCAGTTCTTTTCGAGACAGGGGTTTTCGGCCATCTCTTTAAAATAATACAAATGAGAGGGTGCGCAAGTTATACCATATATTTTTGAACTCGTGTTTTCACAAGCTTTCATTTAACACCCCATTCGATGACATGGTAAAAAAATTTATTTTTTACTTCCGATTTCACCCCCAAAAACTAACCTCTTAAGTCAAAATTTAACTTTCAGAACTACACAGCTCTGATTAGACCATCAATTCTTATATTTGTGCCAAATTTCAACTTCCTGTGTCAAATAATTTCGAAAAAAATTGGGTGTGACAGACAGACGGTCAGACACCGAAGTGGTCCCATAAGTGTTCCGTACGGAATAGTAAAAATGGGCTGATGGAATTATCTTTGATCTACTGCACTTACGAATTGAGTCTAGCGACAAGAAATTGAAGTATCGCTTACAGAGTTGTCGTCGAAATGCAGTTTACATGTCGCCAAAAATACGAAAACGAATGAATAAGTTTATGTGGCGAAGTTATTAGGACGAATGTAACAAATAATGCTAAGAAAGGCATGGCTTGCGCAGTCTTGGCTGACGAATCATCCGACATATTTGGGAAAGAACAGCTATCTACTGTCTTGCGTTTTTATGATAGGACCCAGGAGAAAATCCAAGAAGAATTTACAGGTTTCGTGATGCTGAAATCACGAGATATCCCATCAGTTGCAGAAACAATTGACAGTTTTTTGTTTAGTTATAATTTTTCACCAGGATTTGATTTTAACGATTGATCTGCAGTGGCAGGCAAAGATGGAACCAGTACATTCGAGTATTATTTTTCTGTTGTTCAAACCCCAAAATAAATCTTATGATCAATATGTCGCAAATAATGTACCGGAAATTAAAAACATGATTAACACTGTAAAGAATAATACTACAAACTTGTTTAGGGAATCGACAGGAGGAGTAGGAATTCGGTTTCCACTCTATCGAGAATGTGAGGGATTAGATGGTTTAAGAAATACACTTTAGTAATAGAACATAATTTCCCCGAGCTTGTTAATGCAATGGAAAAACTACCAATCTAGTGAAATTACCTATTCAAAGTTTACTAAATCTTTGTTCATTGTTGCCCTAACTACAATAGCAAAATGCTCGGCAGTATTGAAACTAGTAGTTAATGTCCTGCAATCAAAGAGCATGTACTTAGTCAAGGTGGCAAAGAACATTAACAGAATTATTGACGTACTAAAAAAGAATCGTGAAAACGCTAATTACTCCAAAAAGTACTGGACGTTACAATGGAATCGGAGACAGATTACTGTTCACAAGCAAATACACCAAAGCAATCTGCCATCAGACACTAATTATACCACGTCTTGATTCCCTTGCATGCTTTTTTCCTTTTTTCCTAAGGAGAGAACTTTCGATTTTGAGCATAATCCCAGCCACTACTGCGACCTTAGGACGTTTTTTCAGTACCTTTTGAAGAGGAGAAAACCTTGCTGAGGAACACTACGGAAAAGAAAAGATTGAGTCGATAATCTCTGATCAGCTTATATCGAAAGTTTGTTAAAAAAAATCAGGAGGAACTCAAGACGATTGTTTTAGAAGCATTTGCACTAAACCTACTGAAACTATTCGCCTAAAAATTAAAAAAAAAAATACAATAATTAGACGATAACAATAGATTAACAATAAGCTAGTAGTGTTTAATCGTATATGGGGACTAATAAAACGATTTTTTCCAAAATTTTGTTTTTCACGGGAAGTACAGATCGTGGTGATACACCTAGCTAATTCAGATTCTGGATACGCCGGATTTTCAGGTTCTCCTGGAAGGAGAACCTGAAAAGGTAGAGTGACAACTTTCCCAAAGGAAGGTAGACGAAGACGGTATTAAATAGACAATTGTGCCTGCACAAATAAGGAAGAAGAATAAGAAGATAATTTTTTATTCGATACTAAAAGAAATTCGTGAGAGTTTCCTAAACCTTCATTGTACAATTTCTGTTTTTGTTTTCATTCAAGAAACATTATAAGAATATTGAGTTTTATAATCTCATATAATGTAAGCGATAAATTTCTCTTAATTCTAGTTGCCTACATATTTTTTTCCAGTAATAAAGATTAATGCGAGGTAGAACAAAATGATCATTTCTCCATAGAGATTTGTACTGGAAAATATAGGTTGGAGTATAATTGGTACAGTAGTTCCAATAATCTCATTCATCCAGAAGAATATAAATGCTGCAATGTTGGAAGCAAATATGTCGTTAATTACTTCAATTAAGTTAAACATTGTAATATGCCAACAGTAATATTTAATAATATCCCTTGAATTTCTTGAAAATCTTAACCTATCATTAAACGTTTCCAAAAGATTTTTAGCAGATAAGATTGTTAAACAATATACAAGAACTACGGTTATTTGTCTAAGAAAGAGGGAACTAGTTAATGCTAACAGAGGATTTTGTGTTAGCGCAAACAACTCAAAATTTATAAATATAAATGTTGTTACTCCACATAAAAACCATATCAGAATAATTAATTTTGAACTATTTTTCAATATCTTTTTCATGGATATATTATCTGCAAGCAATTCTAAACTTCTTATCATCGAACAGATTTGATTTCCTTTAAAACAAATTTTTATTGTTATAATAATATTATTGCACAATGTACAAATTTCGCTTAAAATGTAAATAATTTTAAAGACCCAGTGGAAATTGTCAAATATTTTGAATACAAAATTTAAATAAATAACATTTAGACTGCAAACAGTGATATGAATTACCACATATAACATGTATAAAGATTTTAGTGACTTCTATTTACAGTAATCTGGTGGACATATCGCCAAAACAGTGCTTATTATCAAAAATATTTTGAAATTCATTATGCAGCTTAAAGAATACCGCAGTATCGAGTCAATATTAACGATGATAATATTATACTGACCGATATAACTATATATAGTTACACAAACAGCAACAAGTGCATATTGAAATTTATTTTTTAATTTAAAAACCATTTATTTAAAACTAATGGTATTGTTTGACAGTAAAATGATTGAAATAAAATACCCGAAGCAAAACAATCTAAAAAATAACAAAAGAGTTTTCATAAAATAAGGTTATAAGCAGATTAGGAGATTTTTTTAGTTTTTAAAAATATTTTATATTGTTCGTTGTACTTACATATTTGGATTCTAGTTAAAACTCTAAATATAAATTATACTACATGTCCTATAATTATAGGACACAATTAATTAATTGTTTTTAAGATATCGGCATTAAATTGCTAGTTCTTTCGACTTTAACAGGTTACAATTTCCAAACGGTAAATTAAAAAACATGATGTTAGTTTTTTATTTACTATCCGAAAATATCAACTTCTGTCATAACAGAAAGTCTAATTTATTAAACAATTTTTATCCTTATCTTGGAACCTGGACCTCTAAAACTGAAATAAAATTGGGCATATGGAGATACTGAATATCTTTTCGATGTATTTATTATTTTCCAATTAGAGTATAGATAAGGTAAAGGCCTAGTTAAGATCAATTTTTAGTGTTCGGTACGGAACACTTATGGAATCACTCCGGTGTCCGTCTGTCTGTCTGCCTATGACACTCGATTTTCCTCGAAACTATTTGACCAAGAAAGTTGAAATCCGTCACAAATATAGGAACTGAGAGTTCAATCACAGCCATGAAGTTTTGAAAATTAAATTTTACCTTAAGGAGTTAGTTCTAGGGGGTGAAATAGGAAGTGAAAAAAATTTCGAAAGGTCATCGAGTCAATGAAATGTCAAATGAAGGCTTGTGAAAACACAAGTTCAAAGATATATATGATGTAATACACGCGCAGGCTTTTCCTTATATTATTTTTGAAAAATTGCCAAAAATCGTTGTTCCAACCCTATCTCTAAGAGTACTGAACAAAAAGTTTCGAAAAGATTCTGAAATATTCTCCACACGGTGTAGAGTGAATGAAAGTTATTGCACACTCATTACCTTTGATAACTCATCTGATATATAAAAACAAAGATAGGAAACAAACTTTGTTGAAAACTCATTTGAGGTGTATTTTGTAAAGTTCCTTATCACTTTATATCTCCGTAAGAAAAATAATTATATAGATAACCCAGAGTATAATTATAATCATCGCCGATTTATGTATAAAAGAATTCACTAACCTTCCAATCTTTTACGTAAACTTCCATGAAATTTTGTAAACAAGATTACATGGATATATCGAATATATTACATAAAAATATGTAATTAAAACTACATATTTGTATAAAATTTTATAATTCACAAGAATACTTTACATTTAAAATACGTAAATTGCTTTTTATTACTCTATACTGACTTTTCGAAGGCCTTTGGCAGGGTGGATCATGGGTTATTCCTGGCAAAAATTGATGCTATGGGATTTGATAACAACATCGCCAGTTTTTTTGCTTCCTATCGCACTGGTAGATCTCAGTATGTCGAAATTCTCGGTCACAAGTCGGCAAGTTTCTCAGCAATGAGTGCTGCGCCACAGGGAAGCCACTTGGCTACTCTGATTTTCTCTCTCTTTATTAATGACATAGTCTCTGATATTTCTAGTAAAGTGCTCCTATTCGCGGATGATCTAAACCTCTTCCGGATAATAAACACCACCTCGGATTGCCTTGACCTGCAGGCGCATCTAGAAAGAATCAATTTATGGTGTGAACGTAACAACTTACCGCTGAATATCAAAAAATGTTACGCCATGACCTTTTCCAATAAGTCACGTATTCATTACAATTATGAGTTAACTGGTTCGCAACTTCAGCGGTGTTCTGTTATTAGGGATTTGGGGATTACTTATGATGCCAAGGTTGCTTTTGACACTCATGTCAACAGCGTTTGCTCAGAGGCGTTTAAGGCGTTGGGATGTGTTGTGTGCAATGCGAAAAGGTTTACACATATTTAGACACTTATACTACTTTACTTCCGTTATGTCCGCTCAAAACTTGAGTATGGATCTGTGGTCTGGAACCCAATATACAATTGTTATATCCAGAAATTAGAAGGCATATAGAGGAAATTCCTTAAATTTTTAGCATTTAGAGTTGATGGTTCTTTCCCTCCGAGAGGCTGTGACCACGAGGGCTTGATGGAGAGATTTCATATACCACCACTGCTGCGACGCAGGAACTACCTACTTACGAGTTTTCTCGCAAAACTTGTTAGGTCTGTTATTGATTGCCCTGAATTATTGTCCCAAATCATGTTGCATGTGCCTGGTCGTACAATGAGATCCCCCTCGACTTTTAGTGTGTATACCCCACATATTAATTTTCTGTTAAAATCACCACTTTACCGAGCAATGGCGTTTTATAATGAGACATTCCAAAACATTGATGTTTTCCATTTAACACTTCCTCAATTGCTTGGACTCTTCAAGAACAGGTTATTGAGATGATCCAAAATTTTTATTTAGCATACTTTTCTTATTATGCGATGTATGGGCTGAGCAGTATTTGTGGTGTGTAGTTGTTGAATTTTTGTAAAACTTATTATTATAACTTAAGTAGGCCTGATACTTTATTCACCTATTGTCAAATTGTCTTGTAAATGGATGTAGTTCTGTTAGACCATAAATGCTTATTATTATTATTATTATTACGCCACCTAATAAAGGAATGGGAAAATTAAAATAACCCAATAATGGTGAAATTCTTCTTATAATTCTACACACAATTAAACTTATGTAAAACTTGCCTGTTTCAACGAAACCTTCTTTAAAATTTTCATACTGTACTTTCAAAAATAAAAATTTACAACAATAATAATATATATGAGGGTGGTTTAATAAATCTGGTAAATTACTACGAAATGGGGAGAAATTTAATTAAGCGGCATGACTATTGTGCAGCGTGAGTTGTGTTCAAAGTTCCAAACAGATGCAACGCACACGTTGTTTGCTGACAGCTATCGTAAATAATCGTTATTATATTTCGTAAAATTAGATAAAACCGGGTATCGTTAAAAATGGACTGCAGTCATATAGAGACTGAACTGAAAAAGTTCATGCGGACTCTGCTCTAGCACTCAAGACAATTTATTACTGGATTCATGAATTTAAACGGGCCGTAGGAGTACTGCAGGTGCTGCATGTTCGGGATGCCGAATTGAGCGTTCTGCTGAAGAAATGATCGATAAAATCAATGATATCGTGATGAAAGATTGTCGCATTAAGCTTCGTGTAATTAGGTATTTAATATGAACGGGTACACACATATAATATTCTGCATGAAATTCTAAAAATTAAAATGCTCAGTACGGGATGGATGTCGCGTTTGTTGGCTCCAGACCAAAAACGCACAAGGAAAGATATTTCAAAATCGTGTTTCGAAAAGTTGTTGCGTAAACCAGCGTTTCCCAACCTTTCAATATTTGCGACCCAATTTTCAAACATAATTTTCATCACGCCTCCCCCCCTCTCATACAATAACAATGCATGCAATAATAATGTATTTTCAGTGTTTTGATGCTAAAGCTACACTATGACCTTAATTACAAACCTTACAAACTACCAAGAATAAGTAAATTTATTCATATCTGCTGCGTTGACAAAACTAGAATCGATGCCTCTCTATTGCTTTCTGTCACGTCCGCCATATCGGTAGGGCTTCTCGAGAAGTTCCGAGTTGCCTCGAACATTCGGAAAGTCTGCCCAAAAGTGTATAGATACAGCCCTCGTTCAATTACAGCCCTTCTCAGTCGAGTTGATCCTTCTACTGCTATCGGATTTATTGTTAATGTGTATGTTGTAATTTACGTGCTAATTGAAATTCAAGGTATTAAGTATTCACGGCAGTAAATTTATACAGAATCATGTATACATTTTTAAGTGGGCGTAAGCGAGCATTAGACGATAGTGAAGCATCAACAAGTGCACGGACGAGCGTGGTTCCGAAAATAAAATTAAGAAAAGATTCTCAAGAATACTTAAATTTAAGGTTTACCAGTACTGAAGTAAATGAAGATGAAAGACCCTGTGTTATTTGCTCAAAAATCTTGGCAGCAGACAGCCTGAAACCAAATAAACTTAAACGACATTTGGAAACGCTTCATAGTGAGTACCTTAACAAACCCCGAGAATTCTTCGAATTAAAATTAAAATCATATGTAAAGCAGAAATCATTTTTTTAAAAAAACTTTGTCTGTGAATGAAAAAGCTTTACTTGCCACTTAGAAAGTTTCATATAAAATAGCCAGATGTAAACAGCCTCACACCATTGGTGAAGAGCTTGTTTTGCCAGCACCAATTGAGATTGTAGAAACTATGTTTGGAGATAATTTTGCTAAACAATTGCTATCCATACCAATGATACTGTTGCCCGTCGAATTGGTAATATAGATGAAGATGTACAGCATCAGCTTTTCGGGAAGTTGCGTGACAAATTGTTTTCAATTCAGCTTGATGAGGCAACAGATAGCAATAAAGATGGCCATTTCATTGCCTATGTTCGATTTTGTGATGGTATGTCAGCAGTAGAAGAACTATTTTTCTGCAAACCAATAGAACTCAAAGCAACATCACTCACATTATTTGCTATCTTAAATGATTTTATAAACGAGGCAAATATGGAGTGGAAAAATTGCGTCGGAATATGTACCGAGGTGCTCATTAAATATCTGGAAGATTTCAAAGTGTATAAGCACTTATGAAACAAAAATCTCCACTGTGTGTGTGGACACATTGTATGATCCACAGAGAAGCTCTGGCTTCCAAAGAAATGAGTCCTGCTCTGAATATTGTGCTCACTACAGTTGTCACCGTAGTAACCTATATTAATATGAGACCCCTAAAATCTAGAATTTATTCTGCACTTTGTAAAGACATGGATGCCGAACATTCAGCGCTAGTATTTTAGTGTGAGGCAAGATGGTTATCATGTGGGAAATGTTTGCAACTTGTTTATGAATTAAGAAATGAAATCGCCATTTTTCTAGAAGAGGAAAACCGGCCGGAAGCCGAGAAGTTTCGAGATAGTTTATTTGTGATGAAATTGAGCTACTTGGTCGATATATTCGAGAAACTAAATACCTTAAATCTTGAACTAAAAGGAACAAATACACATATATTTGATACAAGTGTTAAAATTAATGCTTTTTGTAGAAAATTGGAATTGTGGACCAGAAATGTAAAGCAAAAAAACCTAGAAATGTTTGCAAATGTGGGTGAATATGTTAAAACATACAAGGCTGAAGAACAACATGTGAAAGTTGTTTTAATAACCACTGAAAATCATCTAGCCATGTTGGCAAAGAATTTTAAAAAGTATTTTCTTACTGACGACAACTTGGTAGCAAGTTACGAATGGGTTCTACCATGGCTGCTTTGAAAACAAAATATAGCTCTCAACTAAATATAGAAAAATAACTCAGAGTGTCTATTTCTAATATTAAACCATCCTTCGAAAATCTTTGCTCTGCAAAACAGGCCCAAGAGAGTCACTAATAATTATTAAACTTTTTAATTTAGTATTGATATGTTAATTATTAGGTAAATACATTGTGCAGTAATAATACAATCCAATTTATAGGTATATCAGTGTAAATGTGTATTTTATTTTTTATTATGTCAGAATGTATTTTGTTTTGCTTTTTTTTCAATAAATTATATTAAATGTTTTTAATGAATGTTTTTAATAATAATTTCTTTTCGGTACGCTCGCGCCCCCCTAATAGTGTAATCTCGCCCCCCTAGTGGAGCACGCCCCACAGGTTGAGAAACGTTTTCGTAAGCCCAAAAACTTTTGGATTGAGTTTGTGACTGTAAATGAAACGTGGATCCACCATTATACCCGAAGACAAAATATCAGTCAAAAGAGTAGTGGGTTGGCAAAGGCGAAAGTGCATCGAAAAAAGCAAAAATAGTTTTATCTGCGGGAAAAGTGATGGCAACTGTTTTCTGAAACTCACAGGATATCATCAGGATTGCCTATTTAGAAAAAGATAAAAAAGTGACGGACTCTTATCACGCAACATTATTATACAGTTTATATAGTGAGTTGAAGCAGAAGGGACCAAGATTAGCGTGCAAAAAAGTACTCCTTCGTCAGGACAATGCGAGTATTTACACATCGACTGGTGCAATGACAAAAAGTGCATGAGCTGGACTACGAAATAGTTCCCCACCCAACTTACTCCCCAGTTTGGCCTCAAGTGACTCTTTATGTTTCCGAACCTCAAAAATTGGCTTGGGTGAAGAAATATCCATTAAATGAAGATGTTCTTTGTGCTGTAAACGAGTATTAGGAACAGTTCGAAACATTTTTTTTTCTGAGGGAATCAAGAAATTGAAACTTAGCTGGAACAAGTGTATTGAGCTCAATGGAGATTATGTTGAGAAATAAATTTTTGTTTTTGCAAATAATATATTATTTATCTTGTTTTTTACAACCCTTCTCATCCATCCTCGTAATTATGGACATATGATTTAAATCTGATAAATCACATTGGAAATATGTTTTTTGGGGTAATATCCCATCATTCATGAAGAAGACATAACTATAAGAAGCGCAGCTAATAATTTTAATGAGATAATGATGGGTAAGAAATAAAAAGAAACCGACCGTCCTAAGGTGTAAATGTGTCTGTATGTGTTATATTGCAAATATTACACATAATTAACTCCAAAGATTTTATCTCCATTAACCGATACAAGCATTTATTGAATAAACACCGTAATATCATTTCAAGTTTATAACAATGGAATTTAAAGTCATTCTATCATACAAACGATAAAAATATTGAAGCTTGTGTAAACAACATCGCCTCTGCCTCTGTATAGAAAAATCCCTGTTCCGGGCCTGGTTAAAAAAGGCTTAGCATTAAAAGGATGACTGAATAATGCAACGTGAGAAGTAAAATATAATTAATCACCAATGCTCTCTCGCAGACTGGCTTTATTATGTGACGTAAATTAAATCATTCTTAAGTTACTGTGATTGACATGTCTCAAATCACCAAACCCTTAAGTGTATTTTATGTGACATCTATGGCTAAATATTATTTCAAGATGCTTTTTATGTAACGAATGTTTAGGGTATGCATCTTGATATTGTTATTGTTTCTTTGAGAGCCGAAGTAGACGGCCAGTTTTGTTAGATGTCAATTGCAATTCTTAATAAAAGTGTTTTTACCCAAATTAGTTTTTAATGCAGCGGTGGGATTGATCTCACTGTGCCGAGTCTGTTGATTTTAAGTTTTTGTGCTTGAAAAACAAAGGAGTTTCTGTGTGTTGTTTCCTACCTGGGTGTGATCGAATGTTTGGATTGTTTTCGTAAACATTGTGTAGGCTTTTGAAGTGAAATATTAAGTTTAAAGAAATAATAATAATAAACAAAACGAATAAATTAGGTCTACCTAAGCACGACATATATTTTTTGATTGTTTATTTTATTCGACTGTTGTGTATCAATTCAAGGAACTGGACTCGATATTTAAGTTTACCTATTTGTTGACAAAACAAATAGATATAAATTTTATTTATTGGAGGGTTCCAATTTAAAATATTTTGTAATACAGTAATACCCCGCTTAGCGCGACCCCCTTACGCGCGGTTTCACTATAACGCGAATTTCAAATTTCGCGCTCATGTAGTCATTAACTTCTCTATGGTCGCGGGGGGATCCCCGCTTTCTCTGAATATTCTCTTTGAAGAATTGGGAATTCCCTGTCCTTCGACTTTGTTCTATGGGGATTTCCTCGTTCGTTTCGTGTGTTCATTTGTTCCGTAATGTTAGTTCGGTCGGCTGGCAGTTTTGTTTTAATATTTATTGGAGATACATACATACATAATTTAACCCTACGTTAAAAATGCCGCCTGTAAAGAAAAAAGAGCGTAAAAGCGTCACTTTGGAATTGAAGATGAAAGTGTTAAGAAGAATGGAAAATGGAGACAAAGCAACAATTGTTGGGAGAGATTTTGGACTCTCAGAATCGACTGTGAGAACGATTTATAAAAATCGGGAAAAAATTAAAATCTCCAGCGAAGGTTCAACACCTATAAGTGCAACAAAACTTTCTCGTTCGAGATCATCTATCTTAGAAAGAATGGAGAAATTACTGTCAGTCTGGATCGAAGATTTGAATAAGAAGAACACACCACTAAGTCAAGATCTCATATGCACAAAAGCAAAATCTTTGTATGAGATGCTGAAAACAAAAGAAGGAGAAGGGAGTGCCACTCCGACTTTTGCTGCCAGCAGAGGCTGGTTCCATCGGTTCAAGCAGCGTTCTAATCTTCACAATATCCACATAACAGGCGAGGCGGCCAGCGCGGACATTCAAGCTGCAGCTGAGTTTCCAGACAAGTTTCAAGACTTCGTTAGACGAGAGAAAATTCCTGCTTGTCTCATCTTCAGTGTTGATGAGACCGCACTTTACTGGAAAAAAATGCCATCTCGAACATTCATTTCTAAGGAAGAACGTCAAGCCAGTGGTTTCAAAGCTGCGAAAGATCGACTAACACTTCTGCTGGGTGGTAATGCCACTGGTGATTTCAAACTGAAACCTTTACTAGTGTACCATTCAGAAACACCCCGTGCAATGCGAGGCACAGACAAGACAAGTCTACCAGTTGTGTGGCGATCAAACAGAAAGGCGTGGGTTACACGGGAAATTTTTCAAGAATGGTATTCTAATAGTTTTTGCCCATCAGTCAAATCATACTGTGACAGAAATGGGCTTGAACCTAAAGTTATATTACTCTTAGACAATGCCCCAGGACATCCAACCTCACTTGATACGCCCAGAGACTTAAAAGTGTACGTAAAGTTCCTTCCACCAAACACTACGTCAATATTACAACCTATGGACCAGGGAGCAATAGCAAACTTCAAAGCTTATTACCATCGCCGCACTTTTAGCCAACTAATTCATGAAACTGACGGGGAAGGAAGACAGTCTATGCGAGAGTGGTGGAAGTCATACAACATTATGAAGTCTATTCACAACATAGAAGAGGCTTGGAAGGAAGTTAAAATGAGTTGTATGAATGGGGTGTGGCGTAATCTTTGGCCAGATGTAGTGGAAGCACCTAGAAGAATTGTCCAGATGCAGAGACAAGTGCTTGAAGACATTGCTGCAATGATTGAGGGGTCTGAACTTGAAGATGTCACGGTAGAAGATCTCGTAGAACTTGTAGCAACGCACGACGATCCTATTAGCAATGAAGATCTGATCGAGTTACAGAATAATCCTATCTACGATGAGGAAGAACAAGTAGAAGAGAAAGTTTTATCTTCAGGGGAAATACAAAATGCACTTTCAAAAATTTATTCAGGTTTGGACATATTGCAGAGTATAGACAATAATGATGACCGTGTCTTGACCGTGTGTCAAACAATTAAAAACCGTGTTGGGTGTTATGAACGTATTTTACAAAACGTTACCCAAAAGACAATAGATGTATTTTTCCGTAAAAAATAAGAGTATGTATTGCATAAAGTGTTCTTAGAATTAAAGTGATTGATTAAAATGATTTGTATTTTTTTTGTATTAAATTTTGACTATGTTTAATCATAAACCTCGATATACGCGAATTTCAGTTAACGCGATTTTTTTCGGAACGTATCCCTCGCGTAAAGCGGGGTATTACTGTATAACAAATTATAATCGTGGAATTATAAAAAATTAGAGTCTTATTAACGTACAAATTAGGCATAGTATTTTATAGTTGGAATTACTATCATTACTAATCTAAATGTTTTGAATACGTGTTGTGATACTTGTTTATTGTATTAAAATAATTATATTAATATATTAAGTTTTATTATTAGAGTTGACACATTTTGAGGGGCAACCGTAGTTAACGTCAATCTTCAAACTTTGCGAGGAATTACGCTTGAATTTTGTGGATTTTTTGTCATCTATTTCGGAATTCTGTCATCAATTTGACAATCGGTTTCTTCAAATTTTCTGACAAAATGTATATATGCCAAGTTTTTTTTTGTCACTTCCGCTTTAATAGTGACAATAATTACATTTTTACTTGATGTAATTGGTTTATGACAAGTAAGAAAAGGTCTTTTCTTGTAAAAAAATGTTCTGTAAAAATAAAATTTGTACATTTTAGTTGAATAATTTCCATTAAATTAAATAAAATTGGAAAAATTTACAATAATGTACTAAATTTTCAAAGTATTTTTTCCATTTTGCAACTTTCTTCCGCACTGTAATACAATTTTTGCCATTTTGCAACAACTTCTAGAATTTTTAAACAGTTTGCTACATTGTGCAACAATTTCCAAAATTTTAAAATTATTTCTCCATTTTCCATTCCATTTTGTTGAAATTTTCAAGTATTTTTCAATTTTAGCAATAATTTCCCGAAGCTGTAAATCATTTGCTGCGTGTTGCAAAATTTTCGCGAATTGTTTAACTAACTTTATCATTTTGCAACAATTTACAAAATGTTTAAAGTATTTTTCCCATTTTGAAACATTTACCCGGTTACCGTAAATCCGCCGTTAGGTTCTTCCGACCATAAACTGCTTTTGACATCGAGTATTCTACCAATCAGTGGCAGAGAGGCGCCTGAACCGCGCAAGATTTGGCACTACAAATGTGCTAAATGGGAAGATCTCATGGAATATTTTCGAACTTTCCCTTGGTTAGACGTTTGTTTTCAATCCGAGGACCCATCTGACTGCGCTAGGGATCTTTCCGATGTTATTTTGGATGGTATGGAAGCTTACATCCCTTATTCGAGGAAATTTCCTTCCAACGACAAGCGTTGGTTTGACCAAAAATGCAAAGACGCTGTTGCTTCCAAACATCTTGCCTACCGACAATGGCGTGAAAATCCTAACACCATAAGCCGTAACACCTTTGTTCGTGCCCGGAACAGATGCAAAGAAATTATCAAAGAAACCAAGGAGGCACATATTCAACGCATTAGAAACAAACTTTTCGCTTTTCCCAACAATTCCAGGTCCTTTTGGTTAGTCGCTAAGGCAGTTAGTAAAAATTTCACCAAATCCACCATATCACCACTCACACGGCCAGATAATTCTATTGCAACGACACCTGTTGAGAAAGCGAACTTGTTGGCTGAACTCTTTGCTTCACATTCCACTGTCGATTTCTAAGAAAAAATACCACCTACTGTTCCCATAGTGCAGTCAAAGATGCCCGATATTGTCTTCAGACAACTGATGATGAAGCTAGAAACCGAAAAAAAGCTTCTGGCGCTGACGGAATATCTGCCATAGTTCTCAAAAACTGTGCGAGGGAACTAACACCAGTTTTCTGTAGACTTTTCAACCTGTCCTACAGAAAGGGAATATTTCCTTCCTGATTGAAATGTGCCACAGTTCAGCCGATTCCTAAAAAGGCAAGAAGACCTTGCCAAATAACTACCGACCAGTCGCACTGCTTTCAATAATATCGAAAGTCATGGAAAAGGCTATCAATCAGCATTTTCTAAAATATCTTGAAAGATTCAACATTATTAGCGATCACCAATATGGCTTTCGTAAACATAGTTCAGCAGGAGATCTTCTGACTTATATAACACATGTTTGGAACAATGCAAATGAACACTTTGGAGAATCTCGAGCGGTTGCTCTCGACATATCCAAGGCATTCGACCATGTTTGGCACGATGGCTAAGCTACGCTCTTACGGTATGTCTGAAAAGTTCTGTTTGTGGCTCTCGTGGTTGAATTTTATAATATTGTGCCGAATTTTTTAATAATTTTTTTAAGTTTGGAACACTTTCCCGAATTTTAACATGAAGGTAAGATTGACGGTCCATGGCATCCACGCACACCTTCGCACAAAAACTAACAGATATCAAACTTGCGACATACAGCACTCAATTGTTCGATATTTTAGCGAAAAATATCTAATAAACCTCCAACTCATTTCACGTTAGAGTTCAATGGAGTTTTCAACTTAGTCTTTGTTCTTTAAAGATTTTTAGGAATATTTTCTTAAAAAACTTGATAACTAAACACTTAACATTAAGTAAATATGAAATTCCAGCAACACAGTGAAATTGTACTCACCTTCAGGGACAGAATTTACGTTACGCAATTAAAATTTTACACTTTCTATAATAGTTTAAACTTGATGACGTCTGACGTGCTTCACGAGAGATGCTGGGGGGTACTCGACGCTTCGAAATGAAATTAAATTTATGAAACAGGTGCAAGCGGAAGATACACCTGAGTGGTCGTAAATCATAGTAGACGAATTAGCAGAAGTATTTAAACATTACATTATGGCCAGCTTTTGGTATTTTCCGATTACTGTGCGACAGTCGACCTAACGGTCTGTCCTCCAACCAAATATTACTGTAATATTTTAAATAGAGAAGAGAAGAAGGTGAAAGGAATGAGCGTGGATGTTTTAACTGTATTATGAAAAGTTATTCTACCTTTACTTGAGAAAGTCAAATTCATTAGTTTAGACCTACATGTTTGTAAGGAAGGTACTAGGTAAATTACTTTACCGTTTTTTTTTCTATCTGCGGAGCATGTTTATCGTGGTAAAGGAAAGTATGTATCCGTGAAAGCGAGATTTTTGCTTTTCTTGACGTTTTAGGTTTCTTAGATCACGAAAAACATAGCTACTCTTTTCGTGTGATCTGTCTGTCGCCCTGTATGACACGATAACCCTCGAACGAAATGAGATATCAATTTTAATCTTGATACATAGACAATATGTAACGCGAGAATGAAGCCTATAGTTATTGAACGATATCACTTAAGACGAAGCGGATGAGGGGAGAGTCGATAAATTTTATACGGTTTTAATAATAATATCGTAATTTTTCCTAGTTTTTTGCTGAGATAATAAACAAATATTTTACATAAATATTTATCATAAAACATAAAGGGGGTGAAACGTGATTTTTGAAGTCGAAGAATTCAAAAACCATATTTTTAAAATGAATTTCAATTTTTACCCAAGCATATTATTTATAGTAAAATACGGGAGGGGTTAATGCGATTATGCAGGGAGAGTTAGAGGAGTTTCTTTAAATATATCGTGTTTCTCTTTTTTAGGGATTTTATGGGAATATGAGAATAAAGTTGTTTTTTCCTAACGATCATATTTTTAATTGGGAAGGGGGTTAAAAGCGACAGGAGAATCTTCTATAGTTTCAATAATATTACGGTAATTTTTCCACCTTTTTTATATGGGAGAATTAACACATTTTAAGCATAACCATTAAAGGTGCCAAAGTGATGGAGAGGGGAAGTAGATAATTAACTCCATATTTGTCTTCATTGTGTCTGTCAAGGAATCGACATATTACATTTTATTTTTTATTTTTACTGTTACCATGGGAATCGGGAGAAAGGGATGCTGATTATTATTGTATCGTTTCAATAGTATTATGAGAATTTTTCCTGATTTTTGATTGGGATATTAGATATTTAATATAAAATAATTTTTCCCTAGTAAAATGTGTAGGTTGTAATATGCTTTCAGTGTTATTGATTTTCCATTATTTCCAATTTTAACACAAATATAGATATATAGAACAGATAGATATCTCATTGCAGAGTAATTTTAAAACTGATGAGTTAAATATAGAACAAGTTTTAAAAATACAAACAGTTTAGTTGGCGGAAATATACTTCTGAAACAGCAGATATTTATTTTCTCTGATAACGGGAAATATTATATCCTTCGAAATTTTGTATGATAAAATAACAAGCTTAAAACGATCTATAACACTATATGCAGGAAGCAACCCCTTTAATCCGCTACTATAAAGAATATGCTTAAAAGTTTTAGAGTATATCAAACAAAACGGGTATATCTTAAAATGTTATTGAAATTTTACAGTATCAAAAGACTCCCGGCCCTTATAGCCTGTTTTTGGGTTAAAACTGAAAACAATGGAAACATAACTTAATTTTTGGATTCCTCGAATTCAAAAACCCTGAAAAAGATATATAACACGATGAGGGGGGGGGGGGGGGAGTAGCTACTCAAAACTGGAATATCCATTTTTTTATTTTTATATTATTATAACATTTTAGGAGGATTCAGAGGGTGGCAGCTACCCTCCTTTACCCCGTCCTAGCTACGCCCATGCCTCTTATATGTTTTATATAAATATCTATGCAGTAAGATTATACATTATTTTAACAAAAAACTACCATATTACTATTAAAATCATTTAAAATTTCTCGCTCCACCCCTTTCACCCTCTTGGCCTGAAGCAATATCGTTTAAAAACTACAAGCTTCATCCTTTCGTTAGATATCTATGAAGAAAGTTTGAAATTGATCCTCCATTTCGTTTGAGAGTTACCGTGCCCACAGTCCGACCGACTGACAAATCGACGGACATGGGTGAATATCGACCCTAAAACGTGAAGAAAAGCAGAAATCTTGGAGTGAAATTTTTCCCGAATAAAATACTCTACTTTAGCAACGAAAGTAAAAATTTAACTGATTTAATTTTTAGAGAGATAAATTACTGGTGTGTAAGAAACATATATGAATGAAAAGTGTGATGTATTTTAACAAAAGTTTTTTAAGTTTAGTTACAAGAAGAGGTTAAGATATAAAGTAGTGTTATTAAGTGATGACTTAATAGAAAACAAAATTCATCTCTAGATTACCCAAAAGTTGGCCAAAGTGTTGATAAATATGTGTTAACCAAGTATAATGAAGTTAAAAATAAACCTTTGGTCTAAATACCTATTGATTGTTATAAAATAACGTTGGTTTTAGTGTTGTTGTTGTGTAGTTGTGTTGTATTGTGTTGTTAGTTGGCCAAAGTGTTGATAAATATGTGTTAACCAATTATAATGAAGTTAAAAATAAACCTTTTGGTCTAAATACGTATTGATTGTTATAAAATAACGTTGGTTCTATTATATATATTTTTATTATATTTTATTAATCATGTATTATTAATATTCAATTTAAATTTAATATGCATAGTATTTTTATTTAATTCTTTTAAGCTATTTTTGTTTAATTTTTAATATTTTTAAAATTATAAAATATAATAAAAAAGTATTGTACAGTTAAAAAGAAATAAATGAAATTAACTTCTTATTCAAATAAAAATATTATACTTGAGTTAAGTTGGCAGAAATATACTTATGAAACAACAGGTATTTATTTTCCCTGCCAACGGGAAGTATTATATTCGTGAAAAAAATTATCTATTGAAATTTTTTTTTAACATCCAACTTCATAATAAGTATTACTAAATATTGCAAAAATAATAATCTAGTCACACATTACAACAAATGTTTTTTTTTTGTTTGCTCATTTTTACTTTTTATATACAATTTTTTATCTGTATAGTCCAAAGGTGAATTTTATTTTTTAATATACGTAGACATTCCGTTGGCACAAAGTATAAACTTTCTTCGGTGTGATTAAAATAGAGTATCGTAGTGTTTCATCATTCATTAAATACTTTTTATGATTAGTTAAACAAGGTAAATTCTTATTTTTCTTTAACAGATGTAATACTAAGAACTCTGATTTTTGGATTTAATTAGTAAGTATTTTTTTGTCAAAAAAATTATATATAAAAAGTGATTCTAAAATGTAATCTTACGGATTTTTCATGACCTTAGTTAGATGAAAAATCGTGGTTCTTGGAATCAGACAGTGTCAATTTAGAATTACCTTCCGACATTTCCCTTACAATAGTACGGCATCTTGTGGGATCTTTACTCTTCGAGATTAGAACAAATAATTAAGTGTGCTAGTCTAAACGAATCAAGATATCTGACACTGTGTATTTGCAAGAACCACGGTTTCTCAGGTAATTTAAATAAAACTCAAGTGTACTTAAATACATTAATTATATTTGAAGGCTTCTATACCATATTTAAGGATTTTTTCAAATACTAAATTTTAAATCCTTATACAATTTACTTGTTATCAGAAACTACTTCTTATTAAATCCTATAGGTAACCATAACTATATATATATATATATATATATATATATTTATATATATATATATATATATATATATATATATATATATATATATATATATATATCTATATATGTATATATATATATATATATATATATATATATATATATATATATATATATATATATATATAAATATATATATATATATATTATATATATATATATATATATATATATATATATATAAATATATATATATATATATATATATATATATATATATATATATGTATATATAGATATAGCGTGTTATGCAAATCACTGAATATATTGAAATCGGTGATTCGCGGAATCATGTAGAAACACTTTCAATAGTTTTTTTTTTAATTTCGAAAATTTTTGAAAAAATGCCAAAAGAGGATATTACCACCCAACCAACCCACACCTGAAAGGCTGGAATTGTACGCACTAGTGCAGGCGCCTTGTTGCAGTGCGTACAGTGGGCCTGCGGTGAATTAAATCTCACCAACACTGTGAATGTCACGTTCTTATTAATAATTTGTCATATTGTTTAGTTGGCTTGTTTACCAGTGACGGAGCCAAAACAATATCTTCATTTCATCATTTCTTCAGGATCGATTTTTTACTTTATTATTGAGATCCGCTATTTATGCTTCACATCCTGTAGATGTATAAATACACAAATATACTATATATATATATATATATATATATATATATATATATATATATATATATATATATATACTGGTGAGCAAAAAAATCTACTCATACTATCTGGCTTCATTTAACAAGGATTCTAGAATTTAGTGTTAAAATATTTTTACGGATTTTAGAATCATTTGAAAGCCCATTTTATACTCTTTCTAATGATGCCAAATTCCATAGCATATCTCATGCTTGTTCTTGATTAAAAATGATTGGGGACACAAGGAGAATAAGGGTTGAAAATAGGGGTAAAAGAAAAGAAGAACTCTAAGTTTAGCAATTAAAGGAGGAGGGTCCCTAAGGCCGGTTTTCGGCCCCCCTTGAATTTTTGACGGAAATAAGTGAAAATAATTTTTTTTGACTTCGTGAGCAAAAATTGGTAATTTCTAGGTAAAACGAAAAGTTTTTACCTCCTTTCCCCCTTTTCCTTCACCTTATTCCCCGCCCTCTGTTATAATTCGATGAAGTAGTAATTAATAATTACTACTTAATCCCACATTGTAGCTTAAATGTAGGGAAATGTGATCAAATGGACGTATAATCCTCAAAGATGCGGAGCCCAAGAAAAAAATTACCACTTTCCCTTCCTTTTATACCGCCTCTCTCTACCTTAAATAACGTAAACGTGGTATTTAAAGGAATACATCCAAAAAGTTAATATCGTCTCTAGAGTTTACTAGTTGATGAAGTATTCCAGGATTCTGTACCATATATAATAATATAATTATCCCTCCCTTTCTTTATACTACCACTCTCTTAAAATAACGTATACGAAGGCGTTAGACACAATTTTAATTATTTGGTTCAGTTCTGCTAACGTCTTCGTATACAGAGAGTGGGAGAGGGCGGGAGTATACGTACAATATCCCGGAATACTTTATCAACCAGTAAACTCTAGAGCCGATGGCGGTATAAGGGAGGGGGAGGCGGTGATTTTTTATATTTTTTTCTTGGTCTCTGCATTTGATCACATTTCCTTACATTTATACTTAATAATTACTACTTAATTGAATTTTAAAAGGGGTGGGGAATGAGGTCAAGGAAAAGGGTAAAAACTTTCCGTTTCACCTG
This sequence comes from Pachyrhynchus sulphureomaculatus, assembly GCA_019049505.1. Taxonomy (NCBI): domain Eukaryota; kingdom Metazoa; phylum Arthropoda; class Insecta; order Coleoptera; family Curculionidae; genus Pachyrhynchus; species Pachyrhynchus sulphureomaculatus. The sequence continues at coordinate 21,736,635 of CM032452.1, read as the reverse complement.
GAAATGCAAACAATTCTTGCTCACAAAAACAAAATTGGTTTTTGCATCCAATGAGATGCCTCCCAACACCATGATAGAACCTCTTCTGTAAGCGGCCGTTTCGGTAAGGCAGCACTGAGCATAGAGCTCCTCAGGCTTCCTACATACTCGTCCTCTTCCATCATTGCCAAGTAGGCACATTCGGGACTCCTCGGAGAATAAAACGGAGCGCCATTGATCCAGTCGAGCAAATCTGAGTCGCGCTTGTCGATGGGCTGCTGTCAATTTGGGTTTGTTAACGGGTCTCTTCGGAGTTAGGTTAGTTTCTTTAAGTCTTCTTTTCATTGTCCAATGACTGACAGCCCGACCACGAACTTGTCGGGTCTCCTGCTGGACTTCAACGCCGATCAAGTGACGATTTCTTAGAATTGTGTTGATAAGGAAGCGGTCGTCTCGCTTCGAGGTACACCTTCTTCCTCTTGATCCCGGTCTCCGTATAAAGACGCCAGTCTCTTGGTAAAGTCTGTAGACTATGGAGACAGCTGACTGGCTCAATTGCATTGCGCATCGATTACACATTGGCTATGCCCTTCTTGCAATAGGGCAATGACTTGTGCGGTTTCTTCTTCTGCAGTTCTATTGAGTAAAGCCGTTTCAATCAGTAAAACTTTCCGAAATCCAAATGATTTTGGTATTATTGAAAAGAGTAAAAAATCAGCATTTCAATAATACCAAAAATAATATCAATGTTTGAAAATAAAAGAATCGATGTTAAATGAAACAAAATCGTTTAAGTTGATTTTTTTGCTCACCAGTGTACACATATGTATATATATATATATATATATATATATATATATATATATATATATATATAAATAAAATTATATATATATATATATATATATATATATATATAAATATAAAATATATATATATATATATATATATATATATATATATATATATATATATATATATATATGTATATATATATATATATATATATATATATATAAATATATATATATATATATATATATATATATATATATATATATATATATAAATATATATATATATATATATATATATATATATATATATATATATATATATATATGTATATATATATATATATATATATATATATATATATATATATATATATATATATATATATATATTCTAGGGTGTCCCAAATAAATCAAAGTTGTTTTTTTTTTAACGCATATCCACTTAATTTGTTTGTATGATGTCAAAACAATTGTAAATGAAATTTCGTGTATGTAGGACCACACCAACCCGTGTCGACTTCCATCGAAACATGTCAATACTTGCGGACTAAGACGAACGCGAGCTAACATGTCGATGTGCTTGCAATATTGCTTGCTACTGTGTTAGTTAGCGCATTGTTATTAATCAGTCAGTGGAATTACGCAGTTCTAAAAAAGGTATATTTTTAATAGCGGACGTAAAACATCAAATTACGGGTTCAAAACTTCCCTCTAATGGATAAGATTTGGTAGTTTTATTTTACAATATTCGTGGAGTGAATTTAACTGTCAATGAAAGCGAAAATCTCACTATTAGCGAGGGTATTATCTATTGGGAAAAGGCCCGTATACCTACCAAATGTTTACCAAGTTGCATGAAGAAACTTGTGAACTTAAATCAAGCATGGAGGGACATGGAAAAAAATGAACACAAAATACACACAAAATACAAGACGTATTCAAGCAGCGCCGACAAGAGTTTGTCAACAACTTAGATAATTTGTTTGAGGTTGCACACGCCGATGCGCTTAAATTAATGAAAATAAATGAAGATAGAATCTTCTTGCAACGCCAGGTCCACTACTAAGCTGGAGTGGATAAAAAACTGCCTGTTAAAGCGAAAAGGGTTCGCCTTAGAACTACTGAGGAAAAAAAGCGACGTGCTAAATATTTCTCCGCGCAAACTCCTTTGACATTATCTTATGAACCGTTACAAAACGATTCATTTTCTGATTCTAACATGGATTTACAAGAAGATTTGCCAACACTGATAGAGAACACACAACCCGCAACAAGTAAAACACCTATGCGGAAGGATTTCATTACTTCAAGATTAGTAGCAGCCTTAGATCAGTGTCAGTTAAGTATAAGAGATTCTGTGTTTATTCTTGAAGCTACTCTTGAAGCACTTGGACATAATATTGAAGAATTTTCGGTCAGTAAGGCTTCAAACCAAAGAACTCGTACAGAAAAACGGAAAGAGCGCGCGGAAGCCATACAAGTTGATTTTCAAAACGAGGTACCAAATGTTGTGACTGTTCACTGGGACGGCAAACTGTTGCCTGCTTTAGATGCTCGCAAATCAAAAAAAGAACGTCTTCCTATAGTTCTTTCATATGGAAATAAAGAACAACTTATTGCTGTGCCAAGGTTGGAAAGCTCTTCAGGAAGCGAACAGGCGCTGGCTGTTTGGAATGCGATTGTAGACTGGAATCTCGAAGCTAAAGTGCAAGAATTTGTTGTGATACTACGGCTTCAAATACAGGCCGTATCAATGGTGCCTGTATGCTTCTCGAACAAAAACTTAATAGAGAAATGATTATTCTCGCTTGCCGCCATCACGTGTATGAATTGGTGTTGAAAGGCGTGGTCGAAGTAAAAATCAGTCAAGTGACTACAAGCCCTGATATTCCACTCTTCAAAAAGTTCAGAGACAACTGGAAAAGTGTCGATCCTGATAAAATACAGTACTATAGAGAAAAGCTCACTACGTGCTGACTGTTTCCGAAATGGAAAATTTGCTTGAATTTTACCAAACTGAACTGACCAAAGAAATAGTTACAGATGACTATCGAGAATTGATAGTGCTTTCTGTGATATTTTTAGGGGGAGATACAGAGAGAAAATTTAAAATTAGGCCTCCAGGTGCCTTGCACCAAGCTCGATGGCTGGCGAAAGCGATTTATTTTCTAAAAATATTGTTACTTAGTGCTTAATCTAAAATTAGGAGCAAGGAAAAAGCAGCACTATTAGATGTCTGCCTGTTCATCGTGACATCCTTTTTCTTTTTTTACTTTAGAGACAAACATCTATTACTTCATTTCAGTTATGATAGTTTTCTACACGAATGTCTTACTTTGTGGTCAAATAATGCTTCGTTTTAAGAAGCCAAAAAGAGGGTGTCAACGCTGAAGGCAGTGAACGATAGAGCTACAGGAGCGGTCAAATTGATGCAAGGATTTCATCACGGTTGAAGAAGAACAAAAGCAATTTTTATTACGTTGAGTACAAGTACACCGAAAAATTTATCCTGACTTTGAAAAGAAAATTTAAACAATAATGTTTTTTATATGTAAAATATTAGGAAGTAGACGATTCGGGCATATTAGTGTTTTATTTACCAAACAAACATTCAAGTTCTAGAATCCTTCCATATTTACTCAGTACAAATTTTCATGTCTTATGTTTGGCATCAAGTTGTAACGTGTTATCATTATCCAGTCGCAATAATATGATATTAATTGAGTTATTAAGGTCAAACAGAATAAAAATAGAGGGAATGCGTATGTGATTTCGTAAAAAAAAAATCTCCTTTATGTCTTGGGTCACCTTAATATATATATATATATATATATATATATATATATATATATATATATATATATATATATATATATATATATATATGTATATATATATATATATATATATATATATATATATATATATATATATATATATATACATTCATAAAGTTTGCACCATATGAGAAAATTTTTTTATTATAAGAGTTTTTGAAAATTTAACTTCTAAATATGTTAGTGCTTGTTTTATGTTTGGGACTACACCCATATTAGGTCATGACGTCACATACCTTGCCTGTCAAATTTGAAATTTAAATTTTAAAATGTGAAAAAATGGTTATTTTTTTGAAAATGTCAAAAAAAGTTATAAAAATGATAGTATTGTAGTCTTACATTTATGTACCAATGTTCGAAAAGATTTGATGAAATTGACTTTTTTCATTTATTTTCCCCTAAAATGACAATCAACTGTTTTTTTCCACATAAATTATCTTATGTGCTTATTTATTAGTTGATGTTTCACTAAAAGTTAAGAAAAAGTCTTAGTTTAACAATGTAATCTTGTGTGCAAAGCTGCATAATTTTTATGACAGCTCAACTTCTAAGGGCTAATATAATAAATATTAATGTCATGTAATAAATTTGAGCAAATTTGTAGCTTTTAAGTTTCTTAATTTTTTCTTCAATGCACAGAATAGTTCTTTTATAAATTATAGGGCGAACATTCGCCAGAAGCTCTTTCTTAATTTCATATACAGGTTTTGGGGATAGTTTATTCTAAATGTGTTTTAACACATTTTCAAAAGGTTATAAACAAGACTTTTAAAAATTGTTACAACGTTTTGTAACGCAATATTGGTACAAAGGATATATATTCATGTTTTGCTCTTAAGTTAAACAAAATTATAATATGATAGGCTCTCACGTATCTTTGTCGTAGTTGCCATGGATTTCGTGTTTTGTTCCTTTGCCACATAAAACATCAAACCAACATTATTATGTTCACTATTATTGCAATAATAACAGTTTTCTAAATTTTTTCTTTAATAAAAATGCCAATTAAATTGACTAAGCAAGATAAAATAGAAATAGTTTTAATCGTGGGTGATAACTACAAAACTCAAAGAGAAGCTGCCGTCATTTTTAACCAACATCAGGAAAAAGTTACAACGCATAAAACAGTAGGAAGAATTCTTACCAACTTTAAAAATACTGGATGTGTGGAGAATAATTATAAACGTCAACATGAACATTGGGTTACTAATGAGGATGCTGAGTCTGCAGTTATGCAGAGTGTGATTGAAACGCCTAGAATTTCAGTTGCCAAAATATAGCACAATGTAGGTTTATCTTATAATTCAGTTCAAAGAGTGCTTAAGAAAAATAGGTTTAAAACTTATAAACGAAAGTTTGTCCATATTCTCAAAGAACAAGCTTATGGTAGGCGCATGTATTTTTCTATCTGGCTGTAAAGTAAAACTGAAGAAGACTCGTTATTTACAAAGAATATTTTGTTCAGTGATGAATGTACTTTTAATTCTAATGGTGTTGTCTCGTCGGGTGGATCAATATTCTTTTAAAACTAACGTTTGGTGCGGTATTTTTAATAATAGAATTATTGGCCTTTTTTTGTAGAGAAAATCTTACAGCTGCGAAGTACTTACGGTTTCTCAACAACGAACTTTCCAGTGAACTGGAGCATTTTAGTTTAGAGGAAAGAATGAAAATGTACTTTCAACTAGATGGAGCCCAGCAGTTTGGAAATTAGAAATTAGCTGGACGAAAACTTTTCTGGGAAGTGGATTGGCAGGCTTTCCTATGAAGTATCTAGGCCTCCGCGGTCACCCGATCTTACGCCCTGTGACTTTTTTTTGTGGGGGAGGGGGGGTATTTAAAAAATTTAGTTTATGCTCAGAGACCTTTTGAAAATATCGCACACTTAGAAGAAACTATCCGCCAGTCTGTAAATGAAATCAAGCTGAAGTTCTATGTGAATGTTCGTCATGAAATTTATGACAGCACTATTATGTGTATTGAAAAGGAAGGAAGAAGCGTAGAAACTTAAGAACGTTTTTTTATTTAGTAAATAACATTAATTTTTTATAATAGTAATCCTTAAAATTGATATGTCATAATTGTTAAGCAGCTTTGCACCAATATTGCATTGTTAAATTACAACTTTTTGAAAAAAATAAATTATCACCCTAATTTTACATCCTAATTAATTTTTTTTTCGTAATATTTAGTAAAACATTAACCACTCAAAAAAGTATATAATATAATTTATAAAAAAAATACTTTGGAATATCATTTTCGGGGGACAAAAACTAAAATACAATATTTTTTCTTCATAAGTTTTTTCGATATTTTTTTTAAAAAATCGTTTTCCCAGTTTCAAATTTCACAGGCAAGGCTTGTGACGTCATGACCTTATTTGGGAGTAATCTTAAACATAAAACATATACTAACACATTTCGAAGTTAAATTTTCAAAAACTCTTATAATAAAAATTTTTTCCATATGGTGCAAACTTTATAATTGGCACTGTATATATATATATATATATATATATATATATATATATATATATTTATATATATATATATATATATATATATACATGTATATATATATATATATAAATATATATATATATATATATATATATATATACATGTATATATATATATATATATATATATATATATATATATATATATATATATATATTTATATATATATATATATATATATATATATATATATATATATATATATATATATATATATACATGTATATATATATATATATATATATATATATATATATATATATATATATATATATACATGTATATATATATATATATATATATATATATATATATATATATATATATATTTATATATATATATATATATATATATATATATATATATATATATATATATATATATATATACATGTATATATATATATATATATATATATATATATATATATATATATATATATATATATATATATGTATACATATATACAGAAAATGAACAGGGAAAAGTAGCGTAGAATTGTTTAGATCAGCTATAAATAAAGTAATTTGGACCAGAATGATCGCTAACGTCTAAAGAAGACATGGCACTAGAAGAAGAAGATATATATTTTATTTAAATTATCACACAGAAAATACAAACATACTTATTTATGCATGCAGTAGCGATGATTGACTCAATCATTGCAAGTCTGAGGTGGTTATTTCATTGGGTTGTTATCTGTTGATCCTCTTGTTTTCACTAAATATGGTCGTTAATTATCAACATTTGGAATGTTCTGTTTATCTTTTGATTCTTTACCAAAGTGTTTTCCTCTATTCTAAATTCCAGCTTGTCATATTATCCTAATTTCCATATCGTACTTAAAATTATTCCCCTTGTATTTTCCTTTCCACTTTATTGACTTTTCAATTTGATGATATATACTTATATTTCGTAACAGGGTGTAGTTTGTGTAGCAGAAACAAAGTCGTTTGAGTCTATTTTTTTGCTCACTAATATATATATATATATATATATATATATATATATATATATATATATATATATATGCATCCATATATATTCTGGACCGTTAAAACAATTTGACTATTGTGCGTATCAATTTTATGTTTTTGTTACTTAAATTACCACACAGAAAATACAAATATACTTATTTATGCATTTTACTCACACGGTTTAAAGTAGGTGCTTATATATATATATATATATATATATATATATATATATATATATATATATATATATATATATATATATATATAATGTATGTATGTAACTCCTCATAGGGTGTAGTTTGTGTAGCAGAAATTTCTAAGAATTTTTTTAAAATGTGTTCTAAACACAGTTGTAGACCAGGTAGTCCAGTCAATTGGACATTTAACCGTGCATTTTGTGTAGGATGCGATTTTTTTTTTATCATGTTAGGGGTTCCAACGTAAGGTTAAATTTGAGTTTTCGAGGTTACTTCAATAATCAAGAGGTTAGGAACAAAAATTAATAAAAATTAAGGGGATAAAACCTATTATTGTTAATAACTTTTTTTTCTATAAATTTCATAAAAAATAAATTAAAAAAAATTTAATAACAAAAAATTTGACCTACTATTCTTCATGATTTTGATAATTTTTATTAGTTTTTAGCCCTGAAAAGGGAGGAAGGTAGAAAAAAAATATTGTTATTTTATTTTTACATATATATTTATTTTATATTATTATATTTTATGTTTATTTATTAATTTATTAATGTATCTTTAATAATAATTTTATTTTATTTTTAATTAATATAAATTTCATTTTTTTTTAATTTATAAATTTTTTTATCATTGTTATATTTTATTTTTATTATACATAATTATTAATTATATTTATTATTATATTTTTTATTTAATTAGGAAAGTCTTGGTCTTTTAGAAGATCTAGGTTATGGGTTGAGGTCGTCTTTTTGAAAGATATCAACGCCAATTTCTATGTCTTCGTCAGCGAAAATTTCTATTTCTTCAACGAGAGGAATCTTATTCAGGTACGTTGGCAGCACCGAAGGGCAACCATCTTCAATTTCACATGTTTCTTCACTGCAATACAGACAAATGGAAGAGTACTTTAAACCAGCCTTCCAACATCCACAAGTTGCACCGCACTTAGCTTTGTAGCTGCAAAACATTAATTGTTGCAGCTCTAGTGGTGCAGGGGCCAGGTTACGCTGTACTGACATAAAAATTTGGGCTGTGTTTTTCCAACTTGATAGTTCAGGGTCTTTGTATTGCCCTAGACAAATTTATATTTGATGGTAGACGCTGAAGGTGTGCATCCAAGCTGCATCCTGTGTAGGTGGAAGAAAAGATAAATTAAATTTCGTTTTATTTACAGATTTTGCAAATCTTTTATAACATAGACCATTTATTGATTGTTCATCACTATAAACTGCAATGAAAAATCGTTTCACCGATCACACTGAGTAGATTGTGGTCGATATTTTCTTGTAGAAAAATCTCTACACCAGAAGACAGTTCTGGGAGTTTTTCAAGGGCAAGATATTTTATTTTACTAACAATGACAGCTGTTAACGTTGTATCGCAGCTAGAAAAAGCATGAATAAATAAGATATTTTTAACTACAGTGTCACTATGGTTTAGGCGTGAAGTAGGACATATTTTTTCCAATGAACATCCTTTTTTGGGTTACAAAAGAAAATATTTGAACCACCTTGTCCCAGAGCAGTCAGCAAAACAAGAATATCAATATCTTTACCAACGATTGTTACAAAATCAAAGTGTTGACTTTCCTGAAGAGCAGTATTTATGATTAATGAATCTGCGTCTCCTATCTGCTTGATCTATAGTATAACATGATGTTGATAACTCTTCCTTATGTACATCTATAAATGCTTTTTTTATTGTTCTGTTTTCCTAAGAATTTTCCTTGTGTCACTGACAGGTCACTAGAACTATTACAAACTACGTCTGCAGAACTGTGTTTTTAAATCTTCTTAAACGTTTCCATGAGTGACTGCGATGTTAGGATCATCAGAGCATCCATGAAAAATAATGGTAACAGATAAACTATAGTGATATTTGATTAAGCACACGTATTTCTCACAAATAACTTCGAAAGACAAAATGTTTTCTTGGTCCAATATCAATAGGTGCATCGAGAAATGAAAATTCATTAAATAATGTTGATTTGATGATCCCATTTCTTCTTCATCAAACAATGACAAAGGAAAAGGTACAAGTTCAAATTCAAAATATTTTTTTTATCACTGATTGATTTTTTTCTCACACACTTTAATTGAAAAATTAGCAGAGGATTAATGAAAAGTCGAGTTTTGTCTACTTCAAGAGAACTTGAAAGTGCATTTAAGAGAGCATTTTATCTTTTCTTTTAAATGTCAAATCCTGAAAGTTGGAATCAAGGATTTAAAAATCATTGTTTGTCCAATGTCAATTACAAGGTGACAGTTAATGTGATCACGAGCAACAACACCAGGCACAAGAGATATAAACTCTTATCGCTCTAGAAATGGATCGTGTGATGCCATCCAGTGGTCCGATATTTCAGCATCTTCATTATCTCTGACTACTCGCGAATCCTTGTGAACTACGTGTTAATCGGAATTTTTCATTGTAACATCACAAAATACTTCTACTTACTTGCAAACATCTTGTGAACATATCATTCCTAATGTCTAGAAACTAAGCGTACTATCTGTTATTTCAGGTCTATGAGTTAATCCCTCAGATGTTTTCATGGGCTGCATTAAATTTTGTTCAATGGTTTGTTCAGTCATTATTCTACACCAGAACTTAGCTGTTTGTTTGATAGTAAATCGACCACCAGTCGTACATGCCTCAAATTCTTCAGGAAGGATTCGCTTATGGAGTTGCTGACTTTGCATATATAAAATGACCACTAGAATAGGATACTAAGAGCAGTCTTTGTATTTTGATTGTATCCAGGTGTAGTGGCCAGTTGCCTGAATCTCCGGCCTTAATGAAATGTTTTAGAAGCGTTACCATCTTAAAATTTTGAATCTAAAGTTTTACTATTGGACCATTGGACTCCCGCATCCCAATGATTTGCTCGAATTGATCTGCGATGGTTTTAAATGAAGCGGTTTTCCACAGCTTCTAAAATTGTTGTACTGTAAATTTCAGTTAAAATGTCATCCATTATATCTCAGTGTTCATTAGCGAAATCGACAATATCTCGTATTTTTTTCGCCAAGGTGTGAGCTCGCACAGTTCTTGCTTATGCATAGTCAGGCATGATATTATTAACTCAATTTTCATCGTCAATTAATTTTAATAAATTTTCCAATCCACTGCCAGACATGATGTATACAATAGAGCCGATAAAAGACATAAGAGAATGTATCCCTCCCATCAATAGTATTAACGTTAAAATTAGCATTGTCGAATACAAACTGCGATAATGCAGGTGATAAAATTTATCGTGCAGGGCAAACAACACAAGAGCTTTCAAACTGAGATACAGAAGTGTACTAAGCAGAAAAACTCAAAGATGATAAAACATCAATAAACTTTTTCGAGTTAAATTTTTTTGAAAGAAAAGCACCAACTCGAAGTATTAAAGGAGAAATAAAAGAAGAACGTCGTGTTGCTGCAATAATAGTATTCGTTTTAATTTCTCAGGTGGTCCACGTTTTGATTTCCATATAATACTACTAGGTAATATTGTTAAAGTTTTAGGTACAACATCGTCTACGTTTTAAAGAAAATCATCTCAGAGTGCATATTTTTCAGTTTCGTTCACTTTAGAACGATATTTTCTAAAATAATTGCACTTGCTTCACGAACTACTCGTAATCTTTCTTTATGAGGATTGAGTTTAGATAGAACCTCATACTTCGAAACAAATTATTGTCTCTCGTGATGGTTGATCCCAAATCTAAATGCCATTTCCATATTTATCAGGAATCTAATCTTTTTCTAACTTTCATTAAATTTAATAATTTAAATTGACATTCGTCTAAATTCTCGCATAGGTCTTTCTCTCTCATTCTCTCTCTCAATCTTTTCATCCCAATAGGAGTTCAGTGATACTATGCAGCTGCTGCCTCAACATTCATTCGCCAGGCATCTTGATCCTGCGCGACCTGACTTGACTCGTGCATACCCATACCAAGAAGAGCTCGTACCATCTTGTTTGAGACCGTAGCCTTGATCCTCTACCTTTCCCGTTATTACAACCTTTTCCATGGCATCCACTTGCCTCATAATGAAACCAAAATATTTCAGGTACTGTCTACTAATTTTATTTGAAAGTCTGTCATTTATACCAAACTCTTCTACGGATTTCGGTATTTAATACTCTAAGGATTCTTCAATATGCCTACATCTCAAACGCATCGATTTTTCTTTTGTCAGCTGGTTTAATGGTCCATGTTTCCGATACGTAATTTGCTATAGGGAATATAAGGCCAGATAGCAATCTTAACTTTGCGTTTTTTGTGACAGCTGGATCTTTCCAGATCTTGATAAGTTTGATCGTCGAGTTTCTAGCAATAGCCAAACGTTCCACTTGCTCTTCAGAACCATCATTGTTAGTTATGAGGGATCCTAAATAGTTGATATGGTTTGCAACAGTGAAACCAGCAATTTTATTTATGTGTAACAGATCTTTATTACGACTAACAATCATTACTGTAATTTTCGCTCTATTAATTATCAGTCTATAGTTTTTGCTAGTGATTTCAAGGCGCTTTATAATTGATTCTAGGTCTTGTATTGACGTTGCAAGTATAACAGGTTCATATCTAAGGTTACTTAACTTTTTTCCACCGGTTGTCACATCCCCACTCCAGCCATCCAAAACAGACCTCATTATACGTTCACTATATATGTTAAAAAGTAAGGGTGACAGAATTAGTTTTGCCTGATGCTGGTTTTTACGTTAAAGGGATCGGAAAAAGAATTATTCAGTTTAATTCTGCCATTTGTGTTCTCACACACGGATCGGATAAAGTTTACAAGATATATAAGTGGTCTCATGCTAATTAGAATCAACCAGATTTGGTTCCATTGTATGCAGTTGAAAAAGCTTTAGAGTAGTCTATAAAACAGATATAGGTTGTTATTTGGAATTCCCTGACTTTCTATTATCTGACATATGTTGAAAATTTATTCTCTAGTCCCTCTTCCTGGAATGAAGCCTGTTTGTTCGGTAGATATTTGCAGCAGCAGAAAAGTTTTCAGGATCCAAATAAACACCTTAGAAGTGTGTGATACCAGAGCGATTGTTCTATAGTTGCTGCAATCCAAAGGGGATCCTTTCTTATGCAAGGGTATAAATGCAACTTCGCAACAATCTTTCGGCCATCTTCCAGTCCTCCATGCCACATTACATAGTTCATGTAGTATAATCACGACGGTTTCTCCCATCATCTTTATTATTTCCGCAGTTATCTCGTCAGTACCTGGTGTTTCTCTGTTCTCTAACCTTTGAACCTTCTTCTGCGGCTTCGTTATCGACAATGCAATCGCCCACGAGTTGAGGCACAAAAAGTTCTTTACAGTAATCTTTTCAATGATTCCAGGCATATCGGTGACTGTTCTACCTTCCTTATCTCTAATTATGTGTGTCTTAGGTTTGAATTCTTTCGATAGGTTTTTAGTATGTTATTCTAGCTCATCGCACATATTATTCAAGTATACGTTTTTGTCCTTTTTACAAGCCGTTTTGAGTTGATTCTCTCCTGACGATCCAATGTGTTATATTTCTTCTTGTTTCTATAAGCTTTAGGGTATTGTCGATCATCCAATGATTTTGAGGGTGTTTTTACATTTTTGCCGAGCATTTTGTAGCAGCATTTGTTATCTACTTTTTAGTAAGGCACGAGTATACACAATTCGTGGCTTGTTCAATATGATCCTTTCCTTGCCCAGTAATTTGTTTAGATTTTATTTTCATCATATATAATCGTTTAATACAATCACGACGATTTCTTGCCTGAACAGCAACCAAATCTTTCATGCTATTAAAAATGTGTACGACAAATTCATCAGTACGTTCACTTAATAAATTTAAAATAAGTTGCTTTGGATACGATACAGATTTTTCTTTTTCGAGTTTCTGATGTATTAACTTCACCTTCTTCTTCAGCATAAATTAACCAATTATTTATAAAATTAAAACTAGGTGGACGTATTTCAGGTAAAGGAAATGACGTTGAACTACTACTACATCGACGGCGAACAACTTAGTTGGTTCTTTTATCGGAATAACATCTATACCACCTCGTATGAATAGTAATTTCGGAAACACTGCAGAAAAATTGTTCATGGTCCTTTTGCCCCTCTGCAATACTCGTTTCAAGTACAGATTTCACTCCTTTGCTTTCGCTATAACAGATTTATCTTTCTAAGAAGTGTTTTACAAATAAAACAGCAATTCATTTCCACGAACTAAATATATCTACGTGCTGTGAGAAACAGAATATAACTGAAGGCTAAATATTTTACTCAACTATGAAATATCCAACTATACAGCTCTGAGTACTATACTACCTAAGTGACGAAAGTAGGAATAGTTAGAATAGGTTTTAAGACCCTTTATTGATCTATTATAGCATAGTCCTAGGTACATTCTGATCACAAAGCTTTTATTTTTAATAGCCTCTTCTGTAAAGCACGATTTTCAAAACGTGGATAGTCTGGAAAGAAATTTAATACAAATAAAATATATCAATATAAAATATAATAATACATTACTATAAAATATAATCATTAATTATATATTTTAGTTATTATATGTTAATATAAATTATAATAATATAAAATAATAAAAATAAAATATAGCAATAATAAAAAAAATTATAAATTAATAAAAATTTAAATATATATTAATTAAAAATAAAATGACGTTATTATTAAAAAATATATTGATAAAAAAACATAAAATATAATAATATAAATAATATGTATGTAAAAATAACGGAACAATACTTTTTTTTACCTATATACCTCACTCACCTTTGACTTTCATCCGTTGGCAGCGCTAAAAACTCATAATCAACATCATAAAGACTAGTAGATCAAAATTTTTTGTTATAAAATTCTCTATAAAAAGCTATAATGCATTTTTTTTATAAAATTAATAGAAAAAAAGTTATTAACAATAATAGTTTTTCCTCCCCTAAATTTTCATTAATTTTTGTTTATAACTTCCTAATTATTGAACTAACAAAGAAAGTTATTCAAAAATGTTCTAGGCTATTGTATAATCTACAAAAAAGTCCTTTACAAAATTTTTGTCAGACTTACGGTTACTGAGATATAAGAAAAAAACATTTACACCTATATTTTCAATATCACACAATTTGCTTGGCGTTAACTTCGAAACAAATTATCTTGGAATATTCTTATTGTATGTTGCATGCAAAGAAAATTTCTCAAAAGCTCAGGATGTTATTTCATGCCCAAAAGCTCTTAAACCTATATAAAGATTAAACTGGTTGATGCTTTTTTATGAAACCTTTACTATCAACATTGGTATACCAAGAGCTCGATGTTGTCTCGTACTCACTTCATACTTTACATAATGATCCGACGAGAAGAATGAAAATTGCATCTATAGTTTTGTTGAAAACAGGACGCTTCTTTCGTCATTTATATTAAACGCTCAAGTTGGAGCTATTTATGCAAATATCTGCAGACAGTAGAAAGTTATACAACTTAATAAAAATCTGTAATAAATTTTGTCTTGAGGTGACAATGTACAGTGTAAAAAATCCGGACAGAACTTTATCTCAGAAAGGTTAAGTTTACAGCACTCGACATAGTTATGTTACTAGAATCGTCGCTCAATTTGTTTGGCTTTAACTTGGGAAAGAATATATCTTTGTATGAACTTGTGGCATGTCGCTTGCAAAAAAATGTCTCGAGCGCTCGGCATGTTATTTCAAACCAAAAAGCTCCTAAATCTATAAAAAGTTCAAATTTACCCATTAATGGATTACCGCACCCATGTATGGTGCTCTGTTCCAAAAACTAAACAATGTAAAAAATGCATGTCAAATTACATGGAAAAACAAGCAAACAATTAGCTTAATTTTTTATGTAATTATACATAAATATTTATTTCTACCGTGGAAAATTTTAAAACCCTGTATATAATAAAGTAAACAGTAAAGTTAAATATCTATGCATTACTATAACTTGCCATAATGGTATGTAATATTTACATTATCAGACATACAAATCAGTCGATAATCAATGTAAATGAATTATGCTTCGTATTCAGGTCTGCGCTGTTATTTGAAGTCTTAAACGATGGGAGGGTTTAGACTTGCTGGTGCTGTTGAGAGTTGATTGATGGTGGTGTCTCAAGGTATTTAGGCACCCATAATATATATATATATATATATATATATATATATATATATATATATATATATATTTGTTTTCATTATTAAATTTAAATTATCAGCTGTTCCTTATGTTTTTGCTTGCGCACATAGTGGGACTATCCTTTCATGAAAATATCTCTAAATTTATTAAGCAGGTTAAAGTTAGTTCTTCATATTTTTATCCTATTAATTTTGCTAATTTTATTATTTTAGAACGTACAGTTTGGAAACATTGAAGACAATTTGGTTGAGCGCCAGACATGATGGAAAAAGGTAAAGTCTACTTAAGTTTGTGCGTGTCGTTCAATTTTATGTTAGTAAAGAACTTCCAGTCATTTCTGGTTTATACAATTTCCCCATTCCTTTGGTAGGTACCATAATAAAATGCAATATACATATTTTAAATTTAAAATATTTCTGGAACTGAATTTTACATAAATATATGGAGTTCATTACAGATTTTATTGTAGTATATTCCATAGATCTATGTAATCTTCTTTACATAATTTATCGGAACTTATAACACTTACATAAAAGCCGAGACGGTTACATTTTTGTATAATTCCATAAATGATTCGTGGTTATCAATGGATCTAGAATTATCAATCTGAGAAGAACTTTTTATCTGATTGTGAATCTGAAATTTACTAGAAATCTTGATTAACTGGAACATTTAAGAAAAGTTTATAACTTGAATCTACCCTATCAAAACTTTCTTGGGAAGTGTTTGATACATGTAGCCTGCTTGACACCTCCCAGAGTGATATAGGCTAGAAATACACACGTCCTTATTGAACGTAACTTTTCACTTCCCTATCACTCTTTTCGAGAACTCCTTTATATAGAGAACCTCATATATTGTAAAAAATAATAATGTGAATAATCCTGGGTAAATTTATAATCATCGATTTTTTACGTAATCATACCCACGTAACTTCCCAAGCCTTCATGTAAGCTTCCATAAGGTTATGTGAACAACATTACACAGATATCTAGAATATACTGAAAAAATATTTAATGAAAAAGGAATATTTTAGATTTAAAATATATAAATTACGTTTTATTATATGAATGGGGAAATTAAAATTAACCTTAAAAAATGGTGAAGTTCTTTATTTGCGTATAAAATAATACACAAAACTAAAAACAAACGCAACCGTACGTAAAACTTACTAATTTCAGTAATAAATGTCATTCAACCAAATCTACTTCAAACAAATCTGTACATTCTAAAGTAAAAATAAAAAATTTAGCATTATTAACAATATAAAATGTGTGGACGGCTATCTTAATCTCATAACTTTGAAAATAGTACAATCCCATCATTCTTGGCACATATAATTACATATATTAATAATTATTTAATAATTTAAATTAAATAATAATTGGTATTCAATACAAAAGAGTAACCTTCTTAAGGTACAGATGTGTGTAAATATTTTGAGACACCAACGTTCTTTAATTCCCAACATCAACAAAACTAAATGGTCGTCAGTGGTTTTAGAAAACAGCGTCAATTGGATGACGCCGTCTAAGCGCCAAATTATACATTACATATTAAATACAGTAATACCCCGCTTAGCGCGACCCCGTTACGCGCGGTTTCACTATAACGCGAATTTCAAATTTCGCGCTCATGTAGTCATTAACTTCTCTATGGTCGCGGGGGGATCCCCGCTTTCTCTGAATATTCTCTTTGAAGAATTGGGAATTCCCTGTCCTTCGACTTTGTTCTATGGGGATTTCCTCGTTCGTTTCGTGTGTTCATTTGTTCCGTAATGTTAGTTCGGTCGGCTGGCAGTTTTGTTTTAATATTTATTGGAGATACATACATACATAATTTAACCCTACGTTAAAAATGCCGCCTGTAAAGAAAAAAAGAGCGTAAAAGCGTCACTTTGGAATTGAAGATGAAAGTGTTAAGAAGAATGGAAAATGGAGGCAAAGCAACAATTGTTGGGAGAGATTTTGGACTCTCAGAATCGACTGTGAGAACGATTTATAAAAATCGGGAAAAAATTAAAATCTCCAGCGAAGGTTCAACACCTATAAGTGCAACAAAACTTTCTCGTTCGAGATCATCTATCTTAGAAAGAATGGGAGAAATTACTGTCAGTCTGGATCGAAGATTTGAATAAGAAGAACACACCACTAAGTCAAGATCTCATATGCACAAAAGCAAAATCTTTGTATGAGATGCTGAAAACAAAAGAAGGAGAAGGGAGTGCCACTCCGACTTTTGCTGCCAGCAGAGGCTGGTTCCATCGGTTCAAGCAGCGTTCTAATCTTCACAATATCCACATAACAGGCGAGGCGGCCAGCGCGGACATTCAAGCTGCAGCTGAGTTTCCAGACAAGTTTCAAGACTTCGTTAGACGAGAGAAAATTCCTGCTTGTCTCATCTTCAATGTTGATGAGACCGCACTTTACTGGAAAAAAATGCCATCTCGAACATTCATTTCTAAGGAAGAACGTCAAGCCAGTGGTTTCAAAGCTGCGAAAGATCGACTAACACTTCTGCTGGGTGGTAATGCCACTGGTGATTTCAAACTGAAACCTTTACTAGTGTACCATTCAGAAACACCCCGTGGAATGCGAGGCACAGACAAGACAAGTCTACCAGTTGTGTGGCGATCAAACAGAAAGGCGTGGGTTACACGGGAAATTTTTTCAAGAATGGTATTCTAATAGTTTTTGCCCATCAGTCAAATCATACTGTGACAGAAATGGGCTTGAACCTAAAGTTATATTACTCTTAGACAATGCCCCAGGACATCCAACCTCACTTGATACGCCCAGAGACTTAAAAGTGTACGTAAAGTTCCTTCCACCAAACACTACGTCAATATTACAACCTATGGACCAGGGAGCAATAGCAAACTTCAAAGCTTATTACCATCGCCGCACTTTTAGCCAACTAATTCATGAAACTGACGGGGAAGGAAGACAGTCTATGCGAGAGTGGTGGAAGTCATACAACATTATGAAGTCTATTCACAACATAGAAGAGGCTTGGAAGGAAGTTAAAATGAGTTGTATGAATGGGGTGTGGCGTAATCTTTGGCCAGATGTAGTGGAAGCACCTAGAAGAATTGTCCAGATGCAGAGACAAGTGCTTGAAGACATTGCTGCAATGATTGAGGGGTCTGAACTTGAAGATGTCACGGTAGAAGATCTCGTAGAACTTGTAGCAACGCACGACGATCCTATTAGCAATGAAGATCTGATCGAGTTACAGAATAATCCTATCTACGATGAGGAAGAACAAGTAGAAGAGAAAGTTTTATCTTCAGGGGAAATACAAAATGCACTTTCAAAAATTTATTCAGGTTTGGACATATTGCAGAGTATAGACAATAATGATGACCGTGTCTTGACCGTGTGTCAAACAATTAAAAACAGTGTTGGGTGTTATGAACGTATTTTACAAGAACGTAAACAAAACGTTACCCAAAAGACAATAGATGTATTTTTCCGTAAAAAATAAGAGTATGTATTGCATAAAGTGTTCTTAGAATTAAAGTGATTGATTAAAATGATTTGTATTTTTTTGTATTAAATTTTGACTATGTTTAATCATAAACCTCGATATACGCGAATTTCAGTTAACGCGATTTTTTTCGGAACGTATCCCTCGCGTAAAGCGGGGGTATTACTGTATTATGGAGAGCTACGCAAATAATAATGCAGTATCATTAATTTATTCAATTTTAAGTAATGGATATGGACATGGACACATCTAACTTTACAATATAAATGCAAGTTGTTTAACTTTTTTCGGTAAAAACAAATATTTCTGTAAAAGTCCATGGAAAATTGGGTTAATTTTTCTCATGATTTTCATTACCTATACTTCAATAATTCTTGTAATCTATTTAGTGGGCTCTGATACGAGCTGACACACCGCTATTATATTGTTACATGCATTAGTAAAAATAAATATAAATAACGAATGATCGATTGAAAAAAATCCTCCAGCTTTTAATTTTTTCTTTTTCAACTGAAACGATTTGTCAGCGAGAATTCGTAGTTGTTTATACATTTCTTGGTGCTCTCTACGAAGATATATTTTATCCATGATATTATAACAAATATGTACTGTTTTGTTTATCTCTCTTGATAGTTCTTCGCCGATCACTGCTAGAGATGTAATGTAAACCTAAAAATAAAATAACCGGTCAAGTGTAAGTTGGACTTGCGCAGTTAGTGTTTCGTACGTTAATTGCTTTTAATATAAAAAATTTTGTTACGGAGATATAAAATGTCCAATGACTTGACAATACACATCTTAAATGAGTACTCAACAAAGTTCTTTTCCGGTCTTTACTGAAAACTGACGACCTTAAAATTTTTGTTTTTTTTTTATTTCATATACCTAATAAATTATTCAACGTAATGCATTCGTGATAATTTTCGTTCAATCTACACCCTGTGAAGAATATTCCAGAATTTATTCAAATTTTTTTGATCAGAGCTTTTCGAGGTAAGGGGGACAGCGATTTTTCGCGATTATTTAAAAAATAATACAAAGAAAAGTGTGGGCAAGTATTACGTTATATATATGTTATAACTCGTGTTTTTACAAGCTTTGATATGAACCCCATTCGATGACTGGGTAAAAGTTTTTTTTTCACTTTAGATTTTGATGGGCCCATCAGTTCCTATATTAGCGCCAAATATATATATATATATATATATATATATATATATTATATATATATATATATATATATATATATTATATATATATATATATATATATATAATATATATATATATATATATATATTATATATATATATATATATATATATATATATATATATATATATATATATACATATATATATATATATATATATATATATATATATATATATATATATGTATATATATATATATTATATATATATATATATAATATATATATATATATATATATATATATATATATATATATATATATATATATATATATATATATATATATATATATATTATATTATATATATATATATATATATATATATATATATATATATATATATTATATATATATATATATATATATATATATATACATATATATATATATATATATATATATATATATATATATATATATATATATATATATATATATATATATATATATATATATATATATATATATATATATATATATATATATATATGTAGCCTATGAAAAGGTGTTTAATTGCGCCCCACGTACACTGCGTCATTTTGTAACATGTTAAACTTTCCTCAGTTTGAGGCTTCTTTTTTTGTACCCTGTGAGAAGTTGTTTGTCCCACGCTTGAGCGCAATTTTGTAACCTTTGAACTTACCCGCTTTAATTTCTGATACTGAATTGAGTGAACCCTGATTTTAAAAGAACTAAAGAAATTAAACACACACTAGCTCAGTTTTCCTTGGTAGAGAGATATGGGTAAGAGATAATTTTCTTACGTCTTTTTGGAATTAATTTCTATTTTTTTTAAAAGGCTTTAGCTGTACCAAATTTTTGGGCACCATCCATTTTAAAATAGAAAGGATCTAACTTCAGCTAAAAAAATGGAAAAATGCTGAAGGAAAGTATTGTTGGTAAACAAAAAAAATCAGTTTGGTACAGCCGTTCTTGCCCTGAAAAGTAGGATAGGTATTCAGTGAGACACTAGCTTTAATCAACAAAAAAAGAGAATTTATTCATGTATTTTTTTTTTTAAATTAAAAAGTTCTAACGTTTGCCGTTTTACCAAAAAAAATTCTAGCCTAACTAGTAGTTGTTAAAATTTTAAACTATTATAACCCCCGAAGACGAAAAGTCGTGCTTTACACTTCACTTTTTAGTCTGTTTTAAATTGTAGTTAAGGCACTACTCCGGGATAAGTCTATTGAAGGAAGTTTTGTTGACTTACTGTTCTTATTCCTGTTTTGATGGACTACGCCCGATTTCACACTTTTTCTTAGCAAACACTTAGAAAGCCCACTACGGCTTTTATTTAAGAAACTGGTACTTAGCTCGCATGATGGTTGTTCTGAGCTTTAATTTTTTTTAGCTCAGTCGAAGGAAGCCTACTTGGCGACTCTCATGAAAATTTAGCCTGTCGGCTAGATGGTAAATAGCCTGGCTGCGGCTAGATGGAAAACAACCTCGATTCAAGCTCTGCGGAGCCTTAAATAATCGTGCGACTTTTGCCTGTAATATCACGACGCTCCAATCAAAACTGCGGATCAAACATTTCACCAATCGCGGCGTAGCGAGAGGTTCGGTCAGGAACCCGCACAACACAGTATATACCGAACGTCTTGGAATCTCTGTTTAATATACCGTTCGATACAAAAATAAAAATAAGTACAATTTGAAGTGAAAAATCAGTAACATTACATGGTCTTAAAATCTAGGAAAAAATGAATGTTACATTTACCCCCTTCCAAAAAGAAATAGACTACACTAGTCTATTAAACTTAGGCTACTTATGAAAAGGTACAAAGTGGTACACCATCACTTAATACTAAGGTCAGAACTTAAAACAAAATTACAAACTTCGGACCTTACTACTAGACTTAATTCAATTAAGCACTAATATTAAGTACAATGAAAACTAAATAAAAATCTTTGCATGTACACAAGAATCTTATAACTAGACTTAACTTAATTAGACACTAAGGTTAAGTACATCAAAAAGCAAATAAAAATCCTTGCATGAACATAGGAAATACCTTTCCAAAATAACAATCGCGGTCTTCTTATATAAAAGAATCAGCTCTGTTATTGTTACCAAAACAAAAAATATAACTTTGTCTAGACTCTTGTCTAAATCAAAAAAGTGAACTGAAACAAAATATGAACACCCCCCTTAAAGTAGTTTTAAGGATTGTCAGAAAATTTCCTATTTCAGCAAAAGAAATTTAGAAAAATTCTTAAATAAAGAAAAATAAAAAAATGATTCTAGTGCAATCACTTACACTAAAAGGAGAAAGTCTTGTCAGACCATTTAGCACAAGGCCAAAAAAAAATATATCTGGATAAATATCCAGACAAACGCTCGGGAAAAATCGCTATCAATGCTCTAGCTCATCGCTACGAGAACATTCCAAATCTAGTATCACTACTAGTCGCACTCAGAAAATAATCGCACTCTACAGCGCAATGTCGACGTCCTAAGACATCTAGACATGCTAAAATCGCTAGGGAAAACGCTCTGGTTGATCGCCAGATAATCGCACTCTGGTATATCGCCAGAAAAAACTCGGCTCCTCGCCAAGAAAACACTCTGGTATATCGCCAGAAAAAAGCCTCGGCTCCTCGCCAAGAAAACACTCTGGCATATCGCCAGAAAAAAACTCGGCTCCTCGCCAAGAAAACACTCTGGTATATCGCCAGAAAAAACCTCGGCTCCTCGCCAAGAAAACACTCTGTAAATAGTCCTCGACTACACAAAGTCTGCGTTCTAAAAGAACAATCTCGCCATTAACATAGTGAGCAGCTATAAAAGCTAACAATACCACTATAGGCACAGTGAATAGCTACAAAAGCTAAAATTCACTCTAAACACAGTGAATAGCTATAAAAGCTAAAATTCACCAAACTGAATGATCCTGCTTCAAAAAGCAATGTTCACTAAGAACAGAATGATTAGTCCCGCGCGCAACTAACATTCAAGGAAACATTCCCAACATAACTATATGAGACAGCAAGTCTCGAAATAGGACCTCCCTAAAGTCATAATCCTATATATGGGAGTCCATAAACAAAACGACTCAAAATCTCGCATTTTGAGCACATGCCCTTAGGCAACCAACATACACTGAAATATATACAGAAATATGTACAGAAATATATACAGAAATACATACAGGAGTTCAAATCCCAAACTCTTGGTTATGATTACTCCATACTGAGCTTGGTGAAAGCTCTTAGCAAAAGCTAATCAAATCTTCAGCACATCGCACCAAAGTGACAAATCTGCCTAGAAACATGAGCCAGAAGAAACGCCCTCCGTCATTCTTCAGGGTGGCTACACAGAGATATAAAACTTAACCAGCATTGCGCTTCTCCAAGTTGCATGAAGAACCCTCGTGTACTGGTCTCGCCCTAGAACAACAACGAAAAACATTCAATCCATCCCACATAACAGGAGACAAACACCTCACCACGATATACTGAATGGTGGAGACAATAAAATACTGAAATGGTGACCCTGGAGTCCACCAACAAAAGGGAGTAGATTATAGCATCCACTAAACTAAAACGGTGTCTACCACACCACCATAAGTCAAAAAAAAATTTAATCAATAGGGTGTTCCGAAACACACTACTGCCAACAGCCTGTCACCACTAATAGGCTAATTGGAGCTGAGGTCGACTACAGTAGCTAGGCTCTCCTTTGGTTCAAATAGAAATAACCATTGGGTAACAAAACCCCTAAAGGTCCCAAAGGTCAAACGTTCACCCTCCATAGACTACCCTTCCAATCAGTCTGTTCCTCAGGAAGACTAACTCCCTGCCAAACGTCGTAACGGCATCTGTTAACACCCGGTGCATCACAGCCTGTAAAAACAGATAACTCATGGGATACAACCTAAAAGGTTTACAAGGTTGACTTAACCAAGCTTCTAACGAAATTTAAAAAAACGAAAATGAGCTTAAAAAGTGACATGAAGCAAAAATTTCTCAAATTTTCGGTGGCAACGCAACAAAACTTTTGAAGACGACAAGAGCTATTCCAGCTTAATCAGAAACAAGAAGAAAACATCGTTGACAGCTAAAATATTCGATCATGGTGTTAATCGTCTCCCTAAACAATAGCCTCTAGAAGAAACTGCTACAGGTATCAGGCATAACCGTTTTCTGTCAGCCCAAACTTCTAGATTACCTCTTGGAAATCTAAAAATTCGGTTAGGAATCTTCCTTCACTGCGCTTAGGCTCTCTTGACAAGGTTCTCATCTCGGTATCAGATTTTGATCATTTCTTTGTGAAACGACTGTCTTACTCTGCTCTCATCTCCTGTAAATGATCAGCCTTTAGTTCTCCTGCAGAACTTCAATTTTCTATCCATCTGATAGTAAACCGAAAAAAACTCAACATACGCCTATGAGTCCATGCAAAAAAAAAATTTTAAAAAGTTAGTGACTCAAAGGTAACGTTTAAACGGCTCTGAAAAAAATAGAAATATACCCTCAGTTTGTCAATCCAGAAGGAGATCTAAATCAAAATAATCCAAGTCTTAGACTTACTGGATAAACCAAAATCAATTTACTCTTAATTGCACCAACATATACCACTAAGGTAATAGAAATACACCCACTCGGGTAACAAACTTTGAAATTGCTCATAAAAATTTTGACTCTACATCACACTACACGAGCTACATCTTGCGCTTGTCCTAACTCAAGATCACCTTGGATTGCCTCTAATCAAAATTTCGCTTCCAAGTGCCAAGAACTGGATATTATTTGGGGTCATAAGCAAATCAAATCCCGCGACCACCGACATACCAGTCTTATGATATATCCTGAGTGTGACTCTTTCGCAAGCTCGCAACAGCTGAGTCGATGCTAAACATCAACACAATCAACCTAAGTTTGGATATGATCAGTACCCAAAACCTTAGTAATAAACAATAAAAGTAAGCCATTCTCTGCTCAACTTTTATAACAGTCAAAAAGACGAGGTCGTCACCTCTACAGAGCAACATCAAAAAAAATAAGGTAAAGCAATTAAGATAATGTAAATATAACCTATTCTTCTTCTGACAAACTTTCACTAGGGTTAGGTTCATTGAATGGTTTTAAGTCTTTAATATGCCATCGTCCTATTTTAGTCCCATCTAAATTAACTAAACCATAAACTAAATCTGAAATCTTTTCTCTAATCACGCAATGCACATACTTAGGTACTAACTTAGATGTGAATTTATCTGCTGCACTGGAAAGAATTTTATTTTTTCGCCAAACGTGATCACCTATATTAAAGGCAAAATCCCTTTTCCTAAGGTTGTAAGACTTACTGTTCCGTTCATAAGCCTTATGTATCCTACTACGCACGTCGGTGAAAATATCTTTTAAACCCTTTAAATTTTCGGCGTACGCACCCCTGTTACCCGGAATTATTTCGCTGTCAACATTGACATCCAAATCTAAATTTTTATAATACGATCCAGATAGAGGTATCTGTCTGCCTTAAACTAAGAAAGACGGTGTAAACCCGGTTACTTCGTGTCTTGCGGTGTACACGGGATTAAAACGGATGTTAAAACTATATGTCCCACTTAAGCTCTTAAGACACTCAGAAGTAAACTGAGTACCGTTATCGCATATCAAGAGCGATGGAACACCGTAGGTTAGAAAAATATCGTTTTCTAAAACTTTCTCTATATATCCAGCTTTAGAGCTTTTCAAAGGAAATAGCATGGTATACTTTGTAAACCAGCAAGAAACCACGAGAAGCCATTTATTTCCCTTTTTTGAACGTGGGAATGGGCCTACTAGATCAGCTGCTACGACTTGAAAAGGGTAATTAACCGTTTTCTCTTTTCCCATCAGTCCCATAGGTAGTGTATTTGGAGATTTCTGCGCTCCACATACTTCACAAGTCCTCACAAACTTTACGATGTCAAAACGCATTTTTGGCCAATAATACTGTTCCTGAACCCTGTGAAGAGTTTTATAAAAGCCAAAATGACCAGAAGTAGGAGGAGTGTGACACATGTCTATAACTTCCTCTCTCTGTGGTTTAGGAACTAGTATTTTCCACTCGGGTA
Source organism: Pachyrhynchus sulphureomaculatus (assembly GCA_019049505.1). Lineage (NCBI taxonomy): Eukaryota > Metazoa > Arthropoda > Insecta > Coleoptera > Curculionidae > Pachyrhynchus > Pachyrhynchus sulphureomaculatus. The sequence goes on along the minus strand of CM032452.1, from coordinate 21,710,387 downwards.
CATTAACTTTTAAAGGCAACTGGTTTGGGATAAATTTGTACACGAAATCATTTTCCACCTTCCACTGCGGAAAATTTTGAGGAAATTCTTTAATTTGCTGCCGCAAATTATCGTACCAAGGATCTATACGATCTATGTCTACCGTATCAATTCTTACGCCAATCTGTGCATTAAGACTGTTTTCGTCCACTGTATGATCTGGGATTCTTGACAAAGCGTCAGGAATAACATTGTGGACTCCTTTTCTATGAATTAAATTAAATGTATGTTGTCTCAGCCTAATCGCCCAACGCGCTAGTTTGCCACTAGGGTTTTTAATAGAATTAAGCCACAATAAACTATAATGATCTATTATGACCGTGAAAGGAACACCTTCTATGTAAGGTCGAAACTTTTCGATGTTAAAGAGTACTGCTAAACATTCTTTTTCAACAACCGAATAGTTACGTTCAGCCTTTGATAAAGTTCTACTGGCATACGCTATCACTCTTTCCTCACCATTGATTTTCTGTGTTAGGACGCCCCCTAAACCGGTATTAGAAGCATCACTAGAAATATAAAACTGTTGGGAAAAATCTGGTTGGGATAAACTTGGAGCTGAAACCAATAGCTCTTTAATCTTTATAAAAGATCTTTCTGCTGCGTTTGTCCAATCTATCGATTGTCCTTTTTTTTCGTCCTTTCAAAAGATCATTAATAGGTGACAACAAGGTAGAAAAATTCTCAATAAAACGTCTATACCATGAACACATTCCTACGAAGCGCTTAACTTCCGTAGTATTAGTAGGTCTCGCATAATTAACCATGCTTGCTACTTTATCCGGATCGGTACGCAAGGAATTTGAGCCTACAATATAGCCTAAAAACTTTAGAGAAATTTTGAAAAAATCACATTTGCTCAAATTTATCGTCAGTCCGGCCTCTTTCAATTTATTTTTTACTTCTTTAAGTAAGCGTATATGTGATTCGAAGTCTTCCGATGTTACTAAAATATCATCGAGATAGGTAAAAATATGTGGCTCATATTTCGGACCAAATATAGCGTCCACTAAACGTTGCTGAGTTTGAGCAGCGTTCTTTAGACCAAACGGCATAGTGACGAACTGAAATAGACCTCGGCCTACTACTGCAAAAGCGGTCTTTTCCTTAGAGGATTTGTCCAAAGGAATTTGCCAGAAAGCCTTTCTAAGGTCTATCGAAGATACATACTTAGCATTCCTGAGTGATGTCAAAATTCTGTCGATGCTCGGTAATGGATAGTTATCAAATTTGCTGACCTCGTTGAGCTTTCTACCGTCAAAGCATAGACGATATCACTCCGAGTTTCAACATTTCGTCTAACTCCTTACAAAATTCTGTCGATGTTCGGTAATGGATAGTTATCAAATTTGCTGACCTCGTTGAGCTTTCTTCCGTCAAAGCATAGACGATTTCACTCCGAGTTTCAACATGTCGTCTAACTCCTTATTCAATACTTTTGACATGTTCGGAGACATGGCGATGGGCCTTGTCTTTACAGGATTGGCATCAGCCGTATCTATAGACATGGTGATTTTATTCGTTCGGCCTAACCTATCTTTACTACTTATTTCATTGAAAGAGCTTATTACGTTTTCGGCGTTTAAGCGTTCCGTCCGCGAGAGATCATCTAGG
>CM032452.1:21648734-21698734 GCA_019049505.1 Pachyrhynchus sulphureomaculatus | reverse complement strand
TCCCTTCTATACAAGGTAATATATCCTATAAAGTGTTTTTACTATTTTAAATTTACAGTAGGAGTAGTAACTAAGACGATTAATATCAACACAACCGTTACCGATAACAACAGTATATTAAAATTATTATACGTTTAATATTCTAAGTCGCTTGACCTCGAAAAAATGTACATTACTGACAGCATAATGAACGCTACTATAATAATATAGAGCAGGGGTGCTCAAACAGTCGATCGCGATCGACAAGTCGATCGCGAGTGCTTTTTGAGTCGATCTCGAGAAAAAAATTCCGATATAGAACTATTCACCGATTTTGTTTTAGGTAACTAAAACAAAATGTAATGAATAAACTACTAAAATTTATTCGATCCACAATTAGGCCAGAATAACCCCCTCATCACTTTCTTTTATTGTAATAACCCCCTGCTAGCGGCAAAAGGCGGCTTTATCAAAGTCTTGTCAAAGAAAAGCCGCGTTTTGATTCCCGTCGATTTTTTCTAGAAACTTCGGGCGGCGTGTTTGACGGGAACATTCGAGACTCCGTTCGCGCCGATATAAATGTTGCGCCTGCAGGAATAGGAGTCAGTCTGAGTTGTAACTTGAAGGCGATACATCGATACAAAGTTTATTAATAAATAGTCCAAAATGAGTGCGGCGAAGAAAAGTAAAACTTATCATTTTAATAACGATTGGGAGGAAGAATTTTTCTTTTGTATGATAAAGGATAAGTGCATTTGTCTCATTTGCCGTGCGTCAGTTGCAATACCTAAGCGTGGGAACTTAGAGAGGCATCATAAAACGGTTCATAAAAACTATGAAAAGGATTTTCCGTCACAGAGTGAATTAAGAAAACCAAAAGTACGTGATTTGATAACTCGTTTTAAAAAAGAACAAACCATGTTCACAAGACCAGCCAAACAATCAAAAGCTGCAACGATAGCGTCATTTAAAATATCTCATATATTGGCGAAACACAAGAAACCATTTGATGATGGATTGGTTGTGAAGGAAGCATTTATTGAAGCGGGTGAGACTTTATTTGGAGATTTTAAAAATAAAACAGAGATTATGTTTGCTATTAGAGAACTTCAGTTATCTCGTCCGACTGTCACAAGGCGTGTTGAAGTCATGAGTCAGGACATGGCAGATAAACTAAAACATGATATCATGGAATGTACATACTTTTCTTTACAGTTCGACGAATCCACCGATATGACAGACACTGCCCAGCTGTGTATTTTTATTCGAATGGTATTCAATGACATGTCGGCTAAGGAAGAGTTTTTGACAATGATTCCTCTGAAAGGAAAGACCCGTGGCGAAGATATATATGATGTTTTCTTTAATTTTGTAACAAACTAGAAGCTACCAATATATAAACTAGTGTACATTACAACCGATGGAGCACCAGCAATGACTGGAAACCAAAACGGTTTTGTGGCATTGTGTCGAGCTAATGATGATTTCCCTTCATTGTTCTCCTTCCATTGCATTATACATCAACAAGTTTTGTGTTCAAAAGTTCTAAACATGGAGGAGATTATGGCATTGCAATAAAAATTGTGAATTCTATCCGTGCACGTAGCTTGCAACGACGGCTCTTTAAATTGCAGTTGGAAGATAGTGAGTCAGCTGAACACACTGATTTAGTTCTTCACACGGACGTCAGGTGGTTGAGTCGCGGAAAATTCCTAATAATAATAATAAATAAAGGTTTCAAGAATTATTGCTCGAAATAACAGCTTTTCTGGACGAAAGAGGTGATGACACTCAGATGCTGAAAAACGGAAAATGGCTGACTGATTTGGCATTTTTGACAGACATCACAATGCATTTAAACACCATTAATTTGGAGCTTCAAGGTAAAGGAAAAAAAACTATTATTGAGATGATTAGCGCAATAAACGCATTCAAAAGTAAATTGCAACTTATGATAGATCAACTGAAAAGAAAGGATCTGAAAAATTTTCCGTCTTCCTCAGTTGAATTATGATATTTATGAGGTAGAATTATCAAATATTTTGGGCCAATTCGAAATACGTTTTAATGATTTCAGTAAATTGGCAAATATCGCATCATTTATGAGTTATCCTTTTTCGTGTAAAAACATTGAGGAATTAGCTACTGAAATAGCAAGTCAGTTTAACATGGACTCATGTTCTGTTGAAAATGAGTTAGTGCAGATTATATCAGATATACATCTCAAAGCCATAGCATCTGATACAAAATTCTGGTGTTTTATATCTGAAGATAAATATCCGAATCTAAAGCAAATCGCCCTTCAACTGACGGCAATGTTTGGGTCAACTTACTTGTGCGAGTCTGCATTTTCTGAATGAAGATAATTAAGTCAAAATATCGCAATCGACTAACTGACGAACATATGTCATCATGCTTGCAATTAGCACTCGGTAATTACGTACCATCTTATGAAAAGTATGCTGAGGACATGCAGTGCCACGCTTCAACATCCAAAGTCACTCTTTAGTTAAGTTTAGACACTAGAACTCGTTTGTTTTGTAAGAACCAATAAACTCGCAATTTTGAATAATTATGAGTTTTTTCATTGACATTTTAGAGCAAACCTATACTTACCTTGATTAAAAAAATGCATATTGTGCGGAAAAACTAATATCTATGCCACGATACACCCTACCTAGACGACAATCCTGCATCACACTTACTTGCAGCCTCTCAGAGTCGATCGATCGTAGTCTAACAATATTGAGGTAGATCGCCAGCAGTTCAAGTTTGAGCACCCCTGATATAGAGAAATAACCATATACATGGTTACATACAATATAAAGTGTTTTTACTATTTTAAATTTACAGTATGAGTGGAGACATATTGTAAATAAGATGCTTAATATTAACAAAATATTGTTTTTTTTTACAGATATTTTCATTTTTAAACAGTTACCGATAATAACATTTTATTGAAATTATAATTCATTTAAAATTCTAAGAGTCATTTGACTTTAAAAAAAATGTACTTTATTTGACAGCACAATGAGCATTAGTATAATAATACAAAGAAACGAATTGGTTTATTTGTATTGTATACCACTAATATTACAAATAAATATTTAAACGGCGTTTTGAGGAAATAAACGTCAATGATTCTTAACTATAATTTTCTTCAAAATTTCAATATTGTTAAAATACCTTATATACTTTCTTCTCTGAATAGGAGAGGCGAGAAGTAACCATTGAATAGATCAACTTTTACAGCCAGTTCTGGTACACAAAATATATGTTTATATAGGAAGGTTGTCAAAACCCTTTTGTTTGTGGCCCTCGCGTTTCTTCAGAGAACATCCTCTACGGATGGCAATCGACGGGTTTCTTTCTAATTCCTTCACTATTAATGTTGGTGTGCCCCAAGGATTCATATTGTCTCCTACTCTGTTTCATTTACATTAACGATCTGCTGGAAAGAACCAGGAATCCAATTTACAACTTTAGAGATAACAACACGCTTATGTCTACCCAAATAAGTATAATTATACATACAAATACAATGCAAAAGCCCAGGAAAAAATTAACGTTACGGAAGCCAATCATCACTCAATTTGCTGAGCCTTAACTTGGGAGCAAATATATCTTAGCATGAACATGTTGAATGGATAGCAACGAGAACCTATTAGAAGCTGGGATATTATTTCTTCTCTCTCTCTTTTCCTTTACACTATACAACAATTTTTAACTCTGTACAAAGCTCAAATTTGACCAATGATGGAATACTGTCTCCATGTTTGGGGCTCTGCTCTCAAACATACATTGCCTTTGCTGGACTTTATTTAGAAGAGAGCTATTCGCCTGATTGGAGACCCAGAACTCATCAGCAGCGTTGATTCCTTGAAACATTGAAGAGCAGTTGATGATTTGAGTCTATTTTACAAGTGTTTTCATAAGTGTTTAATCGATGTAAAGTCTGTCTGTTTGGAGTTGATAGCATACAACATGAATACAAACATTAAAATATCATAAACCATAAGCGTCTGAAATTTCTCTACCAATTATTTGCATTTTTAGTTTTAATCACCTTTATTTCCTATCTCTATACAACAGTGCGACCTTTTTCTAAAAAATATTTTATTACATGCCTTCTAAACTTTACAATAAGTTATATAAATCAACGCATTTCAAAGTTTATTTTGATGAGTAAACGATGAAACTAAAAAGCTTATTTGTTTAAATAACAATTCTTAATAACCAGAAATCTACAGTGTTATAAAGCTTAATGATAATAATTGGGATTTTAGCAGTTATTGGAATATAATTAACCAAAGTACTTATCGGTAGGTAGGTGCCTAAGTACGTAAGTACGCAATAAAAATATTTTCTGTAAGTATAAAAATGAAGCAAACACTTATAATATGCTTAGTTCTAATCAGAACAGCGACGGCTTTAACTTTCAGTTTTGCCCCGGTCAAACTTCGCGGAGTCTGTAAATCTGCATTTTTCCTGGGAGAAAAAACAATGATAGTTAACGTCCACGATGCCCTAGTGCATCAACAACCAACAAGCCAAGTCTGTAAAATTGTGAAAACCTGTGCCAACATGATGGGAGTCGGATCAACAACTATTTATAGATTTCTAAACTAAAGAAAACGCGGTCCTTGTGACGAACCTTAGAATCACAAAGGAAAGGAGCCCTTAGAGGTCGATGAAGACTTTAAAAACGCAATAAGAAGAAAAGTACACCATTTTTTTGTTAAGAAAGAAATCAGAGAAGACCAGGACTTACCAGTTTAAAAAAAAACGGAAATTATGGAAAATCTTTCATAATCTGAATTTTCGTTGGGACAAACTCAATAGAAAATCTGTTCTTATCGATAAAACCGAAATAATTTTTTGCAAAAGAGAATATCTACGAGCAATCAGAAAATTTCGAGCGGAAGAAAGAAATATTTTTTGTTTAGATGAAACTTGGGTTAATGAGGGACACACATTGAAAAATTCTGGATTGACAAAAACATTAAGAGTGCCAAACAAGCTAGGCTAATTATAGCACATGTTGGTAGTGAGAATAAATTTCTCGATGGTGGCTTGTTGGAATTCGAATCAAAGTAAACTAAAGATTATCATGAGGAGATGACGGCCGATGTTTATGAGGCGTACTTCCAACAAAGGATTGAATGTATACCAGCAGAATCAGTTATAGTATTAGACAATGCCCCATACCAATCTCGACTATTAGAATGAAGAAAGCGGATATTCTTTAATGGATAAGAGACAAAAATCTCAAACATAAAGATGTTATGTTAAAAGCGAAACTTCTCAAAATTGCGAAACAAAGTAAGGCACAGTTCAAGAAATACGCAGTCGATGAGATGGCAAAGAAACGGAATATTATAGTGTTTAGATTACTACCATATTATTGCGAACTGAATCCCATAGAGCTACTTGGGGCACAAATGAAAGGTTTAGTTGAAAGGGAAACACGACGTTCATACTTCAAGACGTAAGGCAATTATTACTTGTCGGAATAGAGAGAATCAAAGAGGATAATTGGAAAAATGCCATTCGATATGTTATAGAAGAAGAAAACAAAATGATGAAACTTGACGAATACATCGAAGAAAGTGTGAAAATAGAACCCTTAATTATCAATTTAAGAGAAGTCGAGTCTTCAGATTTTAAAGATGATGATTGTTTTTGATTGTAATGAAAGTAAGTACTTTATAAGTATATATCGTGAATTGTAAATTTGTATATATACATAGATCTATAGACTAAAAAATTTTTGGTAATAAATCTTATATTTCTATAACTTTATTTTTAAGATAATTTTATTTATTAAACACTAAAAGCAGGTTACGCTCGGACGGCTATGCTACCGATGAACCCTCATTTACATTTTATGACTCTATTGTATAGCAGAGGTTTTCATCTCTTGAGGTCTTTCTTCAGATATTTATACAAAAAGAAGGCAGAGTTCGCTAAATCAGGGCTACAGGGTGGATGTTTTACCTGGGCAAATCCTCAGCTTTCATTAGTAGGATGGATAGTGAAGGCCTCGTTGACCTTATAATTATCGTGAAAGATTTTCGTTCTCCATAAATTAGGACGTTCTTCTGTAATGGCCAGTTTAAGGTTTTGAATCGCTCTTTCATAAACTCTTCCAATAATTATAGACTCTTTTTCTACATTCTTTTACAGTCCTGCCGCTATTAACTTTTCAGAAGAAGAGTTTTTGCTTTGTTTGGAGGTAGAGAGCCCTTATGAACCCATTATCTTGACTCCTGCCTCGTAAGAGGATTCCAATAGAACGCGCGAGTTTAGTCATCGGTGAGAGTTTGCCAAAAATACTTCTCAACTTTCTTTAAAGCACCCAAAATGTTCTTGAGAAATTTCTTTCCAGGTCAATTTCTGCTCTGGTGTAGTAAGTTCGAAGATGTGTCGAACTTATTACACCAGAAACTGTAATTCAGGATACTCCAGCTTTTTTAGTACGCATTCGTCGATCTAACAACACCGCTCTTCCTGTACTGGGGTCATCCTGAATTTAGTCTAGGTTCCATCGATGTTACATAGACCAACATTTTCCTTGAAAATAAGATGGGCCTTACTTAGATTTTCGCTCGTGAATAAATTTTACTACATTCAGCTCTTAATGAGGAACTTTAACACTAAGTGCCATCCCAAATTACTTTGACTCATTTTACTGAAGAAAATAAATAGTAAAAACTGCAAAAAATAACGAACTCATACAGAATCTCATCAAAGTAATAAGAATAGCAACAGTAATTTGACAACCAAAATTTTTTTGAGTGAGATCTTTTTTTTTATCTAATTAGATAACTTGGAATGGAACAATCCATTTAAGATTTTTTTTAAAGAAATATAATTTATCTATATCATTAAAATACTGAAAATCTAATTGATTTTATAACTGGTCCACATTCAAAGGCATTAATTTAAAGAAATCTAAATTTACGCTATTTCTATTGAGTTAGTTCAGGTTATTGTTATATATTTTTAAATTCTGTTTTAATTTATTTAGGTGGGTTTAATATCTAGCGTATACCTTTTTGTTCAAAATCTGTTTTTTAATTTTGTTAGTCAGTGTCAATTAAAAGAAAAATTTTAACATCATGGTATTTTTTTTTTTGTTATTGGGTGAGTGTAGACCCTTTTAACGAGCGAGTTAGTTCATGTGTACCCTTTCTGTTATTTAGTTTTTCGTTTGTAGGGACTGAGCCTCGAAGAAAACCCATTTCTTAAGGCCGAAAGCATCCGCCTGATTGACACTAGAATAAAATATTCACGAACGTACAAATTTTCCATCTCTCCTCTTCTATAACCTAATAACAACCTAATCATATTAAGACGTATATACCTAGTAGGTTTAAGTTTAAGCTGAGAGAGTTTTGTAGCCCTCCACTTCGACTCTTCGATCTGCTGAGGCTCACATGTACATTTTAGATTTCACCACTCTCGTAATGAAACAATTTGTTGTCCTTGGTGAGATGTATTTTTGATACCAAAAAATTGAATATTAAAGATTTTATTTCTAAATTAAGTAGTCGTTACGACTCCGTTAGATTTATTTGTGAAATTGAGAACAACGAACAATTTGCATTCCTGGATATTTTACGCGAACCTGATAGAAACGGACTTTATGAGATAAGTTGTAATGACGGTAAAAAGAAGTATAGAAGCAAAAAATGTATGAGATAGGAAAGCTTTAGACGCATACGAAAGTATTGAAATTATAAATTGTAAAAATAGTCTAAAAAGGGCCGAGGACCTATTTATCCTAGTTCTCTGTATGGGCCGAGCATCTATTTCTCATAGTTCTCTATATGAGATCGGAACTAATGCTCCACCTGGGGATGGGTCGATTCCATTCGAGTAAATTACAAGTTTAGTGTAAGTAACAGTCTAGTTTTTATTCTTAAATTCATTAAAATCATCACTTCTGATGGTGGTAACATGGTTAACGAGACGCGTGTCGGGCGCAAAAATAAAGTGTTTGGTGTAATGGTGATAACTATTGTCTGTGTGTCATTGTGCCAAAATTCTAAAATCCCAACGCAGATGAGCAAATAATTCGGTAAGATACAACGAATTATACCAAATACGCATACCTAGTACTCAATTGTAGGCTGACATAGCAGCCACAGTGGTTGACACAACCAACACTAAATAGGCAAAGCCCATATTTCTGCAGTCTACCCACTGTTCTCTTATTCGTCCATCCATCCTGAGACGCGTTTTCGCCGTATCACGACTCATCAGTCGGGCTAGGATCGACAAACAAGAGAATATAATTTCTAGTACTTATTCCAGTACTTATAGAACACAACGGTAAGATACAACGAATTGCCCCAAATATGCAGCCTGTTTTTAGTTGTTCTACATTAAACCACACAAGTAAGTATTCCAATTATTTTTATCGATTAGCATACACGTGGTATTATGAGATCTTTTATTATTGATAATTGGACTTCTTGGCGACGTTAAGGTCTTGTTAAGCCTCTTTATTTCACTCTTTGTTTCCAGCAATATAAAACAAGCTACTAAAACTGTTGCATCTAAATTGAATATAATTTAAATTTAATAGATATAGTCGGTTAAGAAAGAACGTGTCACTTATTACTTAGGGTAGGTAAAAAGAATTCCTTTTTTTGAGGTTATTCTTGGCACCAATGCATACAATGCTTTCTGGAAAAATATTCATTTCTAAGCTTATTTATTGTTAAATAACACATTATTGAACATGAGTGCTGCATATGCTTCACGCTTCAAGGTTGTATGCTTATGTAGTCATCCAAAAGGGGTGAAAATGACTCCAACAGCTGCTGCTTAGTATATGGGCAAGTCAAGTGTATTCGTTAGCAAGAGATTGAAACGATGCCTGAAAGTGGTTCGAGACGAAAAGTATCATACAGTGACGAAACAATAATTATGACTACGTTTTCCCGAAATCTTCAATTAACTTTGCGCCAAGGAGCGCAAAAACTAAAGTAAAAGGGTTTGGATATATCATATGAAACGATTCGCACTCATCTACAGTCTAACTACTTGAAGTGACGTAGTACAATCAAGAATGATTTCTTGATTGTACTCAATGCTGAGCGAAAAACATAGAGAGAAACGACTTACATGGGCAGAGGAAAACATAGATCGAGACTGGAGCAATATAAGTTTTTCCAATGAAGCTTCGGTTTGGGGTTATATTTTCATTCCAAGAGCTCAATCAACATGTGATCATACCTCAAGCAGCAGCTTCGTATCAAAAAGGTGTATACATTGAAGCAGCTGCCACGGCAAATTCGGACAATTTGGAAATCTTTGCCCTAAGAATACACAGAAAATCTTATTTGTTTTTTTTATAACTTTTTTATTAATAATGTTATATACCTAAACTTAGTAGTTTTTCTAATATTTCAATTTTTTTTAAAAAATACTAGTTTTCAGTTTTGTAAAAAATTACTTTTAGCACCAATGTTTCTAAAGGTAGAGATGAAAAAAAAGATATATGTACGGAAATTTGAGTTAGTTGCTACAGAGTGTTCAAATTAAATTTTTTCATTTCGACTATTTTAAATTGATAAATCTCAAATTTTTTAAATGCACACCCTGTATTTTATTATTTTTCCTGATAGATTTTACAAAACCCTCCAACTCATCAAGTAGGTATTTGACACCTATTTCTACTAGTTTTCGATTTAATTTTAATTTTTCAATTTTTACCCTTGTTTTTAATACATTTACGCTATTGTGAAAACATAAACAAATAATTTCAATATAGTTTAACTTATCTAATGATTAATTATTATTACCACGAGAAAATACAAGTATCATCCCTTTCATATGGAACTACACCAAGAACTTCAAGACCGTGATTTTGAACGATGAGTAAACTTTTGTACCACCATGAATGGAACAATAGAGGCCGATCCAAATTTTTTATCCAAAATAATGTTTTCTGATGAAGCTACTTTTCGCAGTAATGGAGCAGTTAACAGCCATAACATGCTTTATTATTCAACAGTTAATGCATTATTATTTAACAGTGAATGGGTCCGGGAAGTTCAAAACTAAAACCATTGGTCCCTTAATGTATGGTGTGGAATATTAAATTTTCGAATTATTGGTCCATATTTTTTCCATGAACCGCTTAACGTGCCTAGATATATAAATTTTTTGCAAAACGAATTATCCCAGCTTCTTGAAGAAGTTGATAACTTTGAAAGGGAACAAGAGGGAGCTCCTGCTCATTACCACCGGGAAGTTCGGGAATTTTTAAACGAACGTTACCCACAAAAATGGATCGGCAGGGATGGATTTATTCAGTGGTTCCCTCGATCATGTGACTTAACACATTTAGACTTCTTTTTTGTGGGGCTACATTAAAGATCGTGTTTATGTGAATCCCTCTACAACACCAGTAGATATGAAAAATAGGATACGGGATGCGTGCAGGACAATACCGCCCTTTATGCTAAGGAAAGTGAAGGAAAATATAGTAAAACGACTAAACATGTGTATTCAAGTAGACGGACATATTTTTGAACATTTATTACATCATAATAATTAATCATTAGATAAGTTAAATTATACTAAAATTATTATTAACTATAAAATAAATCGAAAACTATTAGAAATGGGTATATGACATACTTAATAAAAGTTGGAGGGTTTTGTAAAATCTATCAGAATAAATAATAATATACAGGGTGTGCCGTTTAAAAAATTTGAGATTTTTCAATTTAAAATAGTCGAAATGCATAAATTTATTTTAAACCCCCTCTGGCATCTAACTCAAATTTCTTTACATATAACTTTTTTTTACATCTCTGTAGTATTCCACCTTCAGAAATAATGACGCTACTGACAATTTTTTACAAAACTGGAAACTAGATTTTTTTTTTAAAATTGAAATATTAGAAAAACTACTAGGTTTAGGTATATAACATTATTAATAAGAAAGTTATAAAATTTTACGCAGAATTTAAAAATGAATTAGAAAATAGGATGTTCCATTTAAAAAAAACATAATCGACCACACTTTTGAAGTACCTCGTATACTCAAAAATAATTTTAAACTGTGCACCTTAACATTCCCTAAAACTATTGTATCTAACATTTTTTCATCATTCCCGAAACAAATGAGATAATGAACTTTACTCTATCGTTGACTCACCCTCTACAATCAAAAATGGTTTCTTGATTGTACTCAATGCTGAGCGAAAAACACAGAGAGAAACGACTCGCGCGGGCAGAGGAAACAGAGCGAGACTGCAGCAAAGTAATTTTTTCCGATGAAGCTTCATTTTGGGGTTATATTTTTATCCCAAAATGCTGGTTGATTTCCACTAACCGATTGTTTCAGGGCACCGCGAAAAAGGAAAATTCGATCATCCCAGTCACCCGATGCAAGCCCAATAGAGAACGTGTGGTCATACATCAAGTAGCAGCTTCGTATTAAAAAGGTGTATACAGTGAAGCAGCTGTTACGGCAAATTCGGGCAATTTGGAAATCTTTTCTCTGAGAAAATCTCCTCAAAAGTATTCCCCGAAGATGCCAGGCCAACATCAGTGCTGGATGAACTATACGGTGTTCTTCAGAGACTCATTTATCAATTTAATAAAACAGTAAAAAAAAATAGATTTACAATATCGGCATCAACAGTAAAGTACAGGACAATATATAGAATACTGTTAAGATGTACGGTTGTTGTTGGCAAACAAATTATACAAAGAATAAATTTTAAATATTTCAGCATGATTGCTTAATTGATGCAATATGACGAAATAAACTCCTAAGAATTGAAACGATATCCCAAATCTACAAGACCACACAGCGATTGTATTAGGTAGAGGAAAACCTCAGACAGACATGCTTAACAGATAATATCAATGACAAAATCTTAAAGAGAAAAATAGAGTTTATTTATTTATTTATTTTATTTTATACATAGTTTTTACAGAAATTTTAATAACACAATAAGAATTATAACAATACAATAACAACACAAGCAAATATCCTCACAGAACTCAGTGGACTGTCAACAGTTCTTTTACTACTCGGTATATATGTATCACCACTACACCAAACACGCGCGTTTCGCTAACCATGTTAGCTTTATCAGGAGCGATGTAGTAACAGTCCATTGCTCAATGGTGTTACTACAGAATTTATCTGAGCGGTGGAGAGGTCTGTGGTGATCCCTCTTCTGAAACCGGGTAAAAATCCGGGAGAGTGGGTTTCTATAGACCGATAACATTGCTCAGCACGCTGACCAAGGTGGCGGAGAAAGCGACGTTCAGTAAATTAAATATATTCTTCAACGTTGACAATAAGTATCAGAGGGAGCAATTCGGATTCAGGAGAGGACACAGCACTGGTCTGCTAATAACTAAGGTCTTGCAAGACGTACTCAATAGAATAAATATACAGAACACTGTTGCCTTAGCTCTCGATATTCGGAAAGAATTTGATACGGTGTAGCTAAATTGCCTACTATATAAGCTGCTAACATTGTACGATCTACCACCATACGTCGTGACACTACTGCATTCATACGTGATTAAAAGGGAGTTCAGAGTAAAAGTGGGAAAATCATTGTCTACACCAAGAAAAAATAAATCTAGGGTTCCGCAGAGCTCGGTACTAGCTCCCAAGTTATACAACTTGTACTTGATAGATTTTCCAAGCTATCCGTCTACAATATTGGCGCATTTTGCTGATGATACGCTAATATATGCGCATTCATTCAATGCAAATGTAGCCAGAGCACATATACGAGTATGTATCCATGGCTGAAACAGTAAAAGATTCACCATAATGAAAGCAAGAGTGAAGGGATAATTATCATAAAAAAGTTCAAAAATATTAATATATATCAGCCCATTAAAATTAATGACATCTAGGTACCCATCATAAATCGTCTGAAATACCTGGGTGTCATTATTGATACAAGAATTAAGTTCCACTTGCACGTCAACTACATATTACAAAAAGCCTTCGTTGCCATGCAAAATTTATATCCTTTATTATTACCAAATCCTGAGCTGTGTCTTCAAAATAAGTTGACAAGTCTAGTTTTAAAGTTAAGAAGTATCCTAACAGTGAAAAGAAACTAGTGTAGTATTTCAGATAAAACAAAATCATAATCAGTTTAAATTAGTTATAACGTAAGCAAGTAAATATAGGCAAAATATGTAAACACAGTTTATATGTATATAGAAATATATATATATATATATATATATATATATATATATATATATATATATATATATATATATATATATATATGTATTTAGAAATGTATATATGTACATAGAAATGTATATATGTATATCGAAATGTATATATGTATAAGAAATTGTAAAATTATAAATATCAAAACATGTGTATTGTAAAATAAACACAAAGAATGGGAGGAACAGACACGTGAAAAAGAGAGAGTGAGAGGGACAGAGTCAGAGAGACACTTAAAATAAGTATTAAATAGTAATGCACACTGCACTTCATTGATACTGATAAAAAATCGAGTTGTGTTTTTTAGCCATTTTTTTACCCGAGTAAAACAAAGAGTAACTAAGCAAAAATAAAAACAATAAGTAACAAAATGCATTTTAAAAAAATAACAAACATAGTATCATGTAAAGTATTATCTGGAAATGATGAAGCCAACTCATCAAAAGATACGAAGGCACAACACTAGCCAATCGAAAGGTTTTTCTTACAAATGGATGTCTTTAACAAATCATATTTGTAATACTTAAAAGAAGTCTGTAAGCCTATTTTTGACTTTGACTTTGATTGAAGTGTGCTCTCTATAAGCCCTAAATTTTGTTTCCTCCCACTACTAACACTATTAAAGGTTTGCGGTTCAAGGATATGCAGGAAGACTGTGGAAATCATGTCGCCAACAACTTTTACAAAAGTCGCTGCGAAGACTTTTCTCGAAGTTCAAGTGCAAAGTTTTCACCAGAACATAATCGAAAATAACAGGTAAATAACGGCATCGATTATTTCCTGTATAGTATTCTGTGGCAGACGCTATTTGCCTATTAGAGGAAAAAAAACCGCCAAGTGCAAGTCGGATTTGCGCACTTAGTGTCCCGTACGGTGACTGCTTTTACAATAAAAAATTTTTAACGGAGGTATAGATAGGTGGCTTCACAAAACACACCCCAAATTCATAGGTTTTGTGACGCCGAAATCAAAAAATATCCCATCAATAGCAGAAAAAATTGCCAGTTTTTGTTTAGCTATAATTTTCAAACAGGAATTGATTTTAATGATTGTTCTATAGTGGCAAGCAAAGAGGGAACAAATACACCCGAGTATTATTTTTCTAATGCTCAAACTCCAAAATAAATCTTGTCATCAACGCTGCAAACAATGTACCGGAAATTAAAAACATGATTAATACTGTAAAGAACTATAAACTTGTTTAGGGAATCGACAGGTGTAGGAATTTGGTTTCCACTCTGTCGAAAATGTGAGGGACCAAATGGTTTAAGAAATACATTTGAGCACTAGCACATAATTTCCCCGAGTTTGTCAATGCAATGGAAAGGCAACCAATATAGTGAAATTACGTATTCAACGCTTACCAAATCTTTGTTCATTGTTGTCCTAACTAAAATAGCAAAATACACGGCAGTATTGAAACTAGTAGTTCATGTCCTGCAAGCAAAGAGCATGTACTTAGTCAAAGTGGCAAAGTACATTAATAGAATTATTGACGTACTAAAAAAAAAAAAACCGTGAAAACGCAAATTGAGTAGCTGACTAATTACTTCAAAAAGCACTAGACGTTACAATGGAATCGGAGATAGAGATTGCTATTCACAAGAAAATACACCAGAGCAATCTGCCATCAGACTTTGGTAATGACTGAAGGCGTTCATGGGTAGACTCTAAAATGGTAGAGTGACAATTTTTCTATTGTAAGGTAGTCGAAGACGGTTTTAAATAGACAATTGGGCCTATACAAATAAGGAAGAGGAATAAGAAGATAATTTTGTAGTCAATACTAAAAGAAATTTGTGAGAGTTTCCTAAATTTTCATTTCACAATTTCTATTTTTGTTTTCATTTAAGAAACACTATAAGAATATTGAGATTTATAATCTCATAGAATGGAAGCGATAAATTTCTCTTAATTCTAGTTCCTTTCATATTTTTTTTGTGGTAATAAAGATTAATACTTACTGCGAGGTAGAACAAACTTAACATTTCTCCATAGAGATTTTTGCTGGAAAGTATAGGTTGTTGGAGTATAACTGGTACAGTAGATGCAATAATTACATTCATCCCTAAGAATATAAATGCTGCGATGATGGAACCAAATATGTCGTTAATTACTTCAATTAAGTTAAACATTTTGTTATGCCAACGGCAATATTTAATAATATCGCTTGAATTTCTTGAAAATCTTAACCTCTCATTAAACGTTTTCAAAAGATTTTTAGCAGATAAGATTGTTAAACAATATACAAGAACTACGGTTATGTGTCTAAGACAGAGGGAACTAGTTAATGCTAACAGAGGATTTTGTATTAGCGCAAACAACTCAACACTTATAAATATAAATGTCGTTACTCCACATAAAAACCATAACAGAATAATTAATTTTGAACTATTTTTCAATTTCTTTTCCATTGATATATTATCTGCAAGCAATTCTAAACTTCTTATCATAGAGCAGATTTGATTTCCTTTAAAACAAATTTTTATTGATATAATAATATTACTGCATAATGTGCAAATGTCGGATAAAATGTACATAATCTTAAAGACCCAGGGCATACTGTCAAATATTTTAAATAAAAAATTTAAGTAAATAACATTCAGACTGCCAACAGTGATATGAATTACTACATATAACATGTATAACGATTTTAGTATCTTCGATTTACAGTAATCCGGTGGACATATAGCCAATACAATACTTATTATCAAAAATATTTTGAAATTCATTATGTAGCTTAAGGAGTAACGCAGTATGAAGTGAATATTAACGATGATAATATTATACTGACCGTTATAAATAAATATAGTTACATAAACAGCAATAAGTGCATATTGAAATGCTGATGAAGGTAAATTTACTTATAATTTGAAAGTCATTTGTTTAAAACTAATAATATTGTTTGTGACGGTAAATTGATTGTAATAAAATATCCGAAGCAAAACCATATTATGTTAACTCATATAGACCATTTAGCATACTTTTAGGTATAATATACTAGGTCCTTTAGATTCAGGAATCCATTAGAAAGATCAAAAAATATATCAAAAGAGTTTTCATAAATAAGGTTATGAGCAGATTAGGAGATTTTTTTAATTTTTAAAAATATTTTATAACATTCAGTGTTTGCAGATTGTATCGTTGTACTTGCATATTTGGATTCTACTTAAAACTCTAAATATGACATGTCCTATGTCTATATAATCAATTGTTTTTGAGATATTGGCATTAAATTGCTAGTTCTTTAGACTTTAACAGGCTACAATTTCCAAACGGTAAATTAAATAATCGGTCAATTGCAAGTTGAACTTGCGCAATAAGTGTTTCGTACGTTGATTGCTTTTAAAATAAAAAATTTTATTACGGAGGTATAAAATGATCAGTGACTTCACAAACCACACCCCAAATGAGTTTTCAACAAAGTGACTGATGACATTGAAATTTTAGTTTTTTTTTTATATACCAGATAAATTATATATATAATTTTCGTTCAATCTACACTCCGTGGAGAATATTCCAGAATTTTTTTCAAAATTTTTTGATCAATATTTTTTGAGATAATCGGAGGACAGCGACTTTTTTGAATTTTTAAAAATAATACAAAGAAAATATGCGCAACTATTACATTATGTTATAGTATATAGATATATATATATATATATATATATATATATATATATATATATATATATATATATATATATATATATATATTATATATTATATTACTCATCTCACTCGATGAACTAGTAAAAAATGATTTTTTCACTTCCGACTTTACCCCCTAAAACTAACCCCTTAAGTCAAAATTTTACTTTCAAAACTACACGGCTCTAATGAGGCCATCAATTCCTATATTAGCCCCAAATTTCAACTTTCTATGACAAATGGTTTCGGAGAAAATTGGGTGTGACAGACGGACAGACAGATGGACAGACAGACGGACAGACAGTTGGACAGACAGACAGACGGACAGACAGGCGGACAGATATTGAAGTGACCTTAGAAGCGTTCCGTACGGAACACTAAAAACATAATGTTTTTTATTTACTCTCCGAAAATATCAACTTCTGTCATAACAGAAAGTGTTAATTATTAAACAATTTGCATCCTTATCTTGCAACCTGGACCTCTTAAATTGAACTAAAATAAGGCATATGGATATACAAATAACCTATTGAATTATGTTTTCAATATATTTATTATTTTCGAATTAGAGTATAGATAAGGAAAAGGGTTAGTTATGATCAATTTTTAATGTTCTGTCTGTCTTTCTGTGACACTCGATTTTCCTCGAAACTATTTGAGAGAGACAGTTGAAATTTGTCATTAATATAGGAATTGAAGATTCAATCATAGCCTTGCAAGGGGTCTCAAATGAAAGCTTGTGAAAACACAAGTCTAAAGATATATATGATGTAATACACGCGCAAATTTTTCTTTATATTATTTTTGAAAAAATTGCCAAAAATCGAGTAGTAAACAAAAAATTTCGAAAAGATTCTGAAATAGTGGTGAAAAGGTGTACACTTGAAAGTTATTGCGCGCTCATTACCTTTGATAATTCGTCTGGTATATAAAAACAAACTTTGTTAAAAACTCCTTTGGGGTGTTTTGTAAAGCCACTGATCATTTTATACTTCCGTAATAAAAATTTTTGTTTTAAAGCAATCACTGTAGCGAACACTATTTGCGTAAATCCAACTTACACTAGTGGCTGGTTATTTATTATCGTTTTTTATCACAATATACACCATAAAATAATTATATAGATAATCCAGGTTCCATTTGTAATCATCGCCTATTCATGTAATTATAAAGGAATTACTAACCTTCCAATCTTTTATGTAAACTTCCATAAAATTTTATAAACAAGATTACATGGATATATTAAATATATTACATAAAATTATGCAATTCATACCACATATTTGCATAAAATTTTATTATTTACAAGAATACTGTACCTTTAAAATGCTTAAATTGCTTTTTATTATGCCACCTAATGAAGGAATGGAAAAACACACAATTAAAAGAGACACAAGAACTTATCTAAAACTTGCCTATTTCAAAGAAACCTTCTTTCAAATTTTCAAACTGTACTTTCAAAAATAAAAGCAAAAAAAATTTAGTTGAGGGTGGTTTGGTAAATCTGGTAAATCTTTACGAAACGGCGAGAAATTTAGTTAAGCGGCATGACTATTGTGCAGCGTGATTCTTGTAACGGTTGTGCTCAGAGTTCCAAACAGATGCAAAGCGCAGTTGTTTGTTGGCAGCTATCGTAAGTAGATAATCGGTGTTATACGTTTCGTAGAAATAGATAAGGCCGGGTATCGTTAAAAAATGGCCTGCGGCCATATAGAAACTGAACTGAAAAAGTTCAGGGGGACTCTGCTCTAGCACTCAAGACAATTTATTACTGGATAAATGAATTTAAACGGGGTCGTAGGAGTACTGCAGGAGCTGCACGTTCATGGCGTCGGATTGAGGGTTCTGCTGAAGAAATGATCGATAAAACTCATGATGTTGTGATGAAAGATCGTCGCATTAAGCTTCGTGGGATTGCTGAGATGGTAGGTATCTCATATGAATGGGTACATATAATATCGTACATGAAGTTCTAAAAATTAAAATGCTCAGTACGGGATGGATGTCGCGTTTGTTGACTCTCAGACTAAAAACGCACACGGAAAGACATTTTAAAATCGTGTTTGGAAAAGTTGTCGCGTAAACGCAAGAACTTCTGGCGTGTTTGTGACTGTAAATGAAATGTAGATCCACCATTATACCCCGACGACATCAGTCAAAAGATTGGGTTGGCGAAGGTAAAACTGCATCGAAAAAAGCGAAAACTGTTTTATCCGCGGAAAAAGTGATGGCAACTGTTTTTTGAAACTCACAGGGTATCATCGGGATTGCCTATTTAGAAAAAGGTAAAACAGTGACGGACCCTTGTCATGCAACATTATTAGACCGTTTAAATGGCGAGTTGAAGTAGAAGGGACCAAGAATAGCGCGCAAAAAAGTACTCCTTTGTCAGGACAATGCGAGTGCTTACACATTAATCGGTGCATGGCAAAAAGTGCACGAGCTGTACTTCGAAATAGTTCCCCACCCAAGTTATTCCTCAGATTTGACCTCAAGTGACTCTTTTTGTTTCCGAACCTCAAAAATTGGTTTGGGTGAAGAAATATCCATTACATGAAGAAGTTTTCTGTGCTGTAAACGAGTATTAGGAACAGTTCGAAACATTTTTTTTTCTGAGGGAATCAAGAAATTGGCATTTAGCTGGATCAAGTGTACTGAGCTCAATGAGAGCTGAGATTGACAAATAAGTTTTTGTTTTTGCAAACAATATATTATTTATCTTGTTTTTTACAACCCTTTTCATCCATCCTTGTAATTATGGACATATCACTTTGGAAATATGTTTCTTGGGGTAATATCCCATCTTTCATGTGGAAGACATAACTACATGAAGCACAGCTAATAATTTTAATGAGTTAATGTTTGGTTAGAAATAAAAAGAAACCGACCTGTAAATGTGTCTTCAACCAAGTTGAAGATCATTATATGGATAACTTTTCGAATTTAAAAATAGATTTATATTTCTTAGTTCACAATGATCAAATTTACTCATATCAGAATATATGTTTCCTTGCCTTTTGATTTGGAAGGCGACTAAAACATGATACGGTGTTTTATCCTTAGTGAAAGTCTTTACAGGCCAGTTGTGTCTTTTAGTTTCCAAGAGTTCTGGATATTCAACCAATTCCCAACTTCGAAAAGTAATAAGTATGTCATTATTTCAATCCATAAGTTTCGAAAGTACCAGTTTTTGTGAGATGGCTACAGTAAGATGAGGAACACGCCAGCAAAGCTTTGTTATTGTAATTTTCGATTTTTCATTATCTACAGTTGATACTAGAGCATTAGTATCATCATTAATCCTTATTAAAATAAGTTCTTGTTGTGAATTCAAAATAATTTTATTAGGATCTTCAAAAAATCCCAAGTGCATCTTTAAAGAAATACTTAAAGAAACATTTCCCTTATCATCAATCATAATTTTTTATCCCGTTTTCAAATTTGGATACGACCCGGCATTTTCTATTTTCATACTTTCATTTTTATTTTAAGATAATAACCCTTAAGTGTTGACGTACTAACATTTCGAACAGAATCAATAGTGGCGCCATTTAAAATATAATGTAGGTGTTTAAATAAGAATGCAGGAGGATAATTGATTAAAACTGTGTTCATTATGGGAGTTTCTCCATCCTCTTTCGTAGCTCTAAATAAATCTCATTTTTGCAAGGCAACGGATATTTTACAGTTTGTTGTAAAGAAATTCTTATTTCATCATTTGGTCCTAATTTTGTAGGATTAAAAGGATCAAAAGAAAGTACTTCCCAACTTAAAATGGATTCATCAAATAAAATATTTTCTTTTACATTTAGAAATTCCATTATTGGTTAAGTTTAAAATCCAAACTTTTCAGAAATTGTCTATTAGAAGGTGTTATCCTTTGCGTGTTTGATTTATTACTAAATAAAATATGTTTGTTTCCTTTCTTTTTAAGCTTTTTTATACTAGACTTTGTAACCAAATTTATGTTGGTTGGTTTTTTGTGATGGAGGACTACACTGTTCATGAAATTTTTTTAAGATGTAGTCTTAACGTTAGGACTTCTCCTCTAAAATTAACAAGTTCACCTTCTTAATCTATTATTTTAATAGTAATTTTATCTATGGTTTTTACAGTTAATGGAATATATATGATGTTTTGTGATGATTCTATTATTTTAAAACTAGGAGCGACGTTAGAAAAAAATTGATGTATTATTTGAAGACGTTTACCGTTTAGATATGATCCTTCAGCAATACTACAATCGATATTTATAGAATTTATTTTAATAATCTCGGCTGGATTGTCTGATATATGTTCTACATTCGGTTCTAATCGTTTATTTGTAAAACCTAATAATTTGCCACTTAAGTTGGGAATGTGGAATCTTTGGCACAATGATACTACTCAGTATATATCACCACTACACCAAACACTTTATTTTTGCACTCGACGCGCGTTTCGCTAACCATCTTAGCTTCAGGAGTCAATCATCGTTCCTGATGAAGCTAACGTGGTTAGCGAAACGCGCGTCGAGTGCAAAAATAAAGTGTTTGGTGTAGTGGTGATAATACCGAGTAGTAATTTGCCAATTGTTACCTCATTAAATGTTACGTCAACTGATGGCATAAGATGTATGTGTAAGATATTATTATTTGCAAACATATTAAATTGAATATCTTTTTTACTACACTTATCACGTATAAATTTATTTAGGTCATCCAATTTATAGTTTCCTTTAGGTATCAAAAATACATAATTATTATCAAAAATCATTGCATTGTTAAGCTCGTCAATATTATGTATCTCATTAAATATTTCAAAATTTACTAGTCAAACAACATAGTCAGCATCTTCTTCTAGATATATAGCAGGATTAAATTCTACCGTTAAACTAGGAGATTTACGGGTAATAACCAAACTATATGACATATCCCTTTAATATTCTTCTAGAGACTGAAGTAAGATTATTCATCATATGTTATTATAAAGAAATTTTAAATAAAGTTGACCACAGTTTGTTGGGTTAAAAGTTTGATGTTTGTTAAAATTGTATGTTTTTATTTATTATATATAAACGATACCACTATCAAAATAAAAGACGTAAGAGTAAAGAGAGGGCAGAATGTGGAACAGACCATAGACTATTAATAGCAAATATAAAAGTACCGTGGTACAAGACAATAAAGCAAAAAGAAACAATAGATAAAGAAAACAGAAATACTAATGAGATAACAGAAAAAGCAGACAAGGAAATAAAATACAAAATACACTTGCTGCAAGACGAAACGATAAGAGACCTATATAGACGACGATTAGATCAAAAATTAAATGAATTTAACTACGACAACCTCCAACAGATGTATTACCACATAAAAGAATGCATCAAACAGGCGTCCCTAGAAGCATTGAGTAAAGAAGACAACGAGAATGAGAAACATAAAATTAGAATCTGTGAAAAAACCAAAGAATCTATAAGGGAGAAAAAAAGACTATACGAAAAATGGCTGAATACAAAATCAGAAGAAGGTCTAAAGAAATATAAAGAGAAAAATGCAGAAACGAGGAGGATGATAAACAAAGAAAAGAACGAGAGATGGGAAAAATCGTACGAACATATAGAACAGTATATAGGAGGAACTAAAAGTACAGAGTCATGGAGAATAATTAAAGCATTAAGGACTAACAATAGAGAGAAGACGTATATAGAGTACATCCCAGAAAGCGAATGGGAAGAATATTATAAGAAGCTGCTAACAGAAGATAGACAAGAATTCCAAGAAGAGAACCCTGAAGAAGAACAGAATAAGGAAATAAAAGAGATAGAACTAAGCTATGTGAAGAAGACAATAAAAACACTCAAAAATAGTAAATCTGCAGGGCCTGGGGGTGTGGTAAATGAAATGATTAAGTACGGGTCTAATAAATTATATCGAATGCTGAGAAACATGTTCCACGGAGCCATAAATGGAGAAAAAATACCAGAGGAATGGACAAAAGCTTATATAGTATCTATATTTAAAAAGGGAGACCGTAGAAAATGCACAAACTATAGAGGCCTAAGCATAATATCGAGTATGGGACGTTTGTATGGAAAAATTATTAAAAATATCATGGAGGAAAATATAAAAGGAAAAATTGGAGAAGACCAAGCAGGCTTTACGGCCGGAAAATCATGTATAGACCACATATACACTATAAAACAAATAAGGGAAAAAAAACTGGCAAAGAATAGAGAAGTTCATCTAGCCTTCATAGACATAAGAAAGGCCTATGACTCAGTACCAAGACAAAGATTATGGAACGCAATGAAAGAAATAAGCATTGACAAAGACTAATATACGCAGTAAAAGCTCTCTACGAAAACAACACAGTGAACATAAAAATAGGACATAAAATAGGGAAGAGACTCCAAACATCAAAAGGCCTATTACAAGGATGCTCTACATCCCCAACACTATTCAAAATATACCTCGAACAAACATTAAAAAAATGGAAGCAAAAATGTAGTGGAATGGAAGTCCCAATACGAGAAGATTACTTATATACTCTAAGTTTCGCAGACGACCAAGTAATCATAGCGCAAGATGAGGAAGACCTCAGTTATATGGTAAGAAAACTGAAAGAAGAATACACTAAAGCAGGATTAGCAATAAACTTTGATAAAACGGAATATCTAACAACAAAGGAGGGAAACGTGGAGAATCTAGAAGTAGATAATGAAACAATAATCAAAGGAACCGATAGATTTAAATATCTAGGAACCATCATTTCAAAAAACGCAACATCAGAAGAAGAGATTAAAGCTAGATTAGGACAAACGCGAACATGCATAAGACAATTAAATTCGATCCTGTGGGACAAGCACATTACAAAGAGAAACAAAACACGCATATACAAATCAATAATACAAAGCATAATGACATACGGGTCAGAAACATGGACGATCAACAAAAGAAATAAATCTAAAATTAACGCGGTAGAGATGGAGTATTGGAGAAGATGTTGTAGAGTGGCACGTATGGAGAGAATAACAAATGAAGAAATAAGAAGCAGAATGAACATCAAAGAGAACGCAATAAACACCATTGAAGAAAAACGATTAAAATGGTATGGACACATAAGACGAAGCGAAGATAATAGATGGCTAAAGAAAATAACGGAGTGGAGCCCTATAGGGAGAAGAAAAAGAGGAAGACCCAGACGATCGTGGAAAGACGATGTGGACGAGGCTATGGAGGACAGGGGTCTAACAGATGGAGACTGGGAAGATAGAAACGGATGGAATCAAAGGCTGAGAGAAGGAAGACAGCGTCAGCTGTAGAAAATCCTTGTTGTTTTTGAATATGTTTTCAAAAGCAATCCGGATTCTGTTTTGTAAGGTTATAGAAACAAACCACTTTTTTTTTTCTTCCAATTGCAATTCCATCATTTGTTTATGTCGTTTAGCTTCAGATAAACTTTCTTTGGCTGATCTCGCATCATTTACAGCTTTTACAATACCAGCTGCTCTCCCTCCAAGATCATCCAAAGCAGACAAAACCAGCAAATATGGGTATATTTGAAGGAAAAATTTTTGCATACGTAAAGGCAAAATTTTGCCTCCTCCTCCGCCTCCCCTTTGCATTCTCACAAATACACTATTAACGCTTTTGGATATTTCAATTCTACTTCTTATTTCCTTAGTTTGATCGTTTGTTTCACTCAACCATGCATCCAGATATTTGCAGTTAGAAACCTGTTCAATTAGAATGCTTGAGATATTCAGATTAGCTCTGAGATTATTTCGGAGATAACCATAAACTTTGTTCTTCCAATATTCATTTTTAATCCGTATTCTGTACAGTAATTGTTCGTTCATCATTTCTACCAGATGTTGATGGTCATTGATGTTATCAGCAATTATTACAGTGTCATCTGCATATCTTATATTGTTAATCGTTTGCTCCTTTATGATAACACCTGCTTATTCTTCACTAAAGGCTTTTTTTAAAATAGCTTCGCTGTACAGGGTAGACAATATACATACCTGCCGTACTCCTCTAAGAATTTGTATTTCGTCGGTGGACGCACCTTTGACTCTTTAGCTGTCTGCTTCCAGTATAGGATGGCAATTATTCTTATATACCGATCATTTAAGTCTTTCAATTTAAGGAGCTTAAGTAATTTTTCATAGCTTACTTTATCAAAAACCTGTTAGAAATCTATGAACCAGGAATATATTTCCTGATTCATATTAGGTATCGTTAAAAAAATATCTATTCTTAAGAGCGCCTCCCAAGACCAAGACCACTAGGAAAAATAAATTGCATTTCACTTATGTCTTCTTGGATCGCTCTGTAAATTCGATTATGAAGGCTCCTTAGAAAAACTTTTAAATTATGGCTCATTAGTGCTAAGGTTCCGTACTCGTGACAATTTTTTATTTTGTTTGTCTTTGGGATTGTTACGAAGGCTCAAGAGAGCCATTGCGTTGGAATAGTGCTAGATTTATAAATGAGATTTAATAAATCGACCAGGATATCAATTTCGTCACCATCAATAAGTTTCAGGAGTTCTTTTGTAACGTTATCATTTCCTGTCGCTTTACCGCTTTTTATATTCTTTATAACGTAAATAACTTCTTTTAGAATGGCCGGTCCAGTTTCTCCACTGGTTTCACTTAAAGTCATTCTGTTGTTTTGAAATTGTTTCCGAATATGCTCTGTGCATGTTGATAATTTTTGTTTAATATCTGTTATCAAATTTCCACTCAAGTCTTTTCGATTTCTGAGTGGTTGTTATTTTAAATGCCTATCATTTTCTTTTTATGCATATTAAAGCTGTCATATTTCCTCTCACATATCTCTATTTCGCTACATTCCTCAGATAACTATGGTATCTCTTCCCATTTGCTATAGGTATATAATGACTGGTTCCCTCCTCTTGTAATGTTTAGTTTCTGTTTATAATTGCATTCTAGCTACAAAATTTTCTATAATTTATAATAATTTTCTAGCGTTATCATCAAATAAAACTAAGTGTTATGACGATATAGGGTAGCTATTAAAAGGAAAATAGTACCAAAAGAATTTATTAATAAAAAAAAAAATTATTTTCAAATGTCATACGGCTATCCTTTTCATTTCAAATAACTCTGCAGGTTTATTTAAACAACACTCAGTAAAAAAAACTTAAAAATTCAACAGAGTTCATCACAGTTGATTACGGAATTCTATTTTTCTATGTTATAAGCACACAAAAATATTGTTATTATTGTTGACATTGCTTTCAATAAAGTTATAAATAATCAAATTAACGTTTGTTTTATTTTTTTTTATGAAACTGGGAAATAATGAAAAACGAACCCAATTTTCGAATTCCTCGACTTCAAGAACCCTAAAAAGGCCATATATTACAACATATACAGAGGAAGCCCTCTAACATGGTTCCTCATACATTTAACCTCTCGAGCATTTGATTTTTACATAATTATACTTAAATTTTCTTGATTATTCAACAAAGAAATAACAAAATTATCATAATGTTATTCTAAATTTTAATGACTCCCTTCCCTCATGCGAGTTCTCTCAAAAATTATAGGTTGCTTATGTACTACAAGTATTCTATGTATTCGTTCCAAAATTACTGAACCAAAAGACAGATAGTAATACAAACCGACAGAAATCTTTTTTTTTATGTCTGAAACGTGAAGAAATGCAGAAATCGTCTAGTTTGATTGTTTTCATGATTATATTACTTCCCTGTAGCCAGGGAAGAATATATCATAGAACGCATTTTTAGCTGCTATTTGTTGAATAGGTGTTTTTAGAATTTAAAATAATGTAGTTTTTTATCGTTTTACTAATCCATGTTGCCATTATTTTGTTGGCAACAGCATGTTTTGAAGTAGTTTCCACGACTACAAGATGGAATTTTCTTTACCTGCAGGACAACTTGTTATGGGTAATTCGATTTCTTGGCAAATGCGAAAATATTAAAGTGTTTTTGAACTTCTAAGCATTGGCATAAATTAATATATATTTTTTTAGTTATTCTGGCTTTATAATTTTGTCATATTCATTTCTTAATGAACTTATTTTGGAATAAAAAGTGTATTAATTTGTTTTGTTCACTAAATACATAACCTGCCTTTTGCATATTTGCACTTTTCTTAGAGAATATTTTTGGAAAATATTATGTCGTTTTATTTGTGATTGTTGAGTAATTAATTTTTAAATAAACAATCATTGCATATTACATATTTCAAAATTTCCTTGGTAGTGACTAGTTGACTTCTTAGTTTTGTTGTTATAATGGATGTTATAGTTTAGTTCAAGTAGACTAAGATTCCCATCTAATGGAGTTAACACGTTACGACTAGTTTGATGGACAGGAGTGAGATTCCCATATTATTAGGATAGCATTAACGATTTTGGATAATTTTGAAGATAAGTAGTTTTATTGTCGTGAGTTTTTTCAATAAATCAGTTCAGATGGATGAAACACCCTACTTGATAGATTTTTGAATTAGGTTTTTATTTCAAATTCAAATTCAGTTTATTTGCCAATATCTACAAAATCATAAAGTGACAGAAATTAAATTTGCTGAAAATACGACAAAAAGGATGGCACAGCGACTATAAATAGCCGATACCACAAGCCCTTCACTATTTGGGCATGTGTAGTGCCACCCAGTGGCGAACATATACCTTAAAAATAAATAAAAAACTAATTGAAAAAATTCTAAACATAAAAAATTCTAAAAATAGCAGAGCGTAAAGAGGGATCGGGGAGCACGCAGCGAAACGGGCGGCGGAGGCGCGAGGAGATGTATATGCATAAACAGAGTAAATTTTACATAATATGATATGGTGGGCAAGTGGTACCACCTCTAAAAGGATCCCAAAAAATTATATACAAAGTAGGTAAATATTACGTTAGATTAGAATTCTTTTGCTGGTTAATAAGTTGGTGTTTTACACAGGAAGAAAACTTGCCTGGTGATAATTGTTTAACCTCTTGTGACAAGGACTTTTGAAAGGCTGCCTTCCTGTGTTGAGGAACTCTAAAAGAATTAATGTTTCTCGTATCGTGCGGATGCAGAAAAACACTAAGTTGTTCTCTGAGGTATTGGGGTTGTCCAAATTTAAAAATCCGATAGACGAAATTATACAAATGACACTTTCTACGATTTTCCATATTTAAAATATAGCTCTTATTTAAATAGGGTGTGATTCGATTTCTGAAAAGAATGTTAAAAGAAAAGCGCATACAAGAGTTTTGTATTTTCTGGATCAATCTAACATACTGGGCTGACAAAGAGTCGCCATACACAACATCAGCATAATCAAATAAATATAAGATCAAGCTGTTGCATAAATAATATTTGGTTTTTGATGGCAGAGGATTCCTTAGATTATACAGTTTTTTTAAACGAATATAAGCTGCCTTTAATTTAATATTAATATGTGATTGGAATGAAAGAGATTTGTCAAAAATTACTCCTATTACTTTGGCCTCATGAATTAAAGGCAAAAAAGTATTGTCAATTGAAGGTCTAAAGGTATCAAAAAGTATACCCTCTGCATTTTTTTTACCGTTAAACAGCATAAAACAAGACTTCTGTGCATTAAGCTTAAGGCTATGATTATTACAAAAATTATATATGTTATTTAGGTCCCTATTAAAATATACTAAAGAAGTGCGTAACTTATTTAAAGGAAATGGCATATATACTTGAGAATCATCGACATACTGTTGCATTTTGGAATAATCTATCGCCTTATTAATATCTGCCACATAAAGAGAAAACAATAGTGGACCCAAGATGGAGCCCTGAGGCACTCCTTTAGTAAGCGGTATGTAATTAGATTTAATGGATTTAAAATCTTTTCTAATTTCTACACAGTGTGATCGATCTTTTAGAAAATGTTTCATAAAAATAACTGAATGGTCTGAGAAGCCAAAATAGTAAAGCTTTGCCAAGAGCAGATCATGATTTAGAGTGTCGAATGCCTTACTAAAATCCAAAAGAGCTAAGCACGTAGTTTCATTCTTATCTTCATTGAAACGGATATCGTTCAGTAAATTAACCAAGCTGGTAGTAGTACTAAAATAAGGTCGAAATCCCAACTGACAATTGGGTATTATTTGTTTACTATTTACATATAAAAACATTTGTTGATATACATGTCGCTCCAGAATTTTTTTAAAGTATGGAGTATACTAATTGGTCGTAGGTCCTTTGGTTCCATGGGGTTCGTCACTTTGGCACATGGTTTAATAATAGCCTTTTTCCAGATATTCCGAAAGTACTCTTCCAGTATACAGCAATTAATTATATTTATTAGCGGACGCTTGCAGTATTGAAGACAGAGTCTAAGATCTTTAACAGAAATACCATCCTCTCCTATTGCATTAGTAGAGATTTTATTTATGATGGCTAACAACTCTTCCTCGGTAATTAGATTAAAACTGAATTTTCTTTCATTTGTTACCTTTGGATGAGTATTAGATTTTTAATAAATCATTTTATTTGCTGATACGTTATTCAGTTCTCTAGTACACAAAGAAAAATAATTATTTAATAAGACAGGATCGCACAAATCATCCGGAATATGACTCAACTTGTTACGTGTCAAGTTTAGCTGAGCTGCTTCTGTCCAGAAGGCTTGACCATTTCTTCGAGAAAAATAATTAAAATATGTAATAATAACCCTTGACGTGACGAAGAAGTGATGTCGTGGCCGAACACATCTATCTAGTTGTCTTGGGATAGTTAGATTAGTTATGGCTTTTTATTGAAACTAACAATTAGTGATTTTGGTTTTTAATGCACATGGCTTTTGATTTTGGTAACGATTTGGACTTTTGAGGTGGGAAATATATAAGAGGAAAACGTTTCAATTTTTTCGCTTTTCTTCGGCATCAAAATTAGAGGATGGTTTAATTTTTCAGTAAAAGTTTTCTTTTTCTCTTCTGACGTCAGCTCAGTTGGGACAACTGTGCGTTGTTTCTTCTTGGTCCAGACAACTGTGGGGTCCTCGTGCAACTGTGGATTTTCACCAACTCGATTAGGCTTAAGAAATACAGATAAGAGTGTGGAATTTTCTATTTCTTTTCTCAAAGGCATCAGTGGGCTTAATCCCTACGGTCAGTTGGGTATTAGGAGGGCATAGCCTGCTGTTAAAGTCAGTTCGACCTAGATTTAAGGGGTCTCTAGTAGTTCGAATCCATCGTATATCTATTTTACAATTAAAATTATTGTTGTTGTATTGCGGTCAAACCTGGCAATAAAATCTTACCTATTGTAAGCCCTACTTAGCATAATCATAATCAAGATAAATTCAATATAAGTTTTATTAATATTAGTATTAGGTAGAAAATTTCATCTATTTTATTTTTGGCAGACGTATAACTTTTTCTATTGTAATTAAATCTCTAGCCTAATCTTTTTAGGCAGTATAGAGATTGTATGATATATACTTACCACGTGTATAAAGAGAGAGAGAGAGAGAGAGAGAAAATGTAAGGTAATCCTCACCATTTCAAATTCTTACTGTTGTCAGATATTTACACTCCATTTCTTCTGAATTAGTTTACCTCTGAATTATTACCCAAGCACCACAGATTTATAGAAACTAAGTGTTCATATATTTCTTTTGTCTAGGTCAGAGGTTCCCAAACTTTTTTTTCTTGTAGACCACTTTCAAAATTTTACTGTTTTCGGTGGACCCCCTGCTGCTACATTTCTACCATATTCCCAAAACTCGTCAAAAAATGTGAAGATTAGATCTAACGATGGAAATT
Source organism: Pachyrhynchus sulphureomaculatus (assembly GCA_019049505.1). Lineage (NCBI taxonomy): Eukaryota > Metazoa > Arthropoda > Insecta > Coleoptera > Curculionidae > Pachyrhynchus > Pachyrhynchus sulphureomaculatus. Next base: position 21,668,091 of record CM032452.1, on the reverse strand, counting down.
TGCTTCGTGGCTGAGTTCCAACCCTAAATTCGGAGTGGTAAAAATAAAAAGAAAAATAATATATTTTCTTGTGTTCTATTTATAAAAATTTTTTAATTACAGATTACAGATTACAGACTTAATAGAATTAAAATTAAACATTAATAACGTACCGTAACTTCAACAATGCAAATCAACGATTAAAAAAATAGTCATAATTTTAATGGGAGGGATGCACTTGATGGATTGACAGCAAATTATCAATATTTGGCTTCAGTTTTGTAAGGAATAACTGTAAATCTCCCCGTTCTGTGATGTTCAATCTGCTCCTTTTTTGTTAATAGGTTTGTAACGACACTAAAACTTTTTTCGACAAGGTATGACGAGGGAAACGCTGTCAAAAGTTTCCTCGCAATTTCCCACAGTCGAGGATATTTTTCGGGTATTTCTGCCTGCAGCCAAAATGTTTGATAGCCTTTTTTAAATTTCACCTTCAGCTCCTCATTGGTGCTAAGCTCGAGTAGCTCCTCTTGTAATACCACATTCGTTTCATAAAATGGATTTATGATCCATGGTGGTATTTCCATCGTCAGAATATCTTCAAATCTATTTTTGAAGTCATCATGTAGGGCATTTAAATGTTGAACGTATGTCTGAATATCATCATTAAGACATTCTGCCTGTGACAAGTTTGGAAACTGGGAGAATTCGCGCCGATTAATATTTTGCTTCATAAGTTTCAATTTTCCAAGAAAAGCCGAAATTACACCCTTTGTTTTTAATAAATTTAGACTGTCCCCTTGTAACTGCAAGTTAATATCATTAAATTTTTTGAATAAATCTGTCAAATACGCAATCTCTGCTTTCAATTTGATCAGGTTTTTTTTTAAATCTGGAACTTTACTTTCCAAGAACTCTAAAACTGATTCAAAAAGTGAGTAAAATCTTGTTAAACATGCATCTTTGGACAACCAGCGTACTTCAGTATGTAAGAGCGATCGTTGAAAGTCTTCATCATTTTCGTCGCATAATGGTGCAAATAAACGGGTATTCAACGCATTGCTTCTTATTTTGTTAACTGCTTTAATCACAAATTGAAGCGATTGGTGCAATCTATCACTCAAATTTTTCGCTACCAGCTGTTGTCGGTGGATGATACAGTGAATTGCAGTTACTCCTGGAATAATTCTTTTAAGATGGCTTATAAACCCACGATATCGCCCGAAGATGGCAGGAGCTCCATCTGCTGCCACCGAAATAATGTTTGTAAATGGAATCGATTTTTCCTTAAAAAAATCACTCAGGACATTAAATATTGATTCGCTTTTAGTGTCCGTCTCCAAAGTTTTTGCGAATAGTAGCCCTTCATGGATTTCTTCGTCCCTAACAAATCGAACACATGCCAATAATAATGCTTCATTACCAGGTAAAGTTGACTCGTCCAGTTGAATAGAAAAATGAGTTGTTTGCAGATAATTACACAAGAAGCTTTCAATATCAGAGCTCATTTCATCAATACGTCTTTGTACAGTGTTGTTACTCAACTTACTTTTAAGTACGTCAAATGGAGGTTTGTGCAGAACAGCTTTTAAAACCTCTTCAACAGCGGGTAAAATTAACTGTTCTCCGAAGGTGTGCAGTTTTCCAGATTTCGCTATAAGCAATGAGATATTGTAAGATGCCCGCAAGCCATCATCGTTACTTTGAGACGTTGAAGCGAACATAGTGTACCGGGTGGGTCTCTTTTCATATTTTTCCTTCAATGTTTGAAAATATTTTAAATCTTTACCTATTTTATCAGGATGACACCTTCTTAGATGATCTTCGAGCTTCGATGGTTTCATAGAGTCATTGCTCAAAACTTTGTTGCATAAAAGGCATATGGGCAATCGTTTGTCTGCCTTTGATGGAAGAAAACCAAATTTCAAATAATCAACACTGTACTGTCGACATTTCTTCGTAGATTCAGCCATGTTTGGTATCAGTTACCTACCTGTAAAGAAAAAAATGTTTGTTTTAGTAATCATAAGGCGACTTTAACAGGATATGGTTATTTTAACAGAATAAAATAGGATTAATTAATTATTGCAATGAAATAACCAAAATGCCGGCGGCAAAACTGATTTTAATTATTAAAAGCAATAAACTGCTAAGACCCATATAGAGGTTTTCACAAAACGGCTGAACCTATTTTAATGTAATATAAAATATTTTTTGATTAATTATATTTTGATACATTTCTGTAAATTCTAGAGAAAATACTTTTAAAGAATATTTTGACATCAAAACTCCGCGATTTTAATGATTTATTTATTACTTTGATGTACGTTACGAGTGGTATATAAAGACACGTACAATTTATAAAAATATTTTTAGTCATTTAGCATTAGCAACTATGAGGGCACTGAAATATGTACAAACAAGCAGGTCAATCATATATCTCTCCTTTAGTGAATCACCACAGTCGGGTAAATAAATAATTTTATAATAAAAAGTACTAAAAGTTCAATCTTTCTCGGCTTTCTGTTCTTTTATAGAAGTATCGAATAATGGCCTTGTTCATTATTTAATTTTTATTACGTATCTACTACACGCAAACATAACAAATATAATATTATTACAATATAAAATAAAAGTACGAATAACAAATAGGCAGGTACTTACTTTTTCCGACACTGGCAAACACTGACATCGATTCACTCACACTTTTCTTTTCAAAATTCCGGAAACAAATGAGTAACGTTTGTCCTTGGCATTCGTATTTATATTGGTGAAGAATCAAACAAGTTCATGCAAGATTGCAAGCACAGCACAAGTCGTATTTGGTCCCTTTGCACGTCTGAACGGGTTGCGTTGCGGGCAGGCGGGCGGGCAGCGCTTTGCAAGTCTCGACGCGCGTTGTACTGATTATATCGATTATGCAAATTTTTACAAGTAACAGTCGCTGACCTTCTTAAAATACACTACTCAAAAAAATTAAGGGAGGTTTTAAAACAAGGAAATTAATGCTAAATAAATAGGCTATCTGATCCATATGCCGGTTTAACTGAAAAAATTTTTTTTCAAGCCTGTGGCCCAAAAAAAAAAGCAAAATATTTGCAATATTATTTTTCCGCGCTATCTGTTAGGATTGCATGAGAACCGTAGCTCCTAAAAAATTTTAGCCAAAAAATCTAAAAATTAGAATCTTAAAGCTTCAAAATGCTTTTTTTTTAAGTCTCAATACGACCATTTTTCACCGAAATACAGCCTGTCAAAAATCACCGAAAAATTTGTAATTTTTTTTTGCTCTCTTAATTTTTTTGAGTAGTGTATTATCTGCCTACAATGATAGGTAACGCCAAGCCAACATTTTTGTTCTTTACTATCGAAACCAGATAAATTTTCGTGGATCCCCACTTACAACTTGTGAACCCCCATTTTTTTTTTTTACGCCAACGTGAGTCGAGTCTCCCGTGGACCCCTGGGGGTTCACCTGAACCACTTTGGGAATCACTGGTCTAGGTGATCGCTGAGTATGTATTAATTTTCCGCTAGTACGATTTACCTTATTTATGTTGAAAAAAGTACTGCCATCTGTGTACCGAGATAAATTTTTACTTTGTTAAAAATTAAATAATTAAATTAATTCATCTTTTCCCAAGAATTTTTATTTTCAAAATAGTATTTTTATTCATGCATACCTGGCCTAATGGAAACTCAGTATCTATAAAGTTCTAATTGTGGTTATAGTTACCGTTTATGTGAAATATTCTTTGAAGAAAGAGATTGCCACCGAAGATGCGTAAATTTTTTTTTTTCAAATTTTGTCCCTCTTAAATAATAAAATGAATTTATCTTTTTTTGTCAACAATCTTGGGTTTCAATCTTTTCAAAATTTTTCGTGCATAATCGGTGTCTATAAAGTTGTAATTGTTGTTTATAGTATCGTTTAAATGAAATCTTCTGTCGCCGAGTAATGTATAAATAAAGTTAGTTTTTTTTTTTTTCAAATTTGACATGTAACTTCTACATTTTTACATAATTATATTTCTGGCATTTACTACTTGTCTAAATTTGCTATCTTTGGTATACGAAATAATATTACTTATAATTACCTTTTCGCATGCAAAATTATATCAGTACTTTAAGAAAACCATTTTCGTTTTCTTTGTATAAGCTTATAAAAATTTATAATTCTCTCCTACCAGATAAATTCTACAGTTATATCAAGACATCGATTTTTAAGAAATCATATTCAAAATTTAGGGGCATTTGAGTATATATCTGTTACACAGACACTGTATATTTATGACTAGATAAGTTGTACTTAAAATTTATGGGGATTTGAATATATATCCGAACACCGACTTTGTATATTTATAAATAATTAAACTTAAATTTAGAATAAACCATCAAATTAGTAGCTTATCTGACTTTCTTTTCTTTAAACTATTAAGGAGATTGAAAATAACTTTGATCCGGATTTGATTGGATCTTTATAACCCTTTTTTTCCCAATTTTTTTCTCCTTGGTCCACTATGATAGCTCCCAGGGCCAGCTTATAATACAATAAAATTTGGTGGTGCCCATTTGATTCTGACAAGTTTCTAATAGTGGCGAAGTCTATACCAAATTGGTTGAGAAAATAAAAAGCACGAATCTACCATAAGATTGAGCTAAATCCTTGAGGGACTAAAAACTTATAATAATACAAGAATAAAAAACACTAATGGATTTTTTAGTTTTGAGAAACTCCCCCTCCTCCAGCTCAGAGGCTGGCTACGCCCATGGCAAGAGGTGGAAGCGATGGGAGAGAAGATGAAAGGGGTTGCGTCGTATGATATACTGGAAAAATTTTAAGCCTATGATTTATACTAATGGCTTCCTGCATATGTTGTGTGTGTGTGGTATTATAGATCCTTTTAAGGTTGTTATTTTATCGTTACTTTCAATTTTAGTGGAAGAGGGGGTAAAAGAATTGGGGTGGCCAAATATTAAATGGTTTCTATAGTATTAAAGGAATTTTTTTAGGTTCTTGGTTGCGATTATTAACGAATTTTAAGCTTAATAATTTCGTTACTATAAATAATTATGTAGCATATAAGGGGTGGAGAAGGGTGAGCTCCTATTTATTGTGTTATGTGTGTTTTTTGAAGTTCATTGAGTCAAACAATATTTTTTCGTTATTTTCAATGTTAACAATTGAAGAGAGGAAAGGGATGCGGATCATTAAATAAATAAATAAATAAATATGGTCTTTATTTCCAATTATGAAAGAGAAAATAAAACATCATAAACTAAATAAACAAAATGCTACATTAAATTGGAAAATGCCGAAGGTCAGCTGGGAATGTAAGACCACGAAGGTACAAACATTCCCCCTGTTCTTTACCTTAAGCATCCTAATACTAAAGTTTATAGAATACAATACTTATCCATTAAACTGTGCTAGTATCTTAATAAAACTGTCTAATGTTGTAAGTGTTAGGAAAAAAGAAAAAAAAAGACAAAGAATACAGAGAATGGCTCATGACACAACTAGAGCAAACAAAAAAAAAACCTTGATATAAATTAAATTGTTAAACAGACAGGCGAGTCACCCCAACATATCCGAGATAAACAATAGAATTCATACAGAGCACAGATACACTCAAGAGCTAGTGATATTCTTTTCTGAAGGAAAACTTACATAAATAAGTACTATATCTTTATATATTTAACAAAATCCTCCTATACGCCGCCTTGAATGACCTAGGATCTAATAGTTTTATATTTTCTGGAATTGAGTTATAAATCTTAGCTATTTGAAAAGAGAAGGACGACCTAAATTTTTGAGTTTTGTGAGCCGGAGGCGTAAGGCGACCTCGAAAATGGACATTCAAATTATGAGCATCTGATCTAAAGGTAATTTTTTCTATGTAGGTAGGAGGGAACACCCGTTAAGACAATTTTGTGGAATAAACAAGCCGCATGCAAACAACGTCTATCATTCATATTTAACCATCCCAGTTCAAACAATTTGTGTGTTATGTGATTCCTTTTACGAATACCAAATATTAGGCGCAAACATGAATTTTGAAGAACTTGGATACGTCGTCTATCGGATTAGTCTATTGAAAATCCATATATAGTATCACAAAAATTTAATCTGGACAATACCAGAGACTCACACAATATAGTTTTCAATTTTTGATTTAAATAGTCCCTAGAATTGTAAATCATCTTCAAATTAAAGTACGCCCGACGTATAACTATGCTTACATGCGATCTGTACCTCAAATTGTAGTCCATAGTAAGGCCTCAATTTCTACATTTGTCATCAATCCGTAACACTTCCCCGTTGATTTTAATATTAATATGTGGTAAGCAACTGCTTCTGAGCCTCTGAGTACCAAAAACCATGACTGTACTTTTTTTTGTATTAATTGATAGGGAGTGGTCACTAGCAGCAGAAACTAGCCCCACCAGATCATCATTGATTTCTCTGACGCATCTGTGAATCTCGTTAGGACGACATATGTGATAAAGCTGCGAATCGTCGGCATACAAGTGTACCTTGCAATACCTCACCCGATATATTAGTTGTGAAGTGTAAATTGAAAATAATAGAGGTCCCAAAATGGAACGTTGTGGGACACCACAGGTGATTGGTAAAGGTCTCGACTCAATACCGGCGACTCGCACTGATTGACTTCGATTACTTAAAAAACTTTGCAATAATTTCAAACTGTTGTTACTGAGACCAATGTATGTTAGTATAGAACAAAGAAGGCTGTGACATATTGTATCAGAAGCCTTAGAAAAATCAATGAGGGTCAGAACTGCTAAGCACCCTCCATCGGTGACATTGTATATTTTCAATAATATTATGAATATTTTTCCTGATTTTTGGTTGGATATTGTATAAAATTTTAGCTAATTATTTATAGTAAAATATATATAAGGTGAAGTTATAAGGGTGGTTGCACATGTAACATAATATACTTATATTTAATATAGAAAGAATTGAGATCTGGTCACGGAGTAACCTAAATTTATTTTTTTGATCATAGAAAAAGTATTGGAAATATAAAGAGTTAAATTGTCCTAAATTTACTTAAATCTGCTACGGTAGGTAAATTATTATTTTTACTTCCCTTGCTAAAGGGAAGTATTGTATTCATCAACAAATTACTCTTAGCGATTTTTGTTCCTTTATAACTTTTAGTATTTTTAGATCACGAAAAACTTATTTTCCCATTTCCATCGGTCTATCTATCCGACCCACAGAAGAGAAATGTCCCAAAAAACTGGCCAAAATATGAAGGTATTATTCGATTACGATAAGAATCGGTATATCGGGGTTATGGTGATTACGAATATTAAGTTCAAATTTCAAAAACCAAAATGGCGGACTATTTTTGAAAAAACGTGAGTTAGTTTTATAAAATTCTGTATACTCTTATATATATATATATATATATATATATATATATATATATATATATATATATATATATATAATATATGTTTTTTGGGTTCGCTGATTACGAATATGAAGTTCAAATTTCAAAAACAAAATGGGGGCTCCAAAATGGCGAATCGTCCCTGAGGTGTTCATTCCTGTTAGTTCAATATTTTCCGTGTCATACTTGTTTGTTAACTGCACACAAACGTTAAGCTAATCATCAAACTTTGCGAAGAATAGCGCTTGGATTTTGTGGACTTCTTGCCATCTATTTCGGAATTCTGTCATCAATTTGTCAATCGGTTTCTTTAAGTTTTCTGGCAAAATGTTTGTATGCGAAGTTTTTTTTTTTGTCACTTCTGCTTCAAGAATGACAAAATAATGTCATTATTAAAAATTAAAAAAATTAAAAAATTTAAAAAAATCATGTTATGATGTAATTGGTTTTTGACAAGTAAGAAAAGGTCTTTTCTTTTAAAAAAAAATCCATTTTGTCATACGTAGTTTCTGTAAAAATAAAAAATGCTTAAATTTTAGTTGAATATTTTTTATTAATTTTGAGTAATTGTTGTAAATGGTTAAATAAAATTGGAAAAATTTACAACAATGTTCTAAATTTTCTAATATTTTTTTCCATTTTGTAGCTTTTTCTCGCATTGTAAAACGATTTTTACCATTTTGCAACAACTTCCAGAATTTTTAAACAATTTGCTACCTTGTGCAAAAATTTCCAAAATTTTAAAATTATTTTTCCATTTTCCATTCAATTTTATTGAAATTTTTCAATTATTTCCCGAAGTTGTAAATAATTTGCTGTATGTTGCAACATTTTCCCGAATGGTTTAACAAACTTTATTATTTTGCAACAATTTACAAAATTTTCGAAGTATTTTTCCCATTTCGAAACATTAACCCGATTTTATTAACTATTTTTTTTCACATTTTGCAACAATTTTCAAAAAATTGGTTAAATTTTATAACATCGTCCCATTGTCCCGAATTTTTTAACAATTTTTTTAAGTTTGCAACACTTTCCCGAATTTTTAAGATGAAGGAAAAATTGACTTACACAGATAACAAACTTGCGACATATAGCACTCGATTTTTCGATATTTTAGCAAAAAATGTCTAATAAACAACCTCCAACTCATTTTACTTAGAGTTCAATGAAGTTTTCAACTTATTGCTTGCTTTTTAAAGATTTTTGGGAATATTTTCTTAAAAACTCGATAACTAATTAACTAACCTGAACTAAACAGTTAATTACTCACTTAACATTAAGTAAATATGAAATTCCAGAAACACAATGAAATTATACTCACCTTCAGGGACAATTTTAGGCAATTAAAATTCGTTCACTTTTGCATTTTCTATAATAGTTTAAACTTGATGACGTCTAACGTGCTTCACGAGAGATGCTGTGGGGTACTCGACGCTTCGAAATGAAATTAAATTTATGAAACAGGTGCAAGCTGAAGATGCACCTGAGTGGTCGTAAATCATAGTAGATGAATTAGCAGAAGTATTCAAACAGGTAAAAATCCCTAAATAGAACCTTTGGTTCCTGACATTATGGCCAGCAATATCACTGTAATATTTTAAATAGGGATGAGATCAGTAGTTTTTGAGCGATATCGTTCTAAGAGAAGGTGAAAGGAATGAGCGTGGATATGTTGTATTGTTTTAACTGTATTATGAAAATTTATTTTCCCTTTACTTGAGAAAGTCAAATTCATTATTGCCTACATGTTTGTAAATGACTTTGCCGTTTTTTTTTTCTATCTGTGGAGCATCTTTATCTTGGTAAAGAAAAGTATGTGTTCGTGAAAGAATCACAAGTCGAGATTTTTGCTTTTTTCTTCACGTTTTAGGGTTCTTAGATCATGAAAAACATAGCTACTCTTTTCGTGTGATCTGTCTATCGCTCTGTTGGCACGATAACTCTCGAACGAAATGAGATATCGATTTTAAGCTTGATACATAGATAGTATTTAATGCTAGAATGAAGCCTATAGTTATTGAACGATATCACTTAAGACGAAGTGGTTGAAGGGGAGGGTCGATAAATTTTGTATGGTTTTAATAGTAATACCGTAATCTTTCCTAGTTTTTTTTATTGAGATAATAAACAAACACTTTGCATAAATATTTATCATAAAACATAAAAGAGGTGAAATGGGTGAGGGAGTAGATTAGAGAGGTTGTTTCGTATATATAGCGTTATATTTTTGTAAAGATTTTTCAAAAAACATATTTTTAAAATTATTTTCAGTTTTCATCCAAGCATATTATTTATAATAAAATACGGAAGGGGTTAATGGGTTCGGGAAGGGGGGGTTAGAGGAGTTGCTTTAAATATGTCGTGTTTGTCTTTTTCAGGGATCTTGTAGGAATATGAGAATAAAGTTATTTTTTCATAACGGTCAATTTTAATTAGGAAGGGGGTTAAAAGAGCTAAGAAAATCTTCTATAGTTTCAATAATGTTAGGGTAATTTTTCCAGCTTTTTTGGATAGGAGAATTAGCAAATTTTAAGTAGTATCATTATTAATAAAACATATAAGGTGCCAAAGTGATGGAGAATAGAAGTAGATAATTGACTTCATAATTGTCTTGTATAGGCCTTTTTTAGAGTTATTCCAGTCAAGGAATCGACATATTACATTTTTTTATTATTATTTTTACTATTACCTTGGGAATCACGGGAAAGGGATGTTGATTAATTATTATTGTATCGTTTCAATAGTATTATGAAAATTATTCCTCATTTTTGATGGGGATATTGGATATTTAATAGAAAATAATTTTCCCTAGTAAAATATATACAGAATGAAAGGAATGAGGTGGGGAGGCGAAAAGGAGATTGCGTGTATGTCGCAATATGCTTTCAGTGCTATTGATTATCCATTATTTCCAATTTTAATATTACTAGTATATAGAACAGATAAATATCTCATTACAGAGTAACTTTAAAAAATGATAAGTTAAATGTAGAACATGTTTTAAAGATACAAACAAACGGAAATACGCTTCTGAAATAGCAAATTTTTTTTCTCTGCTAACGGGAATTATCCTTCGAAATTTTTGATGATAAAATGACAAGCTTAGAAGGATCTAAAACACCTTATGCAGGAAGCAACTCCTTTAACCCGCTACTATAAATAATATGCTTAAAAGTTTACCAGTACATCAAACAAAACGAGTATAACTCAAAATGAAATTTTACAATATCAAAAGGCTCCCGCCCCTTATAGCCTCTTTCTGGATTAAAACTGAAAATAATAGAAACATAACTTAATTTTTGGATTCCCCGAATTCAAAAACCTTGAAAAAGATATATAAAATGATGGGTGGGGATAGTTTCTCAAAACTCGTAAATCCATATTTTTGTTTTTGTATTATTATAACTTTTTAGGACCTCAAGGATTCAGGGGGGCAGCTGCTCTCCTCTGCCCCGCCCTGGCTAGGCCCAATCCACTTATATGTTTTATATAAATACTTGTGCAGTAAAATTATTCATTATTTTAACAAAAAACTACCATATTACTATTAAAATCATTTAAAATTTCTCGCTCTACCCTTTTCACTCCCTTGTCCTGAAGCAATATCATCTAAAAACTACAAACTTCATCCCCTCGTTAGATATTATCTATGAACAAAGTTTGAAATTGGTGTCCCATTTCGTTTGAGAGTTACCGTGCCCATAGTCCGACCTACTGACAAATCGACGGAGTGAATATCGACTCTAAAACGTGAAGAAAAGCAGCGGAGTGAAATTTTTCACAAATACAATACTCTACTTTAGCAACGAAAGTAAAAATTTAACTGATTTAATTTTTTAGAGAAATAAATTGTTGGTGTGTGAGGAACATCTATAATTGAAAGGCGTGATATGTTTTAACAAAAGATTTTTAAGTTTAGTTACAAGAAGAGATTAAGTTATAAAATAGTGTTATTAAGTGATGACTTAATAGAAAACAAAATTCATTTACACGGGCGAATATTACCAAAAAGTTGGCCAAGATGCTGGTAAATATATGTTAACTAATTATAAAGAAGTTAAAAATAAACCTTTAGGACTAAGTACGTATTGATTGTTTTAAAATAAAGTTGATTTTATTATATATATATATATATATATATATATATATATATATATATATATATATATATATATATATACTAGCCGTGCCCGCGGCTCCGCTCGCGTGGACTTGATTCACTACTATCGTCACTGCTTATTCCTTATGTTACCTAACGTAATAAGATATCTGCCATTATTTCCCCTTATCTCCCATTATTTCTCCTTATCTCCCATTATCTCTACATAATTTCCATTATCTAGGCTTATCTCTGCTCATCTCCCACTATTTCTCCTTATCCCCCATTATTTCTCCTTATCTCCCATTATCCCACCTTATCTCTCATTATCTAGGCTTATCTCGACCTATCTCGCAATATTTCTGCTTATCTCCCATTATTTCTCCTTATCTCCCATTATCTCACCATAACTCCCATTACTTGGACTTATCTCTGCTTATCTCCCATTATTTCTCCTTATCTCCCATTATTTATCCTTATCTCCCATTTTCTCACCTTATCTCCCATTATCTAGGCTTATATCGAATTATATAGAACATATCATACGTATAAATTTATAAAAACACGTAAATCGGATAAGTGGTTCTCAAATGATAAGCGCACTAACTGACAGACAAACAGAGAGACGTTGCATTTTATATATATTATAGATAGATAACCTGGCCAGAGAACATATGTATGTTTTAAAAAAAAGCACGTAAATCGGATAAGTGGTTCTCCAGTGACAAGCGCACTAACGGACAGACAGACAGACAGAGAGACGTTGCATTTTATATATATTATAGATATATATTATTATCATTTTATAACCTGGTCAAAGAATATATGTATAAATTTAAAAAAAGACACGTAAATCGGATAAGTGGTTCTCGCGTGATAAACGCACTAATGGACAGGCAGACAGACAAAAAGGTATTGCATTTCATATATATTATAGATTATAGATATTCTCTGCTACATAATATTGTTCCTTATTTAATAGTTTAGGCTGTGTATTGCAAGGGAACGCGATAGCGGCAAACTTTTTTTTCGACTTCATTCACTATTATCGTTACTGCTCATTCCTTATGCTACCTATCGTAATAAAATATAGCCCATAACCTGGCCAGAGAACATATATATGTTTAAAAAAAAAAGTACGTAAATCGGATAAGTGGTTCTCCAGTGATAAGCGCACTAACGGACAGACAGACAGACAGACAGACAGCGAGACGTTGCATTTTATATATATTATATATATATATATATATATATATATATATATATATATATATATATATATATATATATATATAAATAATTTTTATTTATTTATTAATCATCTATTATTAATATTCAATTCAAATTTAATACGCATAGTATTTTTATTTAATTCTTTTAAGCTATTTTTGTTTAATTTTTAATAGTACACCTATACAATATATAAAAAAAAAACGTTGTACAATTAAAAAGAAACAAATGAAATTAACTTCTTATTCAAATAAAATATTCTGCTTCTGTTAAGTTGGCGAAAACATACTTCTGCAACTTCCCTACCGGGAAGTATTATATTCGTGAAAAAATTATCTTCCGAAATTTTTTTAGGTCTTAGGGTTTTTGCGATCACAAAAAACATATTTTTTTAACATCCAACTTCATAATAAATATTACTAAATATTGCAAAAATAATAATGTAGTCACACATTACAACAAATGCTTTTTTTTATTTACTCATCAAGAGGTTTTTATTAGCATATCTGACAATTTTTTATCTGTATAGTCTACATGTGAACTTTATTCTTTAATATACGTACATATTCCGTTGGCAGAAAGTATATTGATTGTAGTGTTTCAATCATTAAATACTTTTTCTGAATATTTAAACAAGGTAAATTTCTATTTTTTTCAACATATGTAATACCAAGAACTGTAGTCTTTGGATTTTAAAAAAAATTATATATAAAAAAGTGATTCTAAAAGGTAATCTAACGTGAAACGGATTTTTCATGGCCTTAGTTAGAAGAAAAATCGTAGTTCTTGAGATTAGACCGCGTTAATTTGGAATTACCTTCCGACGTTTCCCTTACCCTAGCTCGGCGTCTTGAGGGATCTTTACTCTTCGAGATTAGAACAAATAATTAAGTGTTCGAGTCTAAAAGAATAAGGAGATCAGACACTATGCATTCGCAAGAACCACGATTTCTCAAGTAATTAAAAAAAAACTCAAGTGTACTTAAATACATTAAATATATTTAAACACTTCTATAATATATTTAGGGGTTTTTCTAAATACTAAATTTTAAATCCTTATACAATTTACTTGTTTATATATATACATATATATATATATATATATATATATATATATATATATATATATATATATATATATATATATATATATATATAGGGTGTTATGCAAATCACTGAATATATTGAAACGGGTGATTCGTGGAATCATGAAACACATTCAATACTTTTTTTTTAATTTCGGATATTGTTGAAAAATTAAAAAAAAAATACCACCCAACCATTCCACACCTGAGAGGATGCCATTGTACGCACTAGCGCAGGCGCATTGCTGCTGTTCGTGCAATATGCCTGCGGTGAGTTAAATCCCATCAACACGTTCTTGTTAATAATTTGCCATATTGTTTAGTTGGTTTATTTACCAGTGGCGGAGCGAAAACAATATCTTCGTTTCATCATTTCTTCAGGATCGATTTTTTACTTTATTATTGAGATCCTCTATTTAAGCTTTACACCCTGTATATATGTATAAATATACAAATATATATACGTATACGTATACGTATACATATATATATATATATATATATATATATATATAATATATATATATATATATATATATATATATATATATATATATATGTACATATATATATATATATATATATATATATATATATATATATATATATATATATATATATATATATACATATACATATATATATATATATATATATATATATATATATATATATATATATATATATATATATATATATATATATATATATATATATATATATATATATATATATATATATACTGGTGTTCGACTCAAACTATTTGGCTTCATTTCAGTGTTCAAATATTTTTACGTATTTTAGTATCGTTTGAAAGCCCATTTTATTCTCTTTCTAATGATATCAAATTCTCTTTTACTGATTAAAATGATTAAAAGAGGAAACGAGGAGAACAAGGATTGAAAATAGGGGTAAGAGAAAGGAAAAAATTTAAGTTTATTTAACAATTCAAGGAGAAGGGTTCCTAAGGCCAATTTTCGGCCCTCTTCAATTTTTGAAGGAAATAAGTCTACTCAGTGTATATCACCACTACACCAAACACTTTATTCTTGCACTCGACGCGCGCTTCGCTAACCATGTTAGCTTCATCAGGAGCGATGATTGATTCTCAGTTTCACTTGACAGTCAATCATCGCTTCTAATGAAGCTAACATGGTTAGGGAGACGCGCGTCGAGTGCAAAAATAAAGTGTTTGATGTAGTGGTGATATATACTGAGCAGCGTCATTGTGCCAAAGATTCCACATTCCCAGCATAACGGAAATAAGTGAAAGTAATTTTTTTTAATTCGTGAGCAAAAATAGGTCGTTTCTAGGTGGAACGAAAAGTTTTTGCCCCTTTCCCCGTTTTCCTTCATCCTATTCCCCTCCCTCTGTTATAATTCAATTAGGTAGTAATTATTAAGTATAAATGTAGGGAAATGTGATCAAATGGACATATAAACCACACAGATGTGGAGACCAAGAAAAAATTACCTTCCTTATACCGCCTCTCTCCACCTTAAATAACGTAAACATGGTAAAAAAAAAAAAAAAAAGTTAATATCGTCTCTAGAGTTTACTGGTTGATGAAATATTCCAGGATACTGTGCCATATATTATAATAATCCCCCCTCTCTTTATACTACCACCCTCTTAAAATAACGTATACGAAGGCGTTATACACGATCTTAATTATTTGGTACAGTTCTGTTAACGTCTTCATATACGTTATTTTAAGGCAGAGGGTGGGAGTATAAAGAAAGGGGGGGTAATTATATCATTATATATGTGCAGCATCCTGGAATACTTCATCAACCAGTAAACTCTAGAGACGATAATAACTTTTTGGATGTGTTCCTTTAAATACCATATTTACGTTATTTAATGTGGCGAGAGGTCGTACAAGGGAGCGGGAGGAGGTGATTTTTTTATTTTGTTCTTGGTCTTCGTATTTGATCATAATTCCCTACAGTTATGCTTAATAATTACTACTTAACCGAATTATAACAGAGGACGGGGAATGAGGTGAAGGAAAAGAGTAAAAACTTTTCGTTTTACCTAGAAATGACCTATTTTTGCTCACAAAAACAAAATTGGTTTTCGCATCCAGTGAGATGCCTCCCCACACCATGTCAGAACCTCCTCCGTAAGCGACGGTTTCAGTAATGCAGTACTGCGCCTGGCGCTCCCCAGGCTTCCTATAGACTCGTCCTCTTCCATCATTGCCAAGTAGGCATATACGAGACTCATCGGAGAATAAAACGGAGCGCCATTGTTCTAAGATCCAGTCGACATGTTCTTGGGCAAATCTGAGTTGCGCTTTTCGATGGGCTGCTGTCAATTTGGGTTTGTTAGCGGGTCTCTTCGAAGTTAGGTTAGTTTCTTTAAGTCTTCTTTGACTGTCCGATAACTGACAGCCCGACCACGAACTTGTCTGATCTCCTGCTGGACCTCAACGCAGTTGCGCAGCGATTACACTTTGGCTATACCCTTCTTGCAATAGGGCAGTGAGTTGTACCATCTCTTCCAGGGTGGTATCAATTTTCCGATGACGTAATTAGTGAGCAGGTATAGCAGAGATATTGACGGTTCAAGTTCCGATAAAGGAATAATAGAAAAACGCAGTTGCATGTATTTTTATGGGGATGAACGGCGGGCAACTAATACATTACTGAGCGAACAAAAACCATTTTAATCAGCAAAACTTTTTGGAAATGCAAATAATGTATTTGGTATTATTGAAAAGAGTAAAAAATCAGCATTCCAATGATACCAAAAATAATACCACTGTTTGGAAATTAAATTTAAGGATCGATCGATGTTAAATGAAACGAAATCGTTTGAGTCGATATTTTTGCTCACCAGTGTATATACAGTGAAGTCTACTTATAACGAAACCGTTTACAGCGAATTTCCGGTTAAAACGAATTATTTTATAATGCACGAAAAAATTTCCATAAGACCAATGCAAATTTTTATCGGTTATAACGAACCCGGTTATAACGAACTTCCCGATAAAGCGAACCAAATTTGGATGTTTTGTGTCTGTTTATAACGAATTTGGTCACTCCCTGTGCTCGATGTCGGGCGACTTGATCTAGGGAGTTCACCGAAACTCGCTGGGAACCCCTATTCTATTTGTTTCCGCCGCGTCGCTAGTTCGAGCAGTATTATTTTTGATTTACTTGTTGCTTTACGCGGTTCCAATGCATATTTGGTCAAAGTAGCAAAGTAAATGTTTAAGTTTTCATTTTAAAATGAGTGCACAAAAACGTAAAGCGTATAATTTAAAAGACAAACACTATATTATAAGGAAAATGGTAAATGGAGTTAAACAAAGTGATGTTTGTAAACAGTTGAATTTAAGTAAATTTACGATTTCTACCATATGGAAGAAGAGGCAAGAAATCTTATCAATCTATGATTAAAGAAACTTCAGTTGTAAAAAAGTAAGAAAATCTACACATGACCAAGTCGATAAAGGACTTCTTAAATAGTTTGGTCAAAAACGACATGAACATGTTCCTATTACCGGCTATATTTTACAAGAGAAAGTTAGTGAATTGGGAAGGAAAATAAAGAACACCGAGTTTAACTATTCTAGAAGTTGCATTGAACGATTTAAATAGCGACATAATATTAGTGGGGGGTAAGATAGTAGGAGAAACTGCAACAGTGGATATGACTGTTGTTGATCAGTGATTGGCCAATGTATGGCCCCAAATTCGAGAAATTTATGAATATGTGGACATTTTTAATGTGGATGAGAAGAGTTTATTTTACAAGATGACGCCTGATAAGACATTAAAGTTTGTTGAAGAGAATTGTGCTGGTGGAAAATTATCAAAAGTAAGGATTACTGTGTTGGTAACTGCAAATATGTCTGGAACAGAGAAAAGAAAATTTTTGGTGATAGGAAAGTCCGCCAATCCCTGGATGACATCAAAAACTTTTAAAAACAAACTGTTCAAATGAGATAAAGAATTAAAATTCACAAACGGAAAAATATGACTTTTGATTGACAACTGTCCAGCGCCCCCTAAAATTGGTTTTTATGCCTCCAAAAACAAGTGCAAAACTGCAGTCTATGGATTAAAGTGTGATACATTCTTTAAAATGTGACAAGACGATCGATAATGGTAACATTTTTTCTGTAACTCTCTTGGACGCTATAACCTTTATCCATAATGCTTGGCAAAGAGTCAGCAGAGAAACCATTGCAAACTGTTTTAAGCATGGCGGATTTTTAAGGAAGCAATGTAGATATGGCTCAGATGATGGGCTACCGTTGACTCAGTGGATTGGAAAGCATCGAGAAGATCCTACTGATCGTCTAGAATTTGTTTACGATGCTGACAGACTACAAAGTACAGTGGAAATCGAGATTAAAAAGATGTTTAATCACATTAATTTTGAAGAATATGTATCCGCTGATAATGAATTAATGACGAGAGAAATATTAACTGAAGATCAAATTGTGATATCAGTGACTTCTGGAAAGATTTTAAGCGATAATGACGACGAAGACGAGCTTGGAGAAGGGGATAATATTTATGTTCCATCCATTTCAGAAGTGACTAATAAAATGACTGAAACTCGCAATTTTTTGGAACCTCGTGAAGTTACTGAACATATATGGAATAGTTTTTGTGATTTGGCAATTATATAAACACCATTTCTTTTTCAAGTAAAACTGTACTGTAATGTTTTCGTTTATACTCGTATATGTACCAACATACAGAATAATAACTCTAGTGTGACTTCTTTTATTTTCCTTTGAACGTTTTTCTTTTAATTTAATAATTATTATTATTCATTTTTCTAAGCATTAGCGCCTAATCTAAATAAAAAAAGTAGTGAAAAATGAAATTAGATTTTGTTTCAGTTTGTAACGAACTTCGGATATAGCGAATCACTTTTAGTGATTTTTTGGAATTCGTCATAAACGGACTTCACTGTATATATATACATATATACATATATACATATATATATATATATATATATATATATATATATATATATATATATATATATATATATATATATATATATATATATATATATATATATATATATATATATATATATATATATATATATATATATATATATATATAAATATATAATATATATATATATATATATATATATATATATATATATATATTATATATATATATATATAATATATATATATATATATATATATATATATATATATATATATATATATATATATATATATATATATAATATATATATATATATATATATATATATAATATATATATATATATATATAATATATATATATATATATATATATATATATATATATATATATATATATAATATATATATATATATATATATATATATATATATATATATATGTATATATATGTATATGTATATATATATATATATATATATATATATATATATATATATATATAATATATATATATATATATATATATATATATATATATATATATATATATATATATATATATATATATATATATATATATATATATATATATATATA